>CAEMYA010000731.1:818568-828705 GCA_903131615.1 Diplodus sargus | reverse complement strand
GGCCCCGGATAACGCGGAAGAAGAAGGATGGATGGATGGATGGATGGATGGATAATCAAATGGCTGCACATCATAGTGCAAGCTTCAAGGCTTCATATAGAGCATTTCTGAATTAAAATGTAGAAAAATACATGTAATACAAATAAATAAATATATATATATATATATATATATATATATATATATATAGATAGATATAGATATAGATATAGATAGATATATATATTTTATCATTATTATCTACATTATCAATTTAGACTATTATTCAATAAATGATTTAGCCAACAAAATGAAAAAAGGCAAGTATTAAGTTGTGTATTATCATTATCCCAAATGTTTCTAACAATGATAAAATCCATCATTTTAACTTTGATTTAAACATCTCCTCAACAACAGGCACATTGTGGCGGCACAGGCCAATTACAGACCAGCCCAACCTAAACAATACATTTTATTTAAAAGCGCTTTTCTAAATACTCAAAGACACTGTACAGAAAATGAGCATCACATCAGCAAAACAATATAAAAGAGTCGACTAAAAACACATTAGAGCTAAACTTTAAAAGCCATTTTAAAGAGATGTGTTTTTGTCTGTGATCTGAATGTTGGAGGGTCGGTACAGTCACAGGTGTGTTTGGGGACAGAGCTCCAGAGAAGGCTCCGTCCCCCCAGGTTCGGTGCTTGGTCCTGGGAGGTGGAGTCCGGAGGTTTGCACCAGATGAGCGGAGGCTGCGGGATGGATTGTGGCGATGGAGCAAATCAGTGAGTTAGGAAGGTTCTGGTTATGGAGAGCTTTGTGTGTGAGGAGGAGGATTTTAAACTGAATACGCTGTGGAACTGGGAGCCAGTGGAGGTTCTGGAGGAAAGGAGTGATGTGATCACGGGTGGGAGTGTGGGTAAGCAAAACCTACATACAAACATAATCAACATGTAAAACTAGTGGACTGCTGAATGTCCACCAACTGTAAACCAACAACTTCCAGATATAATGAACAAATGTGCTCCCTCAGCCTCCAGAGCACTAACATGGTGCACTGAAGCTGTGAGGGAGTTTTGGGTTTAAAGGTTCCCAATAAACAAAGTTCCCCCCAGAAAGCTGTGGGCAGCCAGGAGAACACATGGGGCCTAAACAGACAAAGAGGGACGAGGGTCTCAGTAATTCAGGGGCAGATTCAGTATGAGGGTGAGAACCACCTGGGTGCCATTTCACACCTGTCTTAAGCCTCCAATCAGGGCGTCGTCACACCCTGATTGGCTGGGAGGGAAACACCTCCAGCTGCTTCCACTCCTCGATCAGGGAGCAGCCTTAGTCCAACCTGTGCACAGGTCTGATCTGAATCCCCTGCAATCAGCCATGAGGAGAAGCAGCCCAAACAATATTTTGAGAGATTTGCGTTTTGTAGCTGGAAATACAGTCATTATTATGAGTTATTTAAAAAAAATAGCCTACAAACCTACAAGCAAATCAAACTGAAATGGATTTGCATTTTTTTAGACATATTTATCCATTAGTGTGAAACCAAAAAGTGATTTATTAAAGTTCATAGTTATGAAAAATGCAACAGATCTCGAATGACAACAACAAGTGTGTTTGTGCTGCCACATGTGTCATCAGACAAGAGGCGGCTGGAGCTCTTTAATACATATATTGGCTAATAATGTGTACAGATGTGAAGGGTGGCCAGTAAAATAATTCTAAAAAAATAAGTCAAATTTGCAAATAAGAGGTTTCTGTCTGACAGCAACGATATCAGTAATAATTCATGTGTAGGATATTAAGTCAGTACAAAACAGTAATAATATAAATTGGATAAGAATAGTAAACCTCCACTTAATGCAGTGATTTATAACATAATAATTCATTTGTAAGATATGTAGTCTATTAAAAACTATAATAATTAGTATTAATTAGTTCAGCTGTGTTTCAAAATATTATGTTTTCAAATGCATGTTGCATGGGGTTTTAATTTGCTCTGAGAATATGAATATGAAGGTAAAACCAAAGTAGAAACAGATGCTGCCAAAATAATCGTGACTAATCGACTAATCAAAAAAATAATCGATACATTAGTTGACAACCAAAATAATCGTTAGTTGCAGCTCTAGCTGAGACCACAGGAGCAGAAATTACATACTGTGTGTTTAATGGACCAGTGTGATATTTCCATGTAAACATTCTAAAAGGAAAAACGTTTCCTTGCACAACCTCGACAGACTTTCCATTCAACATCTGTACGAACGAAGAGTATTTGTCCTCAGTGACCCTTCATGGGACTGTGATCAGTGCTGTGGTCCAGCAGCTTCTCAGCGCCTGTCAGTAGTGATATCTATCTGAACACCAGCACACTGTTTGTATCAGCCTATCATGACTTGGCTCATGCATAAATGCATGTACTGCATAGTAAACAGCATGTTGTAGCCTGCCAGCTATCGAAAGGCCACACCGAAGATTATTAAAAGAACAGCTGGAGCCATTTCTGCCTCGATTAATCAGCTGTGGATGCACATAACCCCTGCATGGATTTATAATGATAGACTGACAGATAGATGATCCCTCCCTCTGTTCCAACCAAGTGGAAGGCCCCTGCCTCATGCTGTTACCCAGCATGCATTTCAGCAGTCTATTTCAGTTGCTGGGTGTCCAACACCATTAACACAAAAGGTCCCAACATTATGGGCTTAGTAATTCATGCTAATCACATTGGGTGTAATTAATGATAATGTGGGCGGCAGTGAACTGAGCATTCAGACCACGTCGTCCTTCGTTGGTCTGGCTGTTTCTTCTTCTCTCTCTGACTCCCGTTGTCGTTGCTGTTGTGTTATAGCTTCTCCAATGTCCAAACGCTCCTTTTAGCTCATAGAATATGGGGAGTTGTTCACACAATGTTACAGTACATGGAAATTACCAACAAACAGCAACACAACAGCCAACTCATTCAGCGGACTCATTCATTCAGTCACTTTCTTAATAATTAAGGAGAATTGGTGCTTATATCTCTGGTAAGAGTGGAACTTCTATGAGCTTTGTAAGAACTGAAAGGGTTTGAAACTCAATGCAGACTGAATGATATTTAAGGACCACTTGAATTGAGATGGATCGAAAACTATAACACACAAATGTCCAGAAGTGAAGCACGTTCTAGCAGCGTACCGGTAAAGGCCGATCAGAGCCGGAGCCGATAAACACCTGTGACTGACGGAGAGTCATTTGAGTCAGGAATGATGCAGACGAGTGATTTGAATGTAGAAACACAGACGTCAGTGGATGTTTGGTCCAGTGTTAAAGGCTCACAGTAGATCCACTCTACTAATGGGACAAGAGATATTAGCACCAAATTCTGCTGAATTATTAATAAAGTGACCCAATTAATGAAAGAAACAAAGTTTCATCACTGATCCACTTTTTATTGGAGCACAGAGCGCTGAAGGGACACCAGCAGCCACAGCCTGCAGACAGAAACCAGCAGACTACTGAAGCTACACAGGTCAAGAACCTGTGAACACACTCCTTCACATACATGCACATGATGTGTCATAAGATACTATGAAGATTTTGGGATTAGGATTATGAACAACAACACAATTTACTCTCTCTAAAGCTCATGTTCTAAACTATAAAGCCCAATGGAATCACTTCCAGTTTCTACTTCTTCAATCCTGCACATTGTAGTTTTATTTAATTCTCACTATCTGCAACATTCTACTTCAAATGGCCTCGAATAACTAAAAACAATCCCACACTTCACTAAGATACCGTACTGACTGTAGCTGACTTAGAAGTGAATCGCCTCACAGTCACCAACAAACTGCTGCCACAAATATATGAACATAATGTCCTCAGACACAAACACAAAACAACAGCACAATTAGTCACTTAGAGACACACACACACACACACACACACACACACACACACACACACACACACACACACACTCTGACACACCCTCGTCCTCCTGTAACCCATTCTTCTCTCAGTTAACTGCCTCCCCAAGGAGTCATCCACAAGCACGACTATTTTTAGGGAATTCATTAACAGCGTGGTGAGCATGAACTTCACTGTCATAAAACAAGCACAATGACTATGAGGATGTCACTTACTGACTAAGTATCACTGAGAGGTTCTCATGAGGAAATGATTTCAGGAGCAAAGTTCTGAAGAACTTTACTCAAGTGTCCGAGGAGAAAGTGGGCAGCAGCAGCAGCAGCAGCAAGAGGAAAAGGATCATGTAGAAAAACAACTTGATTAACAAATTGAACATTAAAATGCAGAAAACATTTGTCTTAACAAAGTGTTTGCATTAATTCTTTTCAACAGTAACATTATGTAGGTGTGAATGATTCTGAAATACTTTATCATCCAGAGAAGAACTCTGTTTGTTGAGTGCAGCTTAGAAACAGTTCAGCTCCCTGAGTTGTTGTCAGGCGACTACAGAAGTTGGTTTCTGCCTGGGAGAAATCATCGCTGTTTTGTTTGGATTTCCTTCTTCAGTTTTGGACTTTGTTATATCCGTCTTTGTCATGAGACAAGTGAGATGTTTCAGAACAAGCCTCTATCAGTGAGTCTTTTGATGTTGCCACGCTTGCTGGCACATACATGTATGCTGAAGTGATCTTCAGACTCGACCGCCCTTTTCTCTTCACTTTGGATTGGTTATGGTATTTTGTCGTACCCAGTCTTTGTTAGTAAAGTAACCTGGCTCACTGCTTTCAGTCTGAGCAGACACGGTCAGCAGTGATACATACTGTGGAAGTTATGTCTGTATGTCAGCTTTCATTCTTGTGGCCATTTTGCCGTCGCTGTCAGGAGAATGACATCTACACTTAGTGCCTCCTGCTGGAAAGTGTCATCAATGAGCACAACACCAGATGTATCTCAAGAAAAAAACAGATGTGAATGCAATCAGCTGACGAAGACAAGATGCTTGAACCTGATATTTAGCTGAATACCACCAATCAAATATACATGATAGCAAATCTGACACAGCGAGCACAAGCAGGGCGAGACGTCACAGAGCGAGAGCTACAACAGATGGAGCGCTGGTCGTTGTGTTGCATTTTACACACTTGTCTATTTGGGACAGGCCTCAATAATTGTAATTTATGTTTTTATTGTATTTGTGATGTTATTGTGTTTGTTGTTCCTTTGCCACTAGTTGAATATGAATTAACTGAACTGAGCACACTGATGCTGTCATTCTGTACCTGTACAATTCATAATGTCACAGAACACATGATCGCTGTCCAGAAAGACGCCACACAATAGCAGCTCCGCACAAAATGCTGCCAAGCTAATTAACTGGAGAGATTCTTGTCAGAATTTCCTGCACATGCTGTAATTTATCATCTTGTGGAGAGACCGAACTCTTACTAATCATTGTAATGCTCCCTTCTCTCTGGTTTGTAGATGAATCCACTTCATGTTTTATTCTGACATGTTTCCTCTTCCTTGGGTCTGTTACGGTCTGTGGCTTCTTGTACTGTTGTGTGCACGCTACGAATCAACATGTGAAAAAGTCGATCAGCAATTCCACACAGTGAAAGTCACTGATGTTCACAGCTTGGTCCGGCTCTCTTCTCCTCAAATTTATTATAACACAAATGTATTGTGTTACAATAGTGATTATATGGCACACTGAAGGCAAAGCTGCAGGGCGGATGATGTCGTTTACAGCTAAGAGGTGCTCGGGGGGATTTATAATCCAGAAATAGTAGCATCTGTGATGCAGACAGAGCTGCCTTTCTGTGTTTTAACTCTGTGGTCAGCAGGCTCAGGTACACAACCAAGCCACAGGCCAAATGTTTGAGATTTTGTCTTTGGGTGGCAGGTGTTCAGACCCTCCTGACGCTTTGAGCAGAAAGCAGCCGTTGTATAAAAGCTGTGTGATTGTTGTGCTCGTCATGTACAACAAATCAAAGTTGAGCTTTGTTGTATGTAGTGTGAACCTAACATCTCTGCAGCTCTGTGAATGATCCTCCTGTATATGGAAGGTTCTCTTGTCCTTTAACCTTTGAATCTATCAGAGACAGACGCAGGCGTTTAATTTCTGCTTCCTTCAGCCACAATAGCTCTTGGAAGTGAAGAGACTAAAGGGGAAATGGAACAAAGAAAAAAACATAGAGCTGTCTGGATGCTTTCAATAATACAAGCTGCAATCAAACCAACCGTCACTTTGAATGCAGACAAACTCTAATGTAAAATTTACACAAACTTGCAGCAGAGAAACCAGGAATTGGAAGCATGGAACAGACAGCATGGCTTGTTTGAGAAAATGGATGTCGGACTTTCAGTGTTTCTACAAACCACAGATAGTTAATGTGGAGGACAACAAAGACTCCTGATGATTCTGTGTGAGCTGTGTGAGCCCACGTAACGCCAAAAGACAACACAGTTACAACAAGTGTTAAAATCACTCAGCAAATCTCTACCTTTCAGGACTGATGCCAGAGAAAGTTTTAACTTCAAGTCCCTTTTCAAAGTGCTTGTGGTCGAAGACTTTGAGTCGAGTAATTAAATGCAAACGACAGCTGAATCAATTCTAGGCATCCATTTGGTTTTTCAAGGCTTAATAAAGTGCACAAACATGTTTAGTGAGTAAATGACCTGCTCTTTGGATTTCTTCAGTCATATCCTGACACAAGTTGTTTTCTCTTGGACGGGTGGCATTTATTTCTAAATCACACCATTAATATTTGCTTGAAAGGTCATTATTTTCATAACCTTATTTTATCCAGGAATAGTTTACTGAGCAGAACTGATATGTTGAACCGTCGCCTTTCGTTGCCTGCCTCTCTCCTCACAGAAGCTACGGGGTCGAGACTGATGAATTCAGTGATGAGATGCTCGCACTTCATTTTGTTTCAGACTGTAGCAACACAACGGTCTCCAAAAGCTCGAACTGACTCTCATCTTTAATTTAGAAACTGAGACACACAGATCATTTTCTAAAGAGGCAGTTACCTGCTTTACAAGTTCAATCACTCTCATTTTCAGGGTGCAGGCAGTTATTTTTCAGTTATGTCACTGCTCAAAAAGCTCTTTTTTGTCACGTGTGGCCATGGAAGGGTCGTATTCGACCAAATTCAGTGCAACCAGTATGATAAATAACAATGCTTCCGGCAGTTAAATCAATTATTACGCTGTTTCTTCTGCCTGGCTGAAATTACTCGTATTTTAGAGGACATTTTCTGTCTTTTGGCCCTTTTAGAGTTTTTAAAGCACTCCCATATTTCAGTGACCTTCTGTGGCTGTTTGCACAGCGCTGAGCCCTACAGGCTGTTTGGCTCAGAGTTTAGTATTCATATCATTCCAACTGTTTACTGTGGAATTAATGGTCTGTTGTCTCCCATCAAATAACTGCAGCCAGGCCTTAGATGAAACAGACAGCAACTCACACGGCATCCTTGTTATTAGGGAAACAAACAGAGCAAAATAACACTGTCTTTACTGGGCTGTCATGCCGAGAGCAAAGGCCCAGCAGTCAGAAAGCTTATGTATTCGATGTCTGGTTAAATTCTTTATAGGACACTGCACTGGGAAGCCAGGTTCAGCCTGTGACAACACACACAGAACAGTGGATAAAAGGGATGTAACAACGGGGTAGTTGCAGGGAAAATAGCAGATAAATGGAATAAAAACAAGCTAAGAGGCTTAAAAATAAAATAGTGGCTGAATTAAAGGTCCCATGTGTCGGACAAGGGGGGATTTATTGTGAGAAATGGGATATAATATCCATAATTATAGTTGTTATTGTTATTTTTAAACAATTGAGAATGAGCCTGTTAATATCCACAGAGGGGGAGGATCCTCAGTTCTTCATGTTTCTACAGCAGATTGGACAAAGCGAACACAGGTGGCCACTGGAGGGAAGGTGAGGCGAGGGGGGATCAGTTGGTTACAATTTTCAACCTCACCGCTATTAAATCCTACAAACTGGACCTTTTAATACAACGAAGGCTTGAGTGAGTATGGCAGCCGACGGGACTTCATGAGCGACTGAAAGACGGTTAAAATCTATTAAATATGAGCTTCATGAGATTAACGGTTCCGGTGTTTCCTAGCTGTGATCTCATTACACTAAAAGACGTGTGATTGGTGAGTCCACCGGTTTATTGTCCCACATACATACAAACAAGCATCTCTGTTGGAATCTATCTGCTTTGAAGAGTGAATATTATATAATGCAGCTCAGGTCAGGCTGGGACAAAATGACTAAAAATACCAAACAATTTCCATGTTCAAAGATGTGAATCTAATGTTTTTGATTGGTGAATAATTTGTTGTATAATTATACATACATGCCTCATTTGATTTCATTGTCTACACTGCAGGTCTAAAAATGACACAGCAATAAAAGCACTTCATGCAAAAATCTTAGCAATATTATTTCTTTTAGAAATAACTACAATGAATACTATTATCGTTTTCTTAGGGAGAGATAAGATAATAGAGGTCCAGTTCCAGCAGTATGAAAGCAGGGAGGGGCTGAGAGGCGACTGTCCCGGCCTCGCAACTACAATCACTCTGAATGGAGTCCATTGTTGGAGTTTGTGAAAGCTATGGAGCCACCAGACCATGTAACGCTCACAACCCAGCCCCCAGTAGTGGCCTACATACTGGGGCACTGCACTGCTTCCATGCTCTTCTTCATCTGCTGTTGTGGGGTTTCCACCCTGGGGGACAGTTTCATGTGTCATTTGGCTTTCGCTCAAACGGGAATTACAGCCCTTTTACAAAATTGCTGTAGGTAAATCTTCTCCCCGCTGTGCTGGAATTGTCCCCGCTGGTCAAAAAGAGACACGCTATCAACGAGCAGCCATACGGTCGTGCAGTCATTCGCCACAGTCTGAGCAAGCGTGTCACTTTAGAAATGTGATGATGCAGCACAACAACACTGATTTCCACAACGTGAGGCGTTGAATAGATAAAGGGCATTTTTTTAAGGGCCTTCACCACTTTAAAGGGTAAATACTACCTGCAGTTCACTATATTTACATTATATTTATGGATTCAAGCGAGTATTGTGCCGTAGTTGTTACTCGACTTTTGTGCAAGTAGTCAGCCCAGAAAAAAGGAAAGGAAGGAAAGGAAACTCCTCAGCCTGTCAGTACGTGTAACTTGGTGGCTCACTATGCATAAAATATAACTTTTATATTTTATGCATTTTAAGCCTGAACTTCACATCTGCCTTGCTTAAATCTTCCCTCTGTTGGCATGCAGAATTAATGTTTCAGTGAGTTTTATGGCATTGCTAGTAAAAAGTTATTCAGCTGAATGGACTTGAATATTTCTTATTATATAAAATATAAAGGACGTTATTAAAGTTTAGGTGAAATGAAGGTGGCAGTACAGGCGGATTGAGGCTGACATGTTTCCTGTCGCCTTGATTTAGATGTTGCAAGCCTCAGTGAAAATTTGTGCTTTCTTACATAAATTTACTCAACAGCAGCGCTCATCTATTTTCTGTTATTCCACTCGGGCATGCCTCGCCTGTCATCACAAGTTTGTTTTATGTTTGATCATTTTGCATTCATACACAAATATGTATTTTTTTCTCTTCTTTCTGTCTCCTGATTTTATTTCAGCGCTTCTTAAATAACAAATATAAACTTCTAACTAAACCAAACTGGAATCTAGTCAAGTCATGTACTACACAGCTCGCTGGAAATCCCTCGCCATTTTTCTCAAAGGGTCTTTGTTTGGCTGCAGATTCCAGTGACCGTGCTGGACAACCGGCGGGGAGAGAGGGAGTGGGAGACAATGAAAAGGAGAGGGAGGTGGATACAGGGAGAGAGGGAACTGAGGGCAAAAGAGGAGGCAGAGGAGCAGAAACAAGAAGGGAGTCGGTGCGACAGGAAAATGAGAATAAAGCGTGAGCCTCGAGAGACAGAGTGGTGAGAGGGTTACAATAAGTCTGAGCAGGAGACAGTGAGAAATAGAGGTGTGCTGAAAGAGACATAGATGAAAAGAGACGAGCCGGAGCAGAAGACCTGAAGACAGAAGAGAGGAACGTAGGAGCTCCGGTGATAAAGACAGACAGCAAGAGACAGACAGAGGGACGGGGTGTGTGTGTGTGTGTGTGTGTGTGTGTGTGTGTGTGTGTGTGTGTGTGTGTGTGTGTGTGTGTGTGAGAGAGA
>CAEMYA010000731.1:781306-818522 GCA_903131615.1 Diplodus sargus | reverse complement strand
TGTGTGTGTGTGTGAGGGAGTGAGACAGAGAGAGAGAGTGAGAGAGTGAGACAGAGAGAGAGAGAGTTTGACAAAAGGCTTTTGTTGTGGAAGTGGCCATTTTGAGTGTTCTGCTGGTGGCCGATGGCTCCCCTCACTGCATCCCAGCCGAGTTGTTTGGCCTAGTTTCTCATTAAGTCTCCACTTATACGATGACAGCGTTTACTCGGCCTAAACACTATTTATGGCAAACATCATCACAATTCCTCCAGACGTGGTGCAGCTCGATGCCTCACAGATGAAAGAGTTTCTCTCTCGGGCAGCACACGGTCCTGTTTGTTCCTCGAGGGTCACACCACTGATTATGCCTGTTTAAGCCTGTTAGCTACAAATTGCAAACACTTTTGATGTGTGCAAACCATTTTTGGACAAGTTCTGTTTTGAAAGTTCTTCTCCTGACACCCTAACATCCAGGCTTTGACCTCAGCTGCTGAACAGCATCCTCTTCAATGATCCTAATCTTATAACTTCATCACCTTTTGAGAAAATACCATGCCCGTAATAACAACCAGTGCTCGTCTGCAGCCATCTCTTCAGTCTTTGGACAACAAACAGAACAAGTTATAAAAGCCTTCGGAATGGCTAAACTTTATGGAGCAAGAATAAGTGACATCAGTGACAAAAACACTGGTTATTTGTTCAGTGAGATTAATAGTTACACATTTACCTTCCTTTATGTATTATCTATTATACTGTGACAACACTGTGGCTGGATTAGGTTTGGCTAACCTGCTTCTGTCTCAACACATCTGGAAAACATCCTGACAGGCCATTAAAAATACTCCAGACGTTTCCTCAAATATATTCAGTGTTGTTGCCACTAACATTGCTGGCAAATATCATGTGCTGTGCTCTCGTTTAAAGCATCCAGTGGCTGAAGGATTACTAACAGTGGTCTCTCACTGAGCAGTGGTCTCTGACAGAGCAGTGGTCTCTGACAGAGCAGTGGTCTCTGACAGAGCAGTGGCCTCTCACTCAGCAGTGGTCTCTGACTGAGCAGTGGTCTCTGACAGAGCAGTGGTCTCTGACAGAGCAGTGGTCTCTGACTGAGCAGTGGTCTCTCACTCAGCAGTGGTCTCTGACTGAGCAGTGGTCTCTCACTGAGCAGTGGTCTCTGACTGAGCAGTGGTCTCCCACTGAGCAGTGGTCTCTCACTCAGCAGTGGTCTCTGACTGAGCAGTGGCCTCTCACTCAGCAGTGGTCTCTCACTCAGCAGTGGTCTCTGACTGAGCAGTGGTCTCTCACTGAGCAGTGGTCTCTGACTGAGCAGTGGTCTCCCACTGAGCAGTGGTCTCTCACTCAGCAGTGCTCTCTCACTCAGCAGTGGTCTCTGACTGAGCAGTGGTCTCTCACTGAGCAGTGGTCTCTCACTCAGCAGTGGTCTCTCACTCAGCAGTGGTCTCTGACTGAGCAGTGGTCTCTCACTCGGCAGTGGTCTCTCACTGAGCAGTGGTCTCTGACGGAGCAGTGGTCTCTGACGGAGCAGTGGTCTCTGACGGAGCAGTGGTCTCTCACTCGGCAGTGGTCTCTCACTCGGCAGTGGTCTCTGACTGAGCAGTGGTCTCTCACTCAGCAGTGGTCTCTGACGGAGCAGTGGTCTCTGACGGAGCAGTGGTCTCTCACTCGGCAGTGGTCTCTCACTCGGCAGTGGTCTCTGACTGAGCAGTGGTCTCTGACTGAGCAGTGGTCTCTCACTGAGCAGTGGTCTCTCACTCAGCAGTGGTCTCTCACTGAGCAGTGGTCTCTCACTGAGCAGTGGTCTCTGACTGAGCAGTGGTCTCTCACTGAGCAGTGGTCTCTCACTGAGCAGTGGTCTCTGACGGAGCAGTGGTCTCTGACGGAGCAGTGGTCTCTGACGGAGCAGTGGTCTCTCACTCGGCAGTGGTCTCTCACTCGGCAGTGGTCTCTGACTCAGCAGTGGTCTCTGACTCAGCAGTGGTCTCTGACTGAGCAGTGGTCTCTCACTCAGCAGTGGTCTCTGACTGAGCAGTGGTCTCTGACTGAGCAGTGGTCTCTCACTCAGCAGTGGTCTCACTCAGCAGTGGTCTCACTCAGCTGTAATCAGCTCATACATGTGCCATCTCAAATGAACCAACATGTATTGTAGAACGGTTGATGTGGCACGAATGAAATGTGCAGATTTAACACATTCGCGGTGTGCAGAAATGTCAACATTGTGTTCTGGTGACTGGGCTGAACATTGATGGTTCCATCGTTTTTCTCTGTTCTATATAATTGTAAGACAAACACCTTGACTGCTGGACAACACTGCTAGACAAAAGTCAAAATTAGTCCAAATATCAATAGAAACAATAACTGGCAGCCTTATCTACTTAAATCTGCATTTACACTGCTGCTTATTCAATGCATCTGTTTGAACCACTGACATTTATCTGGTATCATCTTCCGTGTGCTTCTTTTCACTGGTATTTAATATTTTGCAAGTTCAGTGTAAAAACAAAAACCCCCCATACAATCCCCACTGTGACAAAATGTCTACAGCATAACACAGGTTAGATTAGATTGGATTAACAGGATTACATCCACAAAGGGAGACTTCTAAAGCAGCAACTGCTGATCACAGGCTTGTGAAGATGAACACACACACACACACACGGACACACACACACACACACACACACCAATACACGATGAATGGGGAATAACTTTTGCAAGTGCAGCAGTCACGTACTTACACGCAGGCTGTTGTGCATACCTACTGAGAAACACAGAAGCTAACCTCCTGCCTCATTATACACTGAGTCACAGCACCCTGATTCATCTCATTGATCTAAACCTTCCCAGTAGCCTCTGACTCAGTCTTTTTGTTACTCCTCTCTGCGAGTCATCTTACATCATTCATAAAGCAGCTTACTCCACTACAAATGAGATTCACTGTGTTATACAACCACCCTGTCAGAGTTTTGATGTTTCTCAGTCCTTCACACAGAAGTCTACGTCTGTTCTCAAGTTAATCACACCACGCACCGACGATTTGCACACATCCACGCAGCAATAAAAGCATACGTGCACAAATGTAGCTGTACTGTACTACTGTGAGGTGCTGAACTGAAAATTCATCTGGGATGAGAGTGAGTCATGGAAACGGCTTAATATTATGGGCTGTCTTTCCCTTGATGTTGCTTGAGCTAATTAAGCCGTGTACCAAGCTACTCAGGTCTGTTTGAAGTGTGCAAGAGACTCACTTTAATGGTCTGCTTCATGCACTTCTGTGTTTTCGCATTTAATTTGAATATGTTTACAACCCGGGGACCTCTGATTATACAGATAGAGCCTCGGAGCTTAAAATGGATACACCTGCATTTTCTGCCATTAGTTGATTTCCAAATTACTTAGAAAATAAGATCTCCTCCTGAAATTAATCTCTTATCTAAAAAATGCAGAAAATACAGTCTACAACCAACCACTCGTTAGCTTCATCGCTCTGTATTCCACTCTATTAGACAGACGTCTGAGTGAGTAAATGTGATTTTTTATGCAATCAACAATTTAAATAGAAACAGACAGATGATTGTAATTTAGTTTTGATAGTCACACCGTACTGTGATTACAAGAACGGTTTTGTTTAATGCTGGCTGTCAAAGAAACTCAGCTCATTCTACAGGTGCACTCAGTGGGAGTCAAAGTCAAACTGCACAAGTCAATGTGGTGGAGCACACTGACCCCTGCTGTCGATGACATGTCATCACCTTATTCTGCCAAACACCTCAGGGTTAATGTGCTGACTGATGAGGGAGCAGCAGGGTCACTTGGAGCCACGTGGAGATGGAAAAGGTCACGGTGTTTGTGTTTGTCATTCGTTCAGGATCGGAGTGCTGTGTGCATATGCTGCCAACCAGAACCTGAGCTCTCAGGTGAAGAACATACGGAGACTGGTCAACAGCAACATGAGGGACCTGCACACCTTCGCGAATGACACGCCGATGGTAAGAATTCTGAGTCTGCTTTGTGTCGCAGAGACATGAAAACAGGCTGTCAGTACAAACTGTATTCATTTATTTGTTATTTTGGTTAACAATGCAAATTACATTCTACAGCTCTCCAGCTAAATTGATAACTTTCATTTATGATAGTAAAAGAAAAGTCTTTGAAGACGTCACTCTGTGATGAGCATTTTTCACAATTATAATAAACTAATCATGAAAATTAATTGGTAGACTAATCGATTATATAAAAATAATAATTAGTTGCAGCTCTAAAACAATAAAATCAACTGTACAGCAAGTAGAGGAAAGAAAATGTGGACGTTCGTGATACATATCACCTGCTGTTACAGGTAATGCATGACTGATGTCATGCTTCCAAAAAAAGAGAAAGATAGTCAGTTTCTCCGTCTTTGTGTGCGTGACAGCTGCACATGTGCTTTTTAAAACTCTCATTAAGTGAAAGTTCAGGAGCTCAGGCGTCTTTCACTTTTGTATCCTGTCGTGCTGAAAAATAATATGAATCTGAAACTGTGCTACACTTCAGACTGCTTGTTGGTGTCTGTGACAAGACTAATCATTTTCATCTGCTTCCCTTTCTAAGACTCTGCTCTGATCTCTTGTGTTTCCTGTTTGCAGCAAATTGATTACCTAATATCCCAATACGCCACAGCCAAGAACAAAGTCATCTATGACCTAGATAGTAAGTAGACCTCCTCTGTGCCTCTGACAGTGAATTAAGTGGACAGAAACGATTCAGTGTGTTCTTGTTCTCGGTCGTATATCATGCTTATTATCTGAATTTACTGTCTCTACTTTCTTTGACTTGTTTTCACAACAGATTTGTGACATAACTAGGTCTAGATAGCTCCAGCAGTGACTGTTACACAGGATCCCTTGAGTATTCATCCTACTTCTCTCCTGCTTTAGTACTGAAGGTGTATAATAAAGACAGGGACTACGGTGTTCTTTTGATCTGATGCTGCGCTCTCTACAGATATAGGTCCATTATTGGGTGGAAGGATACATGATCAGCTGGATAAGGAGGTCCGACCGGCCTTGGACAGAGTGCTCAACATGGCTGGAGGTACATTTGCATATTTTTCATTTCCTCTTCAGTTGTGATATGATCATATTGTTGTAGACTGCGAGCTTAAAGTGACATATAGTATCCTGCCTTACCTGCAAAAGGATAAAATAACTGAAGAAAGAAGAAGGATAATAATCTCATTCTCAGATTGTCCCTCACTGAAGGTTTGCTGTAGAACGCTAGCAAAGGTTAAATCACTTGTTGTGGCTGAGATATTCTGCCATCAACCGTTTTCTTAGTCTAACTTTAACATTTGTCTTGATCATCAGCGAGTCACATAAAAGCATTAACTTGTAATAATCAGTACGAATCTTTTTTGAACCTTCATATTTTATGCTTTTTTATAAAGTGAAAATCGAGAGAGCCATCAAAGGTAACAGTAATTCCATAACTGGACAATGACCCACAACCCTTTGACCCCTGACCCTGTGAACTCTGACACCAGTGTTGCCCTGTTCATTTGTTCCCTTGTGATCCTTCTTGAGCACTTGGACCTTTCTGAGTTAAGTTTTTGAACAACTGATTAATACTGTATATTAAAACTGCACTACACAAAGTCTGATTCTGGTGAACACAAACGTCAGATCATTTTCTGTGATGAAGTTTACAATCCATAAATGATGTAAACTGACATCAGTTCAGTTTTGTTTTCCTGCGTAGTGCAGTTTTAAGGTAATTGCATCACTCGCTCTTGGACATGTCCCTTCTCACCGTTGTTTCCCCAGCGTGAAGTGAGTATATGAGAGTGGTTTGTGTCTGTGTGAAGCCCTGTTGCTTTATTTTAACACCGTTACTGGAAGTCATGGTGCACTCCCACCCAAATTAACTATGAAAGCATTATTTCATTGACTTTATGCATCAAAACAAGCAGCTGTATATAGATGTCTGACTACATAGAATATACACGCTTGTGACCATTGAAACTGTGAACAGAGTTTTGTGTTGTTAATGTTCGTGTGCTATTGTGTTCCTACTGGGGCTGAGCCGAGCAGTCCGTCCATCTCAGTCTCTGGTACATACCAGATACTGAAGTAGATAATATTGTGTCTATCAGATGTAAAACCTGTCTGAGGACCAAGATTCATCATTTTTATATTAAAAAACAAACTAATTTGAAAAGCTACATATTTCACACCTCCCACGTTCCTCTCCTACACTCTGGTATTTTTTATTCCAATGTTCAGAATCACCAGAGTTTCTGCATTTGTTGTCCTGATTAGTTTTCAGAGTCTGCCTCAGGCTACTGTGTGATCGTTATCACACCGGCTTCTGTCTTCTGTTGAATTCAATTGGTGGGGAAAGAGATAGTTACTAACAACAACTTTTAATAGAAACTAACAAATTCACATTATTCATAGCATTCCTGTCGACACACGTGAAATCCAAAGGGCCTCGATTCAAACCCCAGTATAATGTACTCGGCTCAGACCTAGTTATTACAATGAGTGCAAACTCTGTGTCCTGTGTGAGTCTGGTGTTGTGCCCAATATCATATTGACTGTGTGCCAATTTGTCACACTTTGTCACTTTCATGGCTAAATGTTCAATACATGATGGTACTATTCAATCATTTTACTGGTTAAACAATTTGAGATTGTATATGCCCCAGAAATGCTGGCTGCATAACTTACTAAAATATATATATATACTACTGTTTTGGACATAAGTATGCAATATGTATAAAATTCCTGTCATTCCTGTCGGTCTGCTTGGCTCAGTTTAGTTATAGAAGAACAAAGATGGCTTGCAGTGGAAACAATGGCATCTTTTTCACTCCATTGCTTTTCAATAGTTTGCAGTGAAAATGATTTTAAGAAACACTCCTTTACTTCAATGTACATTCTTCCTACACCTCCGGATTTTCCCCTCATACCACAACAGCAACCCACGTGACTGTCAATCTCAACTATGGTCTCTTTCAATTTAGCCATGCGGGAAACCAAGGAGGCCCTGGAGAACGTCAGTGTGGGTCTGGAGGTCCTCAAGGAAGGAACAGGGAAACTCAACTTCAACCTGAGCCTGGTTCGGACCAGTATCAACCGCACCCTCAACGACCCGGGCTGCCACGACGAGGAGTCAGACGCCACCACCGCACAGCTGTGCCGAAACATCCGCCAGTCACTGTCTCAGCTGCAGATCAGCGCCAACTTCACACGGGTATAAAACAACACGTTCTCATATGCAGAATTCATATTATAGACACATATATTAAGTTTGAGCAAATGAAACAAGGTTTATGTCAGGGTTAAGATTGGTCACTGATATATTTTTGGTATTGGTTAAAAAAATGCTAATAAGAGTTGAATCTCTGAAACGGAGTCCCGGTTGTGATTTGATTCATTTACTCACTGCATGATGAAGGACCTGCTTTGGGATGGCGGCCGACAGCCTACAGTAACAAAGTGTCTTTGAAGATTTGGGAATGAGACTCAAAAATAGGACCTTTAAACATCACTGCATGTTACTGAGGTCACAGAGTATTGATCAATTCTACCTGACTCAGGAGATGAGAATTGATCATTTATCACTGTGCATGTTTACCACACTTTCTTGTCGGTTTATGTTTTAGCTACCAAAAGTGAACCCTCAGCTGGAAAATGTGAACGAGGTATTGAAAACGGACCTCAGTGCAATCGTCCAAAGGGTGAGCCTGGAACGAATATTCTTACATTCTTGCAATTGTCAGTCTGTAACGTCGATGCATCTCTGAGATATTTAATGTGCTGAACATTTCTTAGACCATTTTGTTGAACAAATGAGACCAAGAACTTGTTCCAAAACGTCGTGTCTTCCTCTCACAGGGCTTCTCCTCCCTGAACGACACACCACACATGGTGATCGAACAGACCAGAAGTGTTGTGGAGAGTAGGTGACATGTTACACTTCGATCATACATTCCTGCTATGTGTCCAACTACACACATGGATTATATAAATCAACAGGATTTTCTCCATACGTCTCTTTTCTTCCTTAAAAATTTGGAGGATTTTAAGTTTGAATCTCAAGTAAAATGTGTAAAAATACATCCAACTTAAAATGTAAAATAATATAGACGGAATCTTTCAACTATGTCGTGTAGTATCACTTAATACTATCCAATCAGAAACTGAGCAACATATTGAACATGATTCTATGTTTGAGTACTGACCTGGTGCATCTTTCCACAAGCCGTGTATTGAGAGTACTGGATTAACTGAACATCTGTGTCTCAGCTGTTCAGGGTTTGGTGGACGGCATCGGCAACAACATCAGCAGCTTTTCCAAAGTATTCCCTGTGCAGAGTTGCCTGTCCAACTTCACTATCTTCATTAGCCATGTGCACGCCAAGATTGAGGACCACTACCCTGAAATTGACCAAATGGACTTCTACAGGTACGCTGACCTGACATAAATCTTAAAAAACACACCTAGAAACTGTAAAAAGTGTAAATCCTGAAATGTGGCCACTGCCTCCAAACGCTTTTTACAAGCTACTGTATAAGTAATGTGTGCTGTACAAGCTTGAATTAATATTTTGGCCTGCATGAAATATTCATGTTGCTTCTACATTAATTCAGTTTAAATAGAGGAGGAAACCCCGGGATGATATATCAGTTGTTTTAATAGCTTTGTGTTACATTTTTCTCTCGCTGATAAACTCTCAGGCTGTGGTGGGGGATGTTATAGTCCTATCTGTTATTATCAGGCCACATTCAGTGGAAGCTCTCACCATTTAGTGTTGCTTGCTGCTTATAGGTGGATTGGCTGTATTGCTCTTTGCTGCATGGTGGTCCTGGTCCTGGCCTTCAACTACCTGGGCCTGCTGTGTGGCACCCTGGGATACGACAAGCACGCCTCACCTACAACCCGAGGCTGCATCTCCAATACGGGAGGAACCATGCTCATGGCGTGAGTCACCTGTGTACAGGCTCTGTCAGTATCACCTGATAACGGCCCTAATCACTGGATGAACGTGTGTTATGCCACAGTAAAGAACTTTCAATATGCTAAAATATATATGGCAGTCATGACTGTTAGTAAATCCAAGTCATAGCAGAGCATGACACCAGTGACAGTGATGAAAACACAGATGTCACATAAAAAGAATATCTATAAATTATATATTCACACAAGAAGATGAAAAAGTATTTCATACAGAAACATTAGGGGCTTCATACAAAAGGCAACAAACTTATTAAGTTTATTTATCAAGTATTTTGTCCAAAGTTTCAGTGAAATATTTGTGACCGTCCTCGATTAATATTCAGACTTTTTTTGTATTATGTCAATGTGAGATACTGATTAATATGCATGTTAAACTCATAGTGTAACAACTAATGCTCATTTTACTTTCTCTCTTCCTCCAATACAATCTCTACATCGCATTATTCTTTGCCTACACAGCATGAAGCCCACCTCCAGTCCAGCCTCTCACTACTGCTACACCTCCACATGTAATGGTGTATATACATATACATGAATACTTTGGCTGTACCTGTCTGTTCTTCCCCACAGTGGCGTTGGATTCAGCTTCATCTTCTCCTGGGTGCTGATGGGATTGGTGACCGTCATCTTTCTGGTTGGAGGAAACATGGAGAAACTAGTGTGTGAACCTTTCCACAGCACAGAAATATTCAAGGCAAGTCACGAGTCCACCAGGAAATTATACAGTGATCGAATGCTCCCAGGTGGCAAATTATTGTTTGTTAAATGTCAGAATCTTGGAGCTATATGTTAAGTCATATATAATGTAGAAAAGTATATAAATAATCATCATTTTATAATTAAATGTGAATTTTAAATATTCTCCTTTGCCTCCGTCTCAGCATAGTTGCTGTTTCAGTGCACAACAACAGAGTATCACATGGAATATATCGACATGTAGACATTTATGGAATGATTGAGTGAACATACACGCGTCTGACAGCACCTCAGCTTGATCTCACACAGATATACCTTCAGGAGGGATATGAAGGGCCAGTATTTTTTCCCCACAGGAAAAAGCCTGCTGCTCTGTTCGGGTCCGTGGGCTGGTATTGAATTACCGTGGTCTTAAATTACATTCTGCTCGGCAGAATTGGAGCCAGGCTTATTTAATTTACTGATTGACTTTTGTTTTCCTATGAGAACAATCGATAACATGTCCTCTTTCTGGTTTTGTGATTTGCCAGGTTGTGGACACCCCGTACCTGGTCAACACGGAGTGGAAGAACTTCATCCCTGGCTACATGTACAACGACTCCGACCTGGAGCTGACAGCAGAGAGCTTGTACAGGCGAGGAAAACTCATGTTTATGTATTTAGGTGACAGTGTTTCGTCAGCAATGCTTTAGTGATGATCATTCTCCTCACAGCCTACTACACATCTGTCTCCTGTGCATTTTGTATTTACATTTGGTTGGATGGATTTCGCAGCGAGACAAGCCATTTATTCAGTTACAGGCTGAAGAATTACAGGCTGATGCAGTTTTTGATGTTTTGCTGCAGCGTTTGCTTCGTCGGGTCAGGCATCAGTCATGCAACTGAATATTTTATTTCAAATGATGAAGATGCAAATGAGAGAAAGAGATGCTATTAACCCTGAGAGCTAATTAGCATCATTTTTCTAGGCTATCTGTGCTGCTTTTCTTCAGCCTGTTTCTCTGTGATTACATCATCTTTCATCATCTCTCCCCACTGAGAAGCTGCATACCCTCAGTTACTGGGATGACAGACCGGCAGTCATTATATTTCCAAATAGAGCAATGTTGCTTTAACAAGTCTTGGCCCACTAAAAAGCAAGCAGTGCTTATACTGTGTACATTATGTAAGTCTGTATGGCATGTGGCTGCTCAACTGTTATCATGGGACATATATCTTTGACATGCTGGCAAACATACCACCAATGTTCTTTTTCTATCAGTGCGTCATGTACTTCCAGTCAACTTCACATGGTGGCAGCAAATATTTTCACTCTGAAACTTTTGAAGTTGACATTTCCTCTCTCTCTCTCTCTCTCTCTCTCTGTGTTATACCTGTGTGCATGTCTTTTTTTAGCACTTGCAAAGAGAACAAAGGCATCTACTCGGCCATGCGTCTTGACAAAGTCTTCAACATCTCCTCCTACCTGAACGCTACAGTGGTCAGTAAACTCAAAGCGCAATAGAAGCATTTTGGAAACTGTATTTGGCTTATTCCTTTACCCACTGACGGAGCCTAGGAAGTACAGACAGGATCTTTTGCTTTTTTTTGTTTCACTTTAAATACTGCTTGTCAAAAAGTTAACATCATTATCCTGTCTATGTTTTAAACACATGAATGATTAAGATTGGACTTGGTGCTGCAACTGATCACAAACAATTTTGTAATTAATGTGATTAAGATAAGCACAACGGAGCTTTGAATGGGACTTTAACCCTGATTTCTAGAAATGCACATGATTGATTTTATGCTGTAATAGTGATCTTCACAAAATGTTCTTAGGAGCAGTTAATATAGAATACACCAATGCACTACAGTCTTAAACGAGGGCTAAACTTTATATAGGATGCAGATGAGATATGAGACCTACAGACTAACAGTGCTGGAGTGTCAACAAATCTCCATCCTTGGCTGCTAAAGTGTGTCGACAGACGGCCTGAGCCCGTACAGTACCTCAGAGTCTGCCTGAGGCAACACACGCATGTATGTTTATATTTCTTTCTGACCCTCAGCTACTTCTGCCTGCATGCCTAACACATTCAGTACTCCACTGCCAGTTGGCAAGTTGTCTTGGCTCTTTGAGCCGACAGCTGATATCTCCCATGCCCTGTCTGCTTCTGCACATTGGTCATTTGTCTTCATTTAATGCCTGCAAATGTTTCAAGTTTCCGAAAAAGTATGACACTCTGCCCAACAGCATGTTAGCAGGACAGATCCAGGGTCAGTTACTGCATCACTTTTACAGGCTTCAGTACAGAATGACGCCCTCTTCAAACATTATGTAACACAGACTGTTTGTTGGAGCTCTTCAAGTTGTAAATAAGTGTCTCCTTCTTAGTCTGAGTAAAGTCTTTTTATTCTAACGATGGAATAACACAGACATAACTCATAAACTGCAGCTGATCTGTGGTTTTCATAAATGACTTCTCTTTTGCTGGTCACGTGCACTCAGACGTGTGTATCAGGTGATGACGTGGTGTATCAGGTGATGACGTGGTGTGTCAGGTGATGATGGTCTTTTAGTGTAACTTTTCAAAACATTTCATAAAATCTCAATTAGACCATCGCAGCATTATTATGTTGGGGTTTGAGGGAAACCTTTGATTTACCAGCACTATGACCTGCGCACACAATATCTGCTCCCTCACTACAAACGGTGTAAACACGTGGACTGTACGTCAGCTAATGCTACTTACAAGAAGAGTAGCTCGTCTGTATGTCGGCGGGTTTAAACATCTTGTAGCTCATTAGTGTTGTAGTCATCAGACAGTATCCGTTCTAAGTGTTCTACTGTCAACTGGAAACATCACCTAGGAGGTCATATTAGGTATATTACATTAAAATGGGCCTCAGCCGCTCCAGAGGAGACGTTCCGCATTCACCTGTGTGTTGTCGTCACTTCCTGCTTGCGTCAAAATCCAACCGAACGTGCAGACACGCGCTGCGTTGTCTCCACGGCAACAGGAACAGCTGCTACACAGCTGGCGGCGGACATTTTGGAGCTACGCTAGCTTGAACCACCGACATATGTAGATGTTTAAATGTCTATACACATGTCTGTGTGTTGTTCCACCGTCACCGGCACTTCTTCAGAGGTAATCTCGCATTAACACCGTTAATCACGATTCGCTCGCCACAACCGATGAGCGCGTTCTTGACGCAGTGCTCACAGCTGATTGGTTGAGCCCGTCAGCAGAGCGAGGCGGTTGGTTGGGGTTATCCAATCAGCTTCGTTGCAGGTATTACATTCGACACTATCTGGCTTTGGCGCCCAAGTAGCGAGTTATTAGCAACAGTGATACATTAGCTCATGAATAAGCCTTACTCTACTTACACCATGGGTCAGAACCACTGTGGCCTGCGGTATGTATGATCTGTGTGTGACGGTATTATTCTTTAACGACAGTCCGGCTGTGCGATCCAGTAGTTTTGTGTTAATCTTCCGCAGGAGCTAGCTGCTGGTTTAGCTACTATATAAACCCAGGCTACTGCTAGCAGCTAGATAATTTTAGCAACAGATTTTAGTCTGTTGGCTTATTAAATGAAGACACTCACAAGATGCCAATATCAGAATATTTATTTCTCTATAGGATTTTATGTACTCATAATGAGCTTAGTTTCCAGATTCATCGTAAAAAAAAAAAAGAAGCTTATTTAGATTTTTGTTGTTGTTGTTTTTAAATCATCCTCAAGCTTCATAGCGATAGCAGCGGTCTCAGACATGTCCCGGGGACCAGCAGTTTAATAGAGTATATAGTAAAAGGTTTAAAACAGTCCTTTTGAAAGACTGTTTGAAAAGCAGACCTCAGGACCTCATGTGTACTCAGTGGAAAAGCTTAATATGCTGGACAGTTTTTAGTCTTCGGGGAAATCCAAGCCACTCACATACAGTGTCAGTACCATGTCGTCTTGGGACAAACAACTTTACTGCCAACATTTTTGTTGTTTCCTCTTTATGTCTCCACAATAAAGCGTATGTTTTCGGTTTTGGTGGTGAAATTGCATAGTACTATTCAAGACATCCTTTTTCAAAATCATATTTATAAACCAAGGCTGTGTCTCCCTGGTTTTGGTTTTCAGAACAGAAGAAAAACTAAATCCTAATGAACAGTATTCCAGTTCTTTGCAGTAATTGAAAACTTGTAGTCACTGTAGAAACCTTGCTTCTAATTCATGTCTGGCCAGTAATAGTACTGTATTACTCTCTCTTGGTCTTATATGTTCGTATGTTCATTCAAGGAAAGTGTATTTGTAAAGTGCCTTTTGACTGCAGGGTGAGGCAAAGTGCTTTGCCTTAGACACAAAATCCATTAAGTACTGAAGAAAAGAGTTTTGGGTTCTTCAGAAATGCACTAACAGCGACTTGCATTTACATTAAAGATAACTTATTTCCAAGAACAAACAGCATAAAGAAAAACTATTCTAGTGGAACAGTTGGACTTCCATCCAAACCACATTTTTGAGACTTCAGTCTCTTTAGCGCCAACATTTGTTTTGGATTTCTTTGGCCTTTCATTAAGTTAACGACATTTCTGTATTTACAGTAACTCCCTGTTTCTGCTATACACAGGCCTGAACTGTGATCAATAACTAAGCACTTCTAACAGCCATCAATGCAGCCATCAGTACCTAATAGTGATAAAAATGACCTTTAATATTTGGATCAACAATCAAGCTGTTTTACCTCCAGACCATATTGAACCTAATGCTGTACCTTTTTGCTGTTTCCAGCTCACGAAGGACGTGGTGGGTCAGCTGGACAGTGTTAAGATCGACCTGAGGGGAATAATCCTGTTAGAGGCCGAGGGGAAGCAGAACCTCCTGGACTTCTCTGAAGCAGGGTTGTCAGAAATCAACTACGCAGACTACCTGGATGAGGTGACAAAAGCTCAAAGAGGACATGCAAAAAATAAAAATAAGTTATTTTTAATGTAAAAAATATGATCTAACTGTTAATCTGTGTGATATTTTACTGTAAACTGAATCAGCTAAATTGCATAAGGAGGCTTCATGACATCAGTTCAGTGATATTCGCTCTATTGATATCAGATCAGTGTAAATATTGATAATAGATTGTTCTACACATATACTAATATTGTTGCATTACAGTTGTACTTTAATGGTATGTTACCAGAAATAGCTAAACAGCCTCCACCCTGGCTGTCAGTTAACATACAGCAGGCAGCCGTGCCATACTTAATAAGAGCTGCAACGTGACACAGTACACTGGGTTCTGCCGAAGACCACTGAAGCTCGATTATCCAAAAGGATTCCTGCCAAGGCAAAGAGTGTGTAGGAACAAGCTGGGACTTGGCATTCCCTGTCTTCTCTAACACTGGCTGTCAGGTTCATTTAGATTTATGTCCCGAGAGAGCAAAGAAAACAGAGAGAGAGAGAGAAAAGCTTTAAGGACTCAGTTGTACCAATTGTCTGGATGCACAACTCAAACTTTCCAAAAGTCAGAATACGTTATTGTATTCACAAGTGTTGCAAGGCAATTTTTTGTACTTAAGACAGTAACAGTAAGTCACCATCACATTCTTATCGATTCATAAGCCGATCTAGACTCCATTTTACGGTCAGATTGCTTTTTTGTGCAGTCATCAATCCAAAACCCAAAGACTCTCTCAGAAAGCACCCATAAAACTTTGTTAAAAAAGTGACTAAATGAAAGAAAAGTTTCTTACCACTAAGTTTAATTGAATAAACTGAGATTAGCAGCTAATAGGATTAATTTTATCTTGGACATCAATGAAGTGAGCTCTACTTGGTATTACAGAATGGTGAAAGGGGAGTTATGTTTCTTATCTAGATGATAAATAATTACTTCTCACGACATTTAAGTTGTTGAGGATCTGAGCATCTCCTCCTTCCAAACATGCTGCATTGCTGATTGTTTTTAATACAGCAGCTCATGTCATCAGTATTCTTTAACCTTATAGTTGTTCCAAGCCGCAGCTAGATTAAAAAAAAATGCAGACCAACAAAAGCAACACAAGGCACAAAAATAAAAGAAACATCTTTCTAATTATGTAGCTTAAACATTACTACTTAGAGAAGCATATTTACTATGTTCTTCCTGCATATCTTCAGGTCAACAAAGGAGTCACTGTGATGGATCTGCTCTCATTCGCCAGAGAGCTGGAGGCCCAGACAGACCTCATGGTAAGAACACCTTGGTTTCGTTTTGGCTGATATACAAACATCAACTCAAGTTAATCAAGTGATGTGCCTGAGAACTAAAGAAACACTGTGAAACTGCCTGTGTGTTTACAATGCCATGTGGGAGCAATTTGGTGGATTTCAGTGTTCTTAATCTCCGAGCTCAGCGTGTCTTAACACAACAGCTCTGCCTAAATAGAGACTCTGAGTCTCTGGGAGCAGTTTGACTCTGCCGTTCCTTCAGGTGGTTTCAGGATTGTAGTAGAACGTATTTATTCACCTTTAAAAGCTGTGTGTCCTGTAGGATCCTCCAGAAGAAGGTGCTCATGGTCAGTTTTATTTCAAGTAGGAACCTATTAAAGAAAGACGTTATAGCATCAAGTTATGGTGCTTCATGAGGCCTGACTCATAATTAGGAACAATTTTCCCATTCAGTGCATATTTTTGTGCACCTGATACTGACTTTGTTCCTCTTGAATAATAGAGGAATGTTGAATAATTTGACTCTTGGACGCACTAAAACAATTATCTCATGGTCTCTGCTCTGATGATCTTTTTTGTAGTTTGAGCTTAAAGATCCTTTCAGTGTTTTGACAAATGATATTTCACCAAAATTCCTTGTTTGGCTTTGTGTTTCAGCCCAGAGGCGCTCTGCAGACCGCGCTGAAAGGCCACATCGGCACTCTGAGGCAGATCCACAACCAACAGATCGTCCCCATGGAGCAGGCCATGGTAATGACTGTGTGTCTCTGTTTTCTGTGCTGATGATCATGCTGGCTGACGTTTTTGGTTGAAGAGATGAACTGATATGACATCAAGATTAAAATATTCACAACACAGGCTAAGGGTTGGCGTTCGTCTAACCCTAACCCTAGACTTTTTATGTTTTCACTGCATAATATTTGTCGTTGTCAGTCGCACAGAAGTCCGGCATAGAAGTGGCATGCACCAATTTTCTCAGCCACAGAGGCCTCGACAGACCAGAGTGCACTGCAGCCACAGGGCATTTTGTGTTCTGGCTGACAGATGCATTTTGTTGTAAAAAATTCCTAGCTCTTTTACTCCAAGTGCAGGTAGATGCAGTACACCCTCATCTGTTCTTCGCTGGGGGGCTGACTAAACTCACTCTGGCAAATTTGGGAATTTAGGAAGATGGATAACTTCATTAGCAGAAGCACACTGAGGGAAAATAAGAAACGACCAGAACAAAAGTATCCAAAAGTGGATTTTCCCTGATGAAGAGAGTGGAGCAGCTTATGAGACAGATTCCTTCAGCAGTGAGGAGAGACCCAAAGTCTCTTAGCTGCAAACATGACTAAATGAATGATAATGTTGCTTTGTGTGCTTAATGTTGCCTGTAAATGAGTAACTGGTCACACTTTGTAAAGGTAATGTCTCTGCCTCTCTGCTCGTGGCCAAAAAAAGCAGGTTCAGAGAAAGTCTACAAAATTAATCTCTGCTCAGAAGAATGTTCCACCAGTCAACGTTTGTTATGCACTATAGTGTGACGGTGTATGCCAGAGCGACTGAGTAGGAGTCATTGGTGTATTACCCTTGTGCTAATGTCTTTAAGAGAATGGTATCATTTCTGACAGAGGAAGAATATTTCAGCATCATCAAAAGCAGAGTGTTTTTTAACCCTCAGGCATGTGTCGTCAATCATGTCACGTCTGTGAAAAACAAATTAAATATTCAGGTTTCCTTTCTCTGTCAAAGGCAGTGTCATTCTTCTGAATAACACCAAGGATTTACAGCTACTTGCAATAGAGACAAGCAGTGATGCACTTCCACACAGCTTTTACAACAGATTTTTATGTTTTTCTTTGTTGTTGTTTTTTTGCTTTTTCTTCTTTCTACTTCAAGAAATATGTTAGAGCGAGGGTAAGCAGAAGTGTGTCCATCTTGTTTGTTTTTTTGGGAGATATTTGATCTCATTAGATGACGTAGTAGTCTGAGAAGATATATCTCATTTTGGATGGTACTGTATGATAATGTGTGTGTGTTCTTGTATTTACATTCACATAAAGATCATATTCTCTATTGTGTTGAACATGAAGGGGTTTGTACCAAAATATGGTGAAATATTCACTTTAGGAAAAGATGTGTTACTTTAAAGGTCCCATATTATGCTCTTTTTAAGGTGTGTACTTTTATTTATTATTAGAATAAACTAGTAACATGCTTAAATGTTCAAAAAGCGCAGATTTTGCTCAAACTGTCTGTTGCAGCAGTACCTCTATTCATCCCCTGTCTGAGCGCTCAGTTTGAGCCCCGGTCTCTTCAAGGTCCCCCTCCTGAAAAACCCAGTCTGCTCTGATTGGTCGGCTCTCACAGGCCTGAGCAGGCACTGCCCACATTCTGTATCAGCACTGCTGGTGCTGTTGTGACCATGGCCAAGCTAGAGGCATGCAAGCCACCAGGATCAGCAGCTGGCTTTGAAGCCCATTTGACATAGTGGCCAAGTTGAAATTACATGATTTTGGGGCCCAGAAATACTTTCCCCGTAAGCTTATACTGTGAAAGTAGCAGCTGTACAACATTGGACAAATGATTTGAGCATCTCAACCCTGCAAAATGACTCATTTACTGTGATGTTAGCTATCAAGTATTCAAGTTAGCAGAGGGCTAAACAGGAAGTTAGCTGCTCAGAGGACAGAAGTCTCTAGTGCACATCAGTGTTTCCTCTAGGATTTTTTTAAGGAGTGGCGGAGCGCGCTTGTTCAACATGGGACCTTTAATTCAGTAACAACTCTGTCTCTTCCATCATTGGTGGAAAACCAAGAGAAAGCTTTTCAGTTGAGACATACAGTGTATGTCAGCAGTTGTATCACAAACTTAGTGATATGTGAATATTTCATTTTGGAACAAATTCTTCTGCATGCCGGTAATGAAAGCAGACAACTCATAAAGTTTTGTTCTTGCCTGTTCTGTTTGTGGTTCAGTGGTGTTTCCAGTTGTGAACGTGACTCTTGACTGTTTCCCCGACCTGTAACACTGCTGATGTTAACTTGTGTCCTTAATTTTACTTTTTAAAGAGCGCGTTGAACCAGAGTATGAGGTTCCTGGAGAGAACAGCCTCAGACTTGCCTGTAAGTAAACCGTCCTTTCAGTCTGAATCCTGTATCGAGGCTTAGATTAAGCCTTAAACTGATCAGTATCTGTCACTTATGCTCTGCAGAATAAAGTTCTAGCAGTTCTTGATGCCATTGAAGCTGCCCAGTACCTCATCTCCCAGAATGCTACACATTTAATCAACCGGGTAACTGAAGGATCACCTGCTTTGTTTATATTCTCAATGTGTGAATGCTCTGTAACCCACATTATGTCTCAATCTTCTTCAGGAAACAGGAAAATTCACAGCGACCATCACTGGCTACTTCCATCAATACATAGAATGGGTCAAATCCTCTGTAAGTATTGAAGTGTTGACTTGAATGTTGAGTCCAATAATCATCGTAGTGAAACCCAAACACAGAGAGTTGTGTACTGGCAGGAAGACCTTTGCATGTTAGAGGAGGAGTAAGTATAGGAGAGACGAATATAACAGTTACAACGCCTATAAATCTGAGGAATTTGCTTTGTGGCACATTGGTTTCTGCTGTAGTTAACTTAAGGAATTCAAAACAAAGTAAAAGAGACATTTTTGAAGCCTGAAGCTATTTTGTGGATCTCAGAGTCGAGAACAGCTCAATCAGAATTTTATTGTTGTTTTTCACAAACATAGATGTGTTTTGCAATGAGCAGTGACGCTTTTAGCCTGATAACGCAGCAGGACTTCATGTCATCAAGGAGCAAACAGCAACGTACTGACTGTTGCTGATGTTCAGTGTGTGTTCCAGAATGTGAGTGTCTGTGTTCACTGTTTGTATCTTCCTCTCTGTAGCTGGCCCTGGAGGTTGCACCTTGCAAGCCTTTCAGCAACATGGTGGACACAGCAGAAATCATTACGTGCAGTTTCTTGGTGGACTCCATGGTAATTATCGCTGAGATATGGCCAAACAAAACCACGTTTAAACTGCAGTCGGACTGTTTTAAAAAGCACTGATAAATCATAGCAGATTTACTGAAATCTGTTTTGGTCATCTTGTGAAATAAAAGTTTGCATAGAAACTTTTCAAATGTGACATCGTACAGTGTGCCACTTGTGTTTGTCAGCCTGTAAGAAGCTCGGCATCTCTGTTTATGAAGGTGGATATAAAGCAGGCAGCAGTTGTAAGATTTTAAGAGCCCGCAGCACACGGAGCGAGGAACTGAAACAAAATACAACTTTAGCCAATGTGAAACTTGGTTTGTCATCGTACATGTATAAGTAAGATATATCACTTATTTTAGTAGGTTAGATTTTTCATACAAATATGCATGAAACAAACTTTTTTTTCTGTTTTATTTTCTGACTAGTTTCATCAACATTTTGTTGGGCTGCAGCTTGTGATTGATCATAAATATGGACATTATTTATTTGTTTTCTGTGGTGTTGAAAGAGTCTTTTTTTAATTCTAGTTTTGTATCATAGGTTTAAATTGTGACAACTTCAGCACGAGGTGAAATCTTTCAAATTCCTTGTTATTTCCCCCGAAAATGTCCCAAAAGACAAAGAAACAGAACTTGAGAATATTTAGCATTGTTGCTTGGAAAATGACTTGAGTGAATAATTTAATGTGGATCAACCAGTTGATTAATTGATGGAGCTGTAATTGCCGTTTCCTTCCTCAGAACACGTTCTGGATGGGCCTGGGCTGCAGCACGCTCTTCCTGCTCCCAAGCATCATCCTTGCAGTAAAACTAGCCAAGTACTACCGCAGGATGGACACAGAGGATGTTTACGATGAGTGAGTACTTGTACTTGTTATTCTACCACTTCTATACAACTGTATATATACACACACATACATTAAGTTTAAAGGTTTATATGTAAGAGAAAAGATGTTATCCTTAAATGCTGTGAATGGTTGCAGGACATCCTTCTTTTCTGTAGCTTCTTCTTCTGCAAGTAATATCTGGCTGCGCTGCAAATAATGAGGAGCAATTTAACTTTTCAGTTTGTAGTTTGCTGATATACTTATTTAAGGGTTTGAATAATATTTGATAATATTGATATTATTTTGGTTTTACTTAGTAAGATTTGAGTTCCATTTTGTTGCAGTGGCTCTGCTGGTTTATGTTGATTTATTCTCTCCTTCCTTCTCTCTCCTTTGTAGTTCCTCTGTTTCTGGGACTTGGCATTTTACTTTGTGATAACCATTTCTACTATTTCCATCTTCCATATCCTTCATCTCCCCTCTGTCAAGTCATTCCCTTCTGTCAAGCACTTGGCACTTTACAAAGAAACATTGGCACATTTGTCAATTTATATTTCTTCTTCATGCACCTTTTTTTCACTGTCACTGGACTCAATAATCACAGCTTTACTGCAACACCATGTCTGGATCAGTGGCGCCTCGCCATGTGATCTGTGCTGGATTACAGGCAACGATCTGGTGCATTTCTACCACTGAACATTTCAATAACATTTTGATGTTGTTTTTTGTGTATCTTTATAGCATTGAGACAATTCCCATGAAAACGTAAGACCTTTTACTCCACCTCGCTCTCCCCTCAACTTATTTCACTCTGTGCTTTTCTCTGGATCTTGTACATACAAGTGTTTACTAAATTCTTGGTGCTGGTTGACGTTTTTAAGCTTGGAATTGCTCTTATGGGTGGATGGTGTGGCTTCTTGTCGTGTGCTACCTTTGAAAGTGCCCCTTACCTTTCATGAAGGGCTCTTGCAATCATTACCTTACAAGGCCACCTGCTTTTTGTAAGATTTAGTGTAAATAAAACACTCTGGTTTGTACTCAAGAAAATATTAATCTCTTACATTCTTGCAAAGTTTGACTACTCAAAAAGAGCATTTTTACTCCTGAAGTTTGGTCAGCATGCCGTTTCTCTCACATTACATTTGTCATCCTTTTTTTTTTGTTTACAATATTTTGTTTTCAGTATGGAAATTGGTAATAATGGTTATCATAGTGAGCGCTCACAAGGTATCCCAAATCCTATGATGACAAGGTAAACGCTATAATAATCCTGTTGCTGCATGCTATGGCGGTGGAGGCATGCCTGGGGATGTGGGTATTTTCACAAGCATAGTGACGTGGCCGGACACAGTGCATGCCTGAGGGAGTTGATTCATTGCACACACACTTAGGCAAACACACTGGCACGCATACCAGTTATGGTCAAGCTGAACAACAACAGGAAAGCTGACCAGTAATGGAGGCTTTTGAGAAAACATCTGATATGACGTGTTTTTTTAATGCTCAAAAACTCGTCTGTGTGATAAGTATGGAGCCCAGTGTGCTCACCGAGCTCAGCATGAAGACTGGAAGCAAGGCTGTGTGCTGCTTTTAATTTAATATAATCTGCTTACCGACACCTCTTCAGCATACTTATTAACACAATGGAATTGGAACAAGGCTTAAAAACAGCGATATGACCTTTGATCCATTACTTCTCTCTGTCTTGTTGCCAAATCTTCTGCTGTGTGGTTTTGGGGAGTCGAGCATGTCACTAACATACTGCATGCTGTGTGTGCACACTGGAATGAAACATCTTCCTGTTTCCTCTCGTTTAGAGTCAGCCAAAGTCCCATGAATGTACACCTGATCATTTTGTTCAGAGAGAGGCAAGCATGTCAAGCTTTGGTGTGATGATGGGAATGCTGCTCCTTTGACTTCCCTCTTAATTTAACAAGAACGTCTAACTGCATGTTTTAATGTATTTTTAAGTTGCATTTGGACGAGGATGCATTTGGACAGCCGACCTACTGTAACAGAAACTATAGGAAGAGAGCAAAAGAGCTAAATTACAGAGAAGACCAGACATCAGCTGGTCTTTGCTTCTACAATTACCCTTCATGACATCTTTGAAACGTATTGAACTTGTGGAGTTTCATTCCACAAGGAGCGATTGGACTATTTTCTGAGTGTCACACAGGACACAAAATGTTGGAATGAAACTTACAAAGCAACAAAAACTCAGGAATACTTTTAAAGGGGCACTGAGTAATCTACATATCCTCCATCATCGACAAACTGAAAGACTGACGCTTCACATTTCTGTTTCTTTTTAAACCATGTTAACCTGTGAAGTGACAAACAAAGAAACCATGTTTACACAGCGTGTAGCGGGTTTTAAAGGTCCAGTATGTAGGATTTAGGAGGAACTATTGGAATAAAAAACAGAGGGAGCAGGTCCATGTTTCATCGTTATGTTTCTACAGTAGCCCAGAACGGACAAAACAAACTCTGAGACGTCCGTTAGTGTTCTTCATGTTATTATCAGGTTAAAAGAAGCAGTGAATCCTACACACTGGTCCTTTAAAACGGTCTAAACCTGATGGAAATCTGTCCAGCTAACATGCAAATACGAAAGGCAGAAATCTCAGAACCTGGTGAAATAATCGTTGCATCGTTATTGATCAGCAACCCCACTAATAGAATTATTTTCCCACTTCCAGAAGCGACTAGATTTACTTGTTGCCCCTTTAACTGCCCGTTCAGTTTGCCAGTTAGAGGATGTTGATGAAGCTGTTCTGCTCTCTGCCTTATGAAACACTCGTCCTGCTCCTCTTCGCCAGGTAACAAAAAGAGAAGCAGACGAGGGTTTTTTAACCAAATGGTGACAGTTGAATGTCCTGTGTGTTGTTAACGTTGTGCCGTGGTGTGTTCCTGCGCTCGTAGCATCCCTACGTACGACACAATGAACAGGTTCCCGCGGGCCTCGGCTCCTCCGAGGCACATCGACTGGTGACAGAGAGCCGGCTCTTGTTCTGGCTCCTGAAAGGTACTGGACACCTTCACCTCAGACTTCTGCTTCTCTAACATCATTTTATTCCTTTTTCTCTTTAACGTTGCGTATGTTTTTGCACAGCTGTGGTCTTGTTTGTCTGCTGTCACCCTGCCATCGATCTCTCGGCCCTCTGTTTTTAATCTCACGTCTTTATATTCCTTTGTGCACCTCTGTAATGCTCTAACACCTCTTTACAGCTTGTTTTAGTGCTTTTCTGCTTACAGTGACTTTGCAGGAAAACCATCATGGTGAGAGTTGCTAATTTTGGAATCACTAACGAACTATAAATGTCCTCACAGTGTTTACTTGTGACTGCTTAGTCAGTGTGCTGCAGAGGAGAGATGCTGAATTCACCATTTTGTCTCAGTTTGATGTTTATTGAAGAGAACATCATTTGCTTCTAAAAACTGCCTCGTTCACAGAGCAGTCAGTAACCTGTCGGACCAGCTTTGTGTCGTTATTAGGACATTTATTTTCAGTTGTGGTGAATCCTTGAAATTATTCAACACACCATGTTTGAGCCGTCTTGGTGCTGAATGAGTCTAAAACCCAAAGACTTGTGTCTCAGTGGGTAGAGCGGGTCGTCTAGTGATCAGAAGGTCACTGGTTCGAACCCCGGCTCCCCCTAGCTGCATGTCGAAGTGTCCTGGAGCAAGATACTGAACCTGATGAGCAGTTGGTGCCTTGCATGGCTCTTTGAGCTGTCAGGAAACTGGAAAAGCGCTATGAAAATGCAAGATATGTACTGTCATGAATGATAAAGACATACAGGAAATGATTATCAATATAGATGCAGATTCACTTTCAATCAATCAACTTATTGATTAAGCAGCCGTAATCAATAGCCTTTCAAGGCATTTGTGTGAACCAATCTCTGTTCTGGCCCCATGGTTCTAGATACAAGGACCGATCACAGTAGTGAGTAGTAAATAGTTATTATGATCTAAACCGTCTCTAAACGTCTTCTCTGGCCATCATTGACTCGGCATTAAGAAAAGAACAGGTAAGGAGTTAAATATCCTGAGGGAAACACATTACTCTCAGCCGCAGTATAGAACTAAATCAATAGATTTATGTCAGTAGCACAAGGCTCCTCGCAGTCTTTGAGGACTCTGTGGAGTGTCATGAAAGTGTCGCTGACAGCACTCTGCACTCTTCAGTCTGCTACCACAACCCAGCCAGAGCTGCAGGAATCTCCTGAGCAACCGCCGGAACTGAGAGATAATACAGTACGTGTTGAATTATTCACCCATATTTAAAAACTCTAATTCATTTTTCTCCAATATTTGTCTTTGCAGTGCCATTGAAACCTGGAACTAGGATTCACCACAGTAAGTTTCCTCCTGCGTTTCTTTCCATTTTAGATTGTGGCCATTAAGCTGAGTTACAATTGATCCAGCAGCAGAATGGGCTCCGATTCTCAGATCAATAGTGTGGAATATAACGGTTCAGAGCCTTTGTGGTTAACACACCTATTTAGCAAGTCATTTGTTCTTGTATCGAGTCTAAAAATCTAAATTTAAAGTTTGCCAAGTGAGAGTTTGTAACAGTTCTGCATTTCAGAGCAGTTTCACCTGATTCTCGGTATCGAGACCGACGTGATTTGTGCTGGAAACAAGTGAGATTATTCTGCTTGTATCTGTTCAGACACGCAGTATGAGGACGGATCAGTGCAGGTTAATGTGATTATTCAGACACAAAGAAACACAAGTTGTTCTTGTATTTATCAAAACCTTTATGTTGTTCCATCCATCTTCCAGCTGTTTGTTTCACGAGCCCTCGGACCAGAAGAAGCTCGATATAAGCTGGTTTCCTTACGACAGAAGAACACACAGAGTCCTTTGGATGTTTTTAACTTCGACCTCCTCAACCGGGCAGATCGTCGCCTGCAGCTCAGTCCTTTTCCTCTGACGTCGTCTGAACCCCTCCAAGAAACTCTGCCTGCAGGACATCAGACGTCTCCCTCAGCTTCAATCTGAGCCACGCTTCTCTGCATCTTTCAAAGGACCGCTGCGTCTGCGTTTACATTTGTTCGGACACAAAATCGAGCTGAAAATACTCTCAGCAAGAGGACACGACAATAACTGTGATGCCTGTTTGTTTTAATGTTTTTATTGTGCTTCAGAAGACAGTGGCTGAAGGTCAGTCGGAGGCCGTTTCTCCTGCACCTCACTGGATGTCTCACATTCAGCCGAGCAGCATGTGAAGCTTCACGTGTGAAGACGGAATGAGACCAACACATGCAGGAGCAGCTGCTTCCCTGGTGGAGCTCTGTGATTAATAGGAGGAAATTTAGCATGATTTAAAAAAAGAAAATGTTTACAATATTACAAAACATCCACAGTTTGACTAGTTTTGGGGAAATTGCAGATGACTGGTTGCCTTTCAGATGTTTGTGTCACCTGGTGTCAGACAGAGCAGCTCAGGGGAAATCCAGCCGGCGCTTACACTGCTGAGGAAACACAACCTGGGATTTTAAACCTGTGTTAACTCATTTTCACTTTGACTTTTCTAACATTCCCACTTTTCCATAACCTGTGTCAGCTTCTTTTGTGTCAGGTCTTAATTTTCTACATTTCCCAGAATGCCTTTAATCAACCCACAAATTATCATAAACAATGAGACAAACTGATAGTCAGAACTTAAATAGTGTCTATTTTTTTTTTACAAATTGCTACTTTGTGGTTAAAAAAAATTTCTGCCAAGTTACCTTTTAAAATCAAGCAGTTTCTAGTTGTAGCTCCTCCACCAGATGTTGTGTCAGTAAAGAGAAGAACTGCACCTGAAACTTTCTCACTTCTAAGAATTTCTAGGTTGTATATAAGATTTTTAACCTCTTCTGGGCCAAACTACTATTTGCTGTGTAAAACCAGAGCTGGTGATTTTTGGAACAGTAGATAAACGAATCAAAGACAGTTTGTCAGTTTTATTTGGTTCATATCAAGTTTGAATGTAGGAAGTTTACGATGATCTGTGACGTAAAATAGCTGTTTTTGTGAATGGAGTCTGGTGGGAGGGAGGAGGGCGACATCTCGGGGCTGTTAATGTATAAAACCTTTAGGAGGAATCATAAAGACTACAGAAGACATTCAGGATGTGTTTTATGTTTTTTACTTTTTAATAATAACCTTGGAGCCTCATATTTATCTCTAGACCGTTTTGGGACTCTTCCCTTTAGGTTGGATATGATAAATCAGACTAATGATGATTCATCACCGGAGTACCAACAGTTCAACAACAAACAATGAGATCAACTAAGACCATTTTACCAACAGTGTAAGTGTACATGGTGGATTTTCCCTTTAAATCACATGATTAAGGCTGAGCGTCGGGCTCACAGGTAGTTCCACAGGTGATGAATTACAACACACACTATCATGTTGAGTTCACTGACATGACAGTTGAGATCTGTTTTGCTTTCAAAGTGATCACATATGTTTAAAATGGAGAAAACGTTCTCAAGCCAAATTGTTTTTTACCGTAGGTCTCAGGTCTTCAGCGGTCCATCAGTTATGTGCTTGTCTGCTTTTTAAACCCTTCAGTAGCTTTGGATACATACATTTAAACATATTGAACAAGTGAATGTATTCAAGAGCTATTTTTTGTTATTTTGTATTTCTTTACTGATGATGTTGGCTGAGAAATATGCTGAATTTATCACTGAAGCATTTGGGCCAGCCGACCCAGTCATCCCACCCACCTCGCTCCGTGTTTACAGGTCAGATTTGCGGCTGCTGTCAGCGTCTGGTGGAAAGTTAGACAATCCAGTCATGGGCCGAGCGCATGCTGTCAATCAAGTAGTCGAAAACCAGTAGAATGAGTTGCACAGCTGATGGTGTCGATGCACACTGTGAAAAAATAATGTCCATCTTAACGGAATGTTTCCAGTCCAGCTAACTGTCTCAGAGTACGGCGACAGTGAAACAGCAGAACAAGCTAACGGGTTTAGACTGCTAACACGTGTTCTAGATTAACTTGAGTTAAAAACTGTGAACAAGATGAAATAGATGAAGACATTTCAATGTTTACACCTCACATTTGTGATTATAGGAAAGAGCTGACACGATTTTGGAGCAGACTCCTCTTCCCTTTTTTATTTTGCCCCACAGACTAGCTGTAGGCTAATTATGGCTTAGGCTAGTAAGCTAGCTGCTACAGCAGCTCATATAGGTACTACTGTACATGACCAGTACCACTCACTAGTGTATACATGTGGTAGTTTTTTGTACGGCTTTATTGAGAGATGACAGGAAACAGGGTGAGAGGGGAAGGTCCAGGCCGGACTGGGACCCCGGGCCGCTGCAGCGAGGGCAGAACTTCTGCACGTGGGTCGCTCGCTCCACCAGGTGAACTAATGGGCGCCCTGTATACATGCGATAGTTTACAGACTGTATTCTATATAAAAAATGAATAAAACCTTGCAATGATGTAAATTCAAAATGGCTTCGATTAGCATAAGTTTAGCCTTGTTGAAAGTTGTTTTTTTTTTTACTTGTTTCTTGTTAAGATGGACATTTTTTAAGTCTGTGTGTGCTAACTTTGACTATCATGAGCTTCTTGTCTGCTAGAGTCTGGATGTGACCCGTCATGGGAGAAAAGTGGTATGATTACTCTAAGTGCTTAAACTAGATATATCTTGTAGGCCTGTCCGAGATCTGGACGGAGGCCGTCAGTGGTCACTGGCTGAACTGCGATGCTGCAGAGCTTGGCACTGACGGAGCCACTGAAGAGGAACTTTTTATGTGCTGGTGAAAAGAAAGTGTATAAATTGTGAATAAACTTTGAAATTCAATATATTGGTATTTTGTTGTCATTCATTATTTCAGTGTTGCTAACATTATATTGCCAAACAGCTTCTGGACAGAAATGGACAGAGTTTCAGTTTTTTAGGAGCTGATTCTGCTTTTTAATTGTTTTCCTGCACAGACAGAAGCTCGTCTCTCCTACAGGGAACGCTGCTCCTTAAACGCCTCTCCAGTAGTCCCGCCTTTAATTCTGTGACTTTGTGACATCACTAACACATTTGCATGATTTCTGCCTAGTGGCCAGTGTGGCAGTACATTCAGCTCAGCTGCTCTGTTGTTAGCGGTGCTGGCTCAGGCGTGTGTGAGCTGGCCAATCAGCAGGCTGGGATTTCCTTAAATAAATAGGAGCTTCAACAGTTTGTTTTGGACACTAAAGTATGAAACTATTCTAATAGCAACTCAAAACAACATAATGAACCTGAGCATTATACAAGCATCACAGTGTTCTGCTGACAGTGAGTGTGTGACAGATGTTCTGTAAAACAAATGACTGTAACAGGAGTCGTTGTGCTCACAGTGTATCTGAAGACACTAACACAACTCTGCACATTCTACTGTGCCGCTGCCCAGCAGAACCCACTTGTTTGCGTTACTGGTCAGCTATTTTCAATAGGGGATGATTATCTCCTTCCATAAGCTTTTTTCTCAGGCACCGAGCAGTACGTGGATGAACACCAGCAGCAAAACCACACGTGCCGACTCATTCGTCCTGAACAGTCTCGTATAGGAGAACAAAAAATAAAAGCACTCGGAAACACAGAAGCAGCGGTTCAGAGGAAATCTATTTTACTGTTTGTTTGCACTCCAGACGCTGTGCTGGACGGTTTTCTTCTGGTTCTGAACACGTTGTACGTAACTTTATGTACAGACCAGCTTTAGCTCGAGGGGCTAAACATGCACTTACCAGCAGGAGCTCCAGTGCCGTAACATCATGTACTTAAAGGAGCTCTGGAGAAAAGTATGGACAAACTTAACTGCATTCTATTTTCTACTGTCACGAGGAAAACTCACGATGAGACAGAAGAGAAAATGCTACATATATATATATTATATATTTATTATTGAGTGTGTCTAAAATGTGCACACACACACACACACACACACACACACACACACACACACAGGCTGAAAGTTACATCAGACAGTCTGTCAGTGAAACTGCTGCAATCTCAAGAAGACAGAAGCCGTCAGGAGGAGACAGGATTTAAAGTGTGCAGTGACTTTGTGTTTAGCAGAATTTCATACCAAAAACAGAGAATTCCTCCTGGTGACGAAATCAGTGGAAGTCATGATGTAAAGCCGAGTACACTGATTATCTTTAGAAAGCTGTGCTTCATATACACATGTGGACATTATGTGACATTATGTGACATTATGTGTTTTTTGGACGCCACAGTTCTTTTCAGTCCACTTGCTGAAGCTAAACCTCTTCCTGATGTGCCGACTGCTCACAATGGGACCTTTTTCTCCAGAATGAAGCCATCTGAGACGCCACCTCACTATCAGACCCGACGCCCACGCTGGTCTCATACAGTCACTTCTTGTTCTTTTTAATTGGCACAGGAGCTACTGACCACACACCACACTGAACTCAGCCTGGCATGTGCGAGTGACTTCCACTCACGTTTCCTCGCGGCTGTGCCGTCTAATTGTGTTTGTGTTTGGAGGAAATGATAGGCTTCGCTGCCTGGTTCTGAGCTCCAGCTGCCTTTTAAAACAGGCAGAACTTGAGGCTTCGGGCGGCTCGTTTACAGGAGTGAATTCTCAGACAACACACTTCTTTATAATTGAGCAGACTGGAGAGGATTATCCAAAACTATGTTGTTTGCATGATTACATGAACCCTCCGGCAAGAAAAATGTGTGAGAAATTGTTGTTTCAGATGAAACTGACATGATCCAGATTCTTTCTGTGTGACAGTTTGTACTTCTGACATAAGAGCCGGATGAACGTGAGCATCACGGCCAACATCTCATGTGGGCCGTTGACTTCTCCAGACAGCAACAACTGATGTAGTCGCCGTTCTCCTCCTCCTCCCCTTCAGCTGTCGTTTGGTCGGGCTGCTTTTTTTTCTTCATACCCTGAATTCCCTCTTTGTGAGCTTGGCCAATAAATAGCAGGAGGGACCCTCAGCTCGAGCAGTCCCTCTGTCCTCCTCTGCCGCTCAGCGTCTGTCCGGCACCATGTGGACCCAGGCCAGCGCCCTGCTCCTGCTGCTCGCCTGCTGCCCTCAGTCAGCTGAGGCTCAGAGCGTCAGGAGGCAAAGCATCTGGGAAGATCCCATCAAATTCAAAACCAAGGACAACGACGTCTGCAACATGATCATCACCGGTCAGGGGGACTTCACCAGGCTGAGGTTGTCCTGCCAGGGCAGCAAGCGCTCCTACTGGTGTGAATACCTGGGCAGGCCTCAGACCTGCCGCTCCTACAGCAAAAACCCTCGTCACTACTTCATCCAGATGATGTGGGGCCTCAGGAAGCTGCACAACGCCTGCCAGGCACCGAGGCAGATCAAACCTCACATGTGCAGGATGGCAAGTGATGATGCTCAGATGGTCTTCTCATCGGCTTCCTTCTCGCGGCCGTGGTCAGAGGGGGCTTCTAGACCAGCAAGGCCCGCAAGACCTCCTGCACCTACAAGGCCTGATTCACCAAGGAAACCCGTTCGAGTCCCGCCGAGGGTAAGGACCACACAGAGAAGCAGACCGGAGCCGACGACACCTCCGGCTGAGACGAATGCCAAGAGGATGGCTCGACAGTACTGCTGGAGGTCGCTTCAAGGCATCTGTGGCTACGTCATCGGATTGTTTCGGAACTAAGGCGGAGGTAAGGAAGGCCTGGCCATCAGCACAGCTGGTGTTATTGATTTGTGATTAGTCTAAAAGTACCGTGGTGGAATGAGGGACTGTGTGTTTAAGTCTAGTTTGCCTCCAGCGTTCATTTGAGAAAGTCTAACTTTTGCAAACTGACGCAAATCATTTCCCCTCTGTGTTATTGACAGATGTATTTAAGTTCTGATGAAGATTCCTTCTGCTGTCTGATTAAATCACCCTCGGAGGAAAATTGCAGACCAGGAGCGTGTTGACCGAGCTAGAAGAACTGTAGCGCTCTCCTCAGGGGAAGGGATGGTACTGCTGTGACGCCCGAGGCCGGATTTATTACTGAAGCCTGCGTGCATCATCCTCCAAATGTCACAGCGGGAGAAAAACAAAACCTCCCAGATGTGTAAGAACAAATGTTTAGCTAAATGGTTCACACAGTAAGTTCTAGGTTACAACAACATGTGAGCCCAGCAGCACAGGAGAGACGGACTCATGTGTCACCTAGTTGTACTTGTGTTTGTTAACTTGTGTATTGCATCACTTTATACTACCTTGAATATTACATTACAATAAGGTTGTTTGTTTTGGGTCTGAAAAGGCCGACATGTGTGACACGTGTACTGAATGTGAAAACGATTGTATCAAATAAATAAATAAACCATTTGTCTGCGTTCCCTCTTAATAAAAACATCAAGCTGAAGGAGATTTGATGGCCTCAAGGAAATCATGATCCTGTTGTCACAGTGCGATGAGCTGCTGTACCGGGTTTGACCTGCAGGTGTCGCTGTTGCTTCAGTCACACAGACAGTTCAGTCAGCAGGTGATTCCTCCTGCAGGGACATCTGGCCGTTTCAAGATATCTGCAGTCATTTCATCTCTGGCAGGCTGTGCTGGACGTGTGGACGCAGAAGGTTACAGGACTCACTTATCTGCATTTGTTTATATTAAACTCCTTGAAGGAGAAGTTGTTGTGAAGCAGATGGTTCGACTTGAAGCAGCAAACGGTCACAATATCTCAGTATGAATCTGGTGTTTACAGGTTTGTACTCAGTAAGCGTTGATGAGAAGTTGAGGATCATCCAAAGCAGACAGCTGAGAGAGAAACCATGTATGTGCAGCTTCGTCTTTCTGCTGCATCATTTCCTCCATTCAGTTATTTTACACTTTGAATGGTTGGCATGACAGCTGGATCTGCAGAATATCAGATACGTGGTGTTTTTCCATGTGTGATGCACAGAAGCCTAGTTTATGTTCTGCATCACGCCGGCGTGCTCGCTGGTGTCTGAAGCAACAGTTCCCTCCGAGCCGTCAGCTGCTGCTCCAGAACAAAGACCAGTTCTTCACACCCGACACTTCACACTCTGCTCTGTTCTCAGAAAGTGCTGCTCGTTAGCTATACAGTAGGTTTATTCTGAGAAACATTCATTAATATATATATTCACATTTTGACTGATACTTTTGGGTCTGATCAGAATCTATATCAGTCTTTAGCCATTTAACATTTAACCCACATTGTTCCTCAGCTGTCAGAATCAAATTCAACACTTATTGTCCACATGATGACTGTGGGAGAAACCGGAGCACCCGGAGGAAACCAGCGCCGACCCGGCAGGCGTGGAGGGTGGTGTGCCTTCATCTCTGACATCTGCACCTTCTCCACCTGCAGCGGTCAGTGGTGACGATTCAGAACAAGAAGGACAGACGGAGATAAACAGTGTCAGAGAATGATGCAGTGAAGTCTCTAGTTTTAGGTGAGATGATCTCAGGCATCATCTGACTTCTCTGATTTCAGTAACTTGATTAGCAAACTGCATTTCAAGCTCCTTGTAATGGAATCTGTGTCTTGGTTTGACGTTGTTCTGCCTCTGCAGGGTTTACTGAAACACAAATGATTTTATAGGCAGCAGTTTGACTCAGAATACCTCCAGCTGCCCTCCCATTGGCTGGTGGTGAACTCAGCAAACTGGGTAAGCCCTCCAGTGTGTGTGTGTGTGTGTGTGTGTGTGTGTGTGTGTGTGTGTGTGTGTGTGTGTGTGTGTGTGTGTGTGTGTGTGTGTGTGTGTAGGGGAGGGCTGATCTGCAGCAGCAGGCTGGAGCTGCAGGTGAAGGCGACTCTGTTTTCAGGTGTTGGACTGTAAGTTTCCTCTGAGAACTTCAGGTACGTAGAATCATTTCTGCTTCATCTGTAACGATGCCTGATAACTAATTGATGTGTAATTAACACAGTATGAGAACTTGTGCAGGAGTGTGTGTGTTGGCTGTCATGACTGTGATATTATAACGTATTCATTCCTACATGGTATTAATGTATTTATTTTGCTTGTGTTTGTTCTGCTGGAACCAAGTTGTGTTGCACAAAGTGTGTTTGCACTTAAAGTTGTGTTGACATTTGTTTTACTTTATACCTGAATTATTCACACATAGCTTATTTTTATCTTCTATTCTATATTTCAGTCTTTATATGTGACTTTTTGAAATGCCTTGTGTCTCATTTGTAACCTCTTTAATCTCGTTGCGTCTCCTGTGAAGCACGTCAGATGTTTCAACAGTTGTGCTGAAACTCTTTCTGTCTCAAGTCTCATTCTCATTAACACTGAAGTGTTGGACTGTAGATCTGTAGCCGTCCCAAAGTGTCAAAGTGTATCTGATGAGTTGGTAATGAGGCTAAAACTGTGTAACTATATGATACAATATGGTGCAATATAGAACAATATGATTCTGTGTGTTCAGAGACCAAATGAAAATATATGATACGACACGTTACGACACAGCGTGTTGTGTTCTAATGCGATACAAACGATACAATAAAATAGGTTGTGATACGATACGATACAACTTTTGTTCCCGTAAGGAATTAGTCTTTGACTCAGACGCTGTGCACATATTACTCACAGCCTTCACAGGTCTGAAAGGGGATTGTAATGTTTCTTTAAAGAGGGGAACTGAACAGGATTTGATCTAAATCTGAATCTATCCTCTTGCAGAGCGTGTCGTGCTGATTTCATGGCTCTCCTCACCAATGTCACCATCCTGCTGGTCCTGGCTTGTATTTCCCATCAGCTGATGCTGAGCAGCTGTCAGAAGACTGGACGCAGGGGAAAGGTGAGCCGTCAGCCCAAATCCGTCTCTGCACAGCCCATTAAGGGCAAAATGGTCACCAGAGACAAGTCAGAGTGCACGTGGGCAGCAACAGGTGACGAGCTTTACGTCCTCGGACTCACCTGCAGGAAGGGGGGCAGGAGCTTCAGCTGCGAGTACGTCGCCAGGCCGTCTGCGTGTCCGCAGTACGCTTCCAATGTCAAACTTTACTGGAAGCAAATGGCCAGGGCGCTGAGGAAGCAGAAGAATGTGTGCCAGGACAGCAAAGCGCTGGTGAAGGCCGGTATGTGCAGGAGAGCTGCCAGAGAGGCTCATTTCAGACTCCACGGTGCACAGAGGAAGACCGACTCTCCTTCCAGCCCGCGGCCTGCACCCGGAGCTGTCAAGTCCTGTAAGGATGACAACAGGAAGCTGGCAGAGGAGCACTGCAGCAACTCCTGGACCAGCGTCTGCACATTCTTTTTCACCATGGTGCAGGACTACGACTGCTGAGGGGGAAACAAGCGAAACACTGACATGAGTTCAACAACGTTACGTTCTTATTATAGAGCCTTCAAAGTAAATCCTCACAGAAGCATCTGTAGAGTCTCTGTATGCTCCTGACATGTAGACACGGTTCACTAATAAAACCTTTTCTATCCATTTTCTAACGGTGCTCTGTGAGTTTGTACTTGGTTGTTCTGTGTATAAACAGCCAGCACAGGTTGATCGTTCTGTGCTCGTCTTTATGTGAATTCACAAAAGACTAATTTTATCCTGATTTGGAAGAAGCGAGCTCCTTCCTTTCAAAATAATTTCAATTATTTTTGGGGGTTTTTTTGTAAGATAAAGACTTAATGTTATTTTCTTAAAGCCAAAACAGGCAGAAGAGAAATATTACAGTATAAAACATCAAAAGGACAATCGACATATTCAGCTGTTGGAATATGACGACGTGTCGATCTGAAGTCATCAATTTAACCTCCAACATCCAACCGTTCGGTCTCCAGGTCTCTGAATGAATTATAAAAGCTGAGAGGAATCAGCTTTGAAAATCATTCTGAGGTTCAGCAGAAACGGCCCGACACTATTCTGTGAAATATAGCTATAATTACAAGTCTTTCAGAGCCACTTTCTGTCTTTTCCAAATGAGTGCGCGGTCCTGCTGGAGGTATTTGCTGGGAGATTAGAAGTTTGAGCATGCTGGGTATTGACACAGTCATTTAACCGGAGGGAGTGTGATCTTTAGAAGCTTTTGGCTGCATACCTTGGCACTGACAGGCCTCTGAATCCACATTCACAGCCTGAAACCGTTAAACACATCACATGCTACTCTTACAAAATCAAAGTCAAGGGAAGCAGACTGTTGTTAGGAGTGTCAGATAACTAACACGAAACATTTGGCAGATGACACAGAAGAGTTGTACATTATGTTTGGCATCAATAACAGGATCATCGTTCTTCCCAACACGTGATTCAGTGCTTTGATCAAAGCTGACTCGGTGATCATACGGAGATCTTTTCATAAGAGCGAGACAAACTTTCTCCAGCCGCGCCGCCGCAGGACACGCTGTGGTTGGAGAAAGGGGAATGACTCTCATTTCACCGGATGATTTCAGCTTCATCTCCTGCTGTAACTTAATGCATCACCACAGCTGAAATCCATCAAGTTCAGACTCTCAGCAGGTTGCATTCTGGGCCATGTAGGAAATCCTGTCATGGCAGATGACTGAACACTGTGGCTGCAGCAGAAAGTAAATTAGAGGCCAGTCACAAAATAAGTGCAGGAATGCAGAATATAGAAGGAGGGAGGCGTTTCTCCTTCAAGCAAGGTTTCTGAAACACAGCTGCAGAAATAATTTGTTTCCGTCAGGAGGTCTGTGGAGCAAAGCGCTGCGCTCAGAGCAGATCAGGGAACACGTTAACCACTGCTTCACTGGTAGATAACAAAGAACAACCACCATGTCGAGTCACTTCAGGCACCAACAGTCCTTCACAAAGATCAAACTGTGGCAGCACTGACAGTAAACTGTTCACAGACCAGCCGACCTACAGACAAATCAACACACATGTAAAACTAGTGGACTGCTGAATGTCTGCTACTCGAACAGTAAACCAACAACTTCCAGATATAATGAACAAATGTGCTCCCTCAGCCTCCAGAGCACTAACATGGTGCACTGAAGCTGTGAAGAGGTTTTGGGTTTAAAGGTCCCCAATAAACAAAGTTCCCCCCAGAAAGCTGTGGGCAGCCAGGAGAACACATGGGGCCTAAACAGACCAGAGAGTCCAGCTGGTGATCTAAAGAGGGACGAGGTTCTCAGTAATTCAGGGGCAGATTCAGAATGAGGGTGAGAACCACCTGGGTGCCATTTCACACCTGTCTTAAGCCTCCAATCAGGGCGTGGTCACACCCTGATTGGCTGGGAGGGAAACGCCCCCAGCTGCTCTGAATCATCCATTAGGAACCAGCCTCCACCTGCACAGGTGATCTGAATCCACTGCAATCAATCCAAATCCAAAACTGACAACCAGCTAATAAGATTACGTCAATGTGCTGCAGTACATGAGGAACGTGTTGGACATGTTGTGCTGTAACATCTAAATCTTAGTGTTTCAAGTACAACTTCCTCTCCACTACTTGTATTTGATGAATTCAGTTACTAGTTACTATGCAGATTTATATAACTTTGTAATTGATAAGACACCTCTGACACCTCTGAGGAAGAGGAGGGAGAGGAGGGAGAGGAGGAAGAGGAGGAAGAGGAGGAGGAGGAGGGAGAG
>CAEMYA010000731.1:735395-778010 GCA_903131615.1 Diplodus sargus | reverse complement strand
TGAGAGAGCAGCAGGTAAATAATCCGCTGCTGTGACTCGCTCAGAGATCATCCTGTCCTCGCTGTCATCACGTGTCTCAGTGATGAACATCAGAGTTTAATGTCTTCAACATCAGCGTCACTTCAATAGGCTCATTTAACTTGGAACTGTATTTTCTACTTTAACTTGAAGACATGATGTGTGTGTGAATGTCTGACTCACAGCGACATGAACTCCTCCACAAGATAATAAGACAGAAGATCATAGTAACACTTCAGTTAATCAGAAGCAATATATTTCAAAGGCTTCTTGATTCCAGCAAGTTAATCTAAAGTCTTCAATAAAACTTAATAAAAGCTGAATATTTTGAGCTCTGAACCAATTTAAGTCCAGTTCTTGAATACAGATTTTTAAATAGCAGAGCTTGTTATGGACTGAAGGATTCCACATGAATATGATACATGAATGAAGTTATAACTTGTTTTCTCTGCTTTAAAGCAGCGTTTAGCTGTGTGGTATGTGGACTCATTGGGACTCTGCTGCCACCCTGTGGAGCAGCTGCAGCATCTGTTAGTCTGACGACTGACTCAGTCTGACGTCAGGCTGCTTCCTGTCTTCATACCAGCCAGCACATGTCTGATAGTGTCTATTTACTGACTGATCACTGACAGACACTTTGCAATTCAAGTCAGATGATTTGTACTTAATGAGCCGGGTCAGAGTGAGTGCTGTCGACATGAGTTTAATAATTCAGTTGTGTTTCACTGACGGCTGCTGAGCAGGCGAAGCACCGATCACACTTAATGATCAGGACACAGAGATTTATTCAAGGAGCAACAAGTACATGACTCATGATGGTTTAATACATGTATTACTGCTGGACGGATCAATAATTCCTGTTGTATTATTATGATTTTATCACATCATCTACAGTGAAGCAGAGGAACAATTCAACACATCTGCAGAAGGAAGACATGCAGCTGAACACGTTCGTGTATTTTTAATGCAGTTTTCCTCTTTTAGAAACATCATCCAGCAGCTGTTTTACAGTTCTGTCCGTGTGACTGTCGATGAAATATCGTTCTCTGTAGTTCAAACCAGCTGAGGGACTCAACAGATACATCGTGTTCTGGGTTAAAAACAAACGTTACTCCTGTAACTTACCTGAGCGAGTGATGTTGTGTGTCAGGCTGGATGTGAATCTGCTGCTTGTGCTTGTTGAGCTGTGCAGCCTGACCTCCTCCACAGACTCGCACTACTTCTCCTCACTGTATATTATAATAATATATAATAATAATCACTGCTGCTGTTGCAGCTTCATGAAAGACAAACTTTCATTTTTAATAGGTTTTTTTTTTCTGATGACGACAAATTTAGACAATTAACACAAATAATTAGATAAACTTTAATTTACCAGATTTTTCCAGCCAACTTAAACTCATACCGATAACTTTATGATGTAACTGAGTTAAACATTCTTAAAGGGACAGTTCACACAAAAATGAAAATTCAGTCATTATGTTCTCGCCTCAGGCAGGTGGAAGTCAGGTGAAGTTTCACAGTCTAAAGAAGATGGAGACGTGTTTTACAACCTAAAGAAAAGTCTGCATGCAGCTTCTCCAACGTCATCCGAGAGTCTGGAAGCCCAGAAACCCCGAAGTGACCTGAGAGGATCATTCACATCCCTGACGTGTGTTCGAGTTCGTGCAGCTCCAGACGGTGAGCTCGCTAACACGGTTAGCTGAGAGCTGCAGTCAAGATTCTGTCTCGGGTGAAACAGCATCTTTTCAAATCAGTTTGGGTTGTCTGGGCTTCCGTAGACTTGGAGGATGCTGGATGATTTAAAAACAAGTCCCCATCTGATGGAATGTTTCCTTTCACTGACGATCAGTCACAACTGGATCACATGTTAATGAGCAACAGGTGAAACGTCCTGCGGTAATCATTAGTTAGACTGTTAATAAAACAAACACATATGTAATTATGTTAAACACAGCTTTATTCTCTGCATTATGATTATCTGTACTCATGTGATGGAGCTGTTCTCTGTTCAGATTGTGTATTAATATTAAACAAAAGCTAAACTCCTTTAAGTGGAAACACTGTAACTGCTGTTCATGAAGAGGATATTATCAAAAAGTGGATGATTCACGCTAATTCAATCAATAGCAAGCTAAAGTTAGAAAGAATCACCAGCACTGGATCAATAATCTCATCTGGTGTGTAGCAGCAACACAGAGCAGAGCTGCTGGACGCGTCTGGGAGCAGCATTAATCATTCCCACCGCAGAGGTACAGCAAAGCCTTCTGGTAGTCTCCAGTCGTGTCCTCCTGCACAAACAACACACAGAATACTTCCATCAATCTTAAACATTCAACAGTTTGGTTTTAGTAGAAGAACTGAGTCAGTTTCCTCTCGTTTCTTTCTCCATAAGGATTTCAAAACACCAGATTTCTTCCAGGGACACAGGTGTGTTCGTCAAGCATGTGAGCAGGTGAAGCTCCAGGTGGCCAGACGTCCTGCTCCTCCTCCTCCTGATGCTCCTCCTGATGCTCCTCCTCCTGATGTTCCTCCTGATGCTCCTCCTCCTGATGCTCCTCCTGATGCTCCTCCTCCTCCTGATGCTCCTCCTCCCCACATGTTGACTAATCTTGAACAACACTGAACCCCAAACTGCTCATATTGTCACCGTCGCTCTTCACCCCAGAGTGTTCTGCTTCACCTCCTCAGCCTCGTCACGAACACGGCGAGGTTATAACAGTACTGACACATTTCCAGCTGACTGTGACACACAAGTGATGGACAGCTGAAACTGCAAGACTGTCACAATAATATATATATATATTTATTATTGTGACAGTCTTGTATGTTTTCATGTTATGTCTTATTGTATTGCACTGACTGAGATGCATCTGTGATTTCAGCCTACAGTGACAATAAAAGAATTCTCTTCTAAACCTTCAGCTGTGAGATGCTCCATGAACGTCATCAATACTGATATAAAATGTCACATGGAGAAATACCGCCATGAAATATAAATACTGTTGAAAAAGGGAGCAATTTGAGATAATGATAGCTATAATCAAATATAAATGAACTGTAAGAAAATATATATTGGTTCATTTACACATTTCACTGCATTTCTTCAAAGGTTATTTCATAATGACTTATTTATCTATTCAATATCGGCCATGTGGGGTTTTACTGGAGGGAGGCAATAACTCTGCTGAACATCTGGCCCCAGGAGAAAACATTCATTCACTGCGACTGGTGAAAAGAAGGGAGCCGTCTCATCAGCTGAACAAGGCATTTAAAGTAAATCACTAATCTGCACAGAACACCCAGCTGGTGCTGTGACGCGTGCAGAGGAACAGACGAGTGTGTTGAGAACATCAGCAGGAGGACGGAGAAGAGAAGCACGTCTCCTGAAGGACGAGGCTGTCGGTGCGTGTCGTGTAGAAGCACAGTGAGCACTGATCGTACCTGGATGGTGCTGTAGACAGACGCTCCGTACTTCTTCTTGAAGCTGGCTCTGATGTCCAACATGTCCACCTCGCTCCTCGACACCATGATCCTCATCAGCGTCTTGTCATCAGTTCCAGCGCGCTGAGGAACAGATTGAACAGCTGGAGTTGCAGGTGGAGACTTAACTTCCCAACAGTGACAGCTTCCTGTTACTCCAACATAAATGCTGCCCCCTGTCTGTTTGGAGTATGAATTCTTACATATTGCACCTTTAAACAAACACAAAGTGACCCAGAGCAGTTGAACAACATGTTTCTGTATGAGGGCGGCGCAGCGGGACACTTACCCTCATAGACTTATAGAGACACTCAGCAAAGAAACCTGGAACGCTCCTGACACATTTCACTGTGGAGAGAAAACATCAGACGCTCGGAGTGAAACTGATCTTTCATCACGTTAATCTGCATTGATTCCTCCTGTCAAGTGTTATCTCCTGCTGTACTTCATCCTAAAACAGAGGAAACCCAGAGGGAGCTTCAGTATGACCCTGATAAATCACAGGTCTCACCAACAGCCAGCAGAAGGTTCTCCAGATTCCCGGTGGTCTCTCCTTCAAGGCTGTCCTCGATATCAGAGCCAGAGAGCTTCTTGTAGGCGTCAAACACTACAGAGGACAACCACATTATACCGCACCGTTACCAGACTGGACTCCAGCATAACCATTCAATAAAACACGTGCTCCTGCTTTGGGTTAATCAAGCTGAGTCGTTTAATGAAAGTGTGATGTGACTTTAACACCAACGTTTCCATCCCAGCGAATCCTCAGTCCAGTGTTCCCAGCCCAGCAAGCAGTTCTACCATGTTTCAGCTCTGATATGTGTTTGAAAGGTAACAAAGGCCTTTAGCTGTCGTACTGTGGATCATTTTCAGGTTCATACTTTTATTGTGGGTCACAGTAGAACGGGTCAACATACTGTAAACGACACATATATTTTTGCATTGGGCAGCATCTCTTCTTCTCACACTGGTTCGTGAACACGTTGTAGCTGCACAGTGAGACATCTCGCCTCTGTTCAATCTTTGGTGAGAGTGATGTGGCCAATCAGAGGCAGAGCAGGGAAGGTCATGGCGAGCAGGTAGTGTGATCTAAAATAACGCAGCTACAGCAGAACCAGCTGTGTGTCAGCTGACTGACTGGAGTTTATATATATATATATATACAAATATAATATGACCCCTTTAAGTCAGCTTATTAAATGTAGGCTGGGACTCTGCTGGGTTGATATGATGAATTTTGAAAATTGAAAAACACATTTATTTAGTTAAACTAACCTGTTTTGAAAAAGCATTTATTAACCAATCAAGGCATTCACTAGCTAAAAGCACAATTAACTGGATTTAAGTACATCGTTAAATGTGAATAAGGAGTTAAGAAGATATGTATTAATCTTAATAAATAAACAAAAAGCTTGTTAAAGGTTGAACAATTACATAATGATAAAAGTTAGAAAAGAAACGTGTGAGACTCTTTTAATGTTCTCGATAAACTCTGAACAAGTTTCTTAATTTCAGTCTTATTTTTGAATGTTTTATAATCCGACTAAACTGTATGATGCTATAATTCACTGTTGTTTAACGATACTGACACGTGATAATGTTGGAAGCATTTTATACTAACACTTAATAAAACAGACTTCACCTTCTTTACATTTTCAGTGTTGGTTATTTTATTGTCTCGTTCTCTGTGTTGTTATTTGCCTGAATCTATTTAATGTAACGTTGAATGTAAAGCACTTTTGTTTTTAAATAAATCATATGAGTAAAATGTATAATTGTTCTCATATTCTGGTCCATAAACACAAACATAGAGGTAAAAGGTCAGAAAACATTTATAAAAACACTGTTCAGCAGCCTGCAGCAGATCATCTGACAGCTTCTTCTTCTTCTCATCTCGCCTGCTTCACCTGCTTCCTCTCACCTGCTTCCTCTCACCTGCTTCCTCTCACCTGCTTCCTCTCACCTGATCTCTGCTGCTTGAGTCCCTCCACATGTTTCAGAGTGTGTTCAGGTGAGAGTGTGACTCATTAACCGATCCGGCCTGACCTTTTCTTTGCGGTGAGTAATTGTTGCCGTCGGGACGCTGCTGAGCTGCTGCTTGTTGTTCATCACACCTTAATAAACTCTAAAGACTTTCTCTCAGCTTCATGTCGACCTCTGTGGACTCGATCAGCCTCGTTTCCTCTGAACGGATTTGTGACTTGTTCTCTTCAACACTGACACCAAGTTCTTTGATTCAGTGATGCTGCTCGTTCAGAAACATTTATCTGAACAGTAACGGGCTTTAACAAACGCTGTCTGGATTGTTGAAGTGAAACAACAGTGAAGAGGAAGAACAGATAGTGAAGGTGTGTTGTTTTCAAACTGTGATTTACATTCAGACATAAGAACAAATCAAACTCACAGACTCACCCTCCCTGAGATGCTCCACGCTCCTGCTGCCCAGTATTTTGATGATCTTCTCCTCGTCTGTGCCCACCTTGCCCTCACCTGCCGCATACAAGTCCTGCAGAGGCAGGTGCACACTGTGTGAGCTCACACACACACACACACACACACACACACACACACACACACACACACACACACACACACACAGCAGCCTTCTGTAGACATGATGGATGTGAACACACAGAGCGAGCGGTGGCGGCGGCACTGATGTGAGAGTGTGAACTCACCAAAACAGTCCGGGAAACTTTTGCTTTGCTCAGTTTGTCTTTGCTGTGAGAGAAGTTCTGCATCCGTGATGCTTTATGGTTTATTTATCTCATCTTATGCTCAGATACACACAAAATATTAAAATAAAGAAATAATAATACAACTAAAAAAATCAATAATTATTAATGTTTTATGGGAAACAATGCGTTCCTTTCCCGGAGGTTTAAATCCTGTAATTAATTTTTCATGTTGGCGATTCTTCAGCCTCGACCTTTAGCTTTATTACCCTTCTGAGAGCAGCAACACAAATAAGATCATAAATCTGATGTGTTGACATTTGGAAGAAGAAACAATCTGATCTGAGCCACAGCGTCGTCTTCCTGCTGTGCAGGTTCTGTTTCAGCTTCTGTGTTTGACTTCACCAGCGCTGGTTGTCACACTGGAGCAGCACACTTCAGCTCCAGCTGCATTCACAGCCGACAGCACACCAGATACACCTGGACAGGTTCGCCTGTGTTTAAATAGATTCATGTAGTTGTGCTTTTTTAAACCTTTTTGAGCCTGAAGCACCAGTTCAGACTGTGGGCGACTGCTGCACTGCACAGAAGGACGGCGGTGCTGTTCTCTCACCAGATGTTTCTGCACCTCGCTGTGTCTCATGCAAAGCTTCAGCACCGCTCAGTGTGAAGGAGCTCTGCAGCTCTGAGTGTGTGATTAGATACATATTATATTGGGGAATTAGGAGCAGGGCAAGATAACACTTAAACGTCTGTTCATCGAATACAAAGCTACAGCCAGCAGCTGTTTAGCTTAGGTTAGCTTAACTTAGCTTAGCTTAGCACAAAGACTGAAAGCAGAGGGAAACATGCTAACTTGTTTCAAAAGCACACTTGCTGTATTTGATCTTATGTGTTTGCTTTCTTACCTTGGCGTCTTTCTCGATCTTTTCCTCATCTACTCCCTCCTCTCTGCTCCCCTTTACAGACAGGAGGACAGACAGGAAGACAGACAGACAGACAGGAGGACAGACAGACAGACAGGAGGACAGACAGGAGGACAGACAGACAGGAGAACAGACAGACAGACAGGAGGACAGACAGACAGGAGGACAGACAGGAGGACAGACAGACAGGAGGACAGACAGACAGGAGGACAGACAGGAGGACAGACAGACAGGAGGACAGACAGACAGGAGGACAGACAGGAGGACAGACAGACAGGAGGACAGACAGGAGGAGAGACAGACAGGAGGACAGACAAAGAGGTTGACAAACAGAAATAAAAAGTAGGTCGGTGTGGATGGAAACACGGCGAGCTCAGACCTGCGTCTCTTCACCCAGCTAACCCCTGAAGAGTGTCCCAGATTACATTTCTGTCAGTAAACCAAAACACATTAGAGGAACCTACTGTAGTGTATTCTGCTCTCATCACCTTCCCTGCCGTTCTCCAACCCACACCTAAACCTCTCATGACTTCGTAATGGCCTCACCAGCCTCTCATTATCAGGAAAGGAAACATGAGTCTGCGGCAGCAGCCCCCCTTCGTCTACCTGCAGCAGGATCACCAGCAGTTTCTGATAGTGCCCCGAGGTGTCACCGCAGATATCTTTCTCCAGCTTGCTGCTGAACTCTGGAAGAAAGAGGAGAAGAGGGACAGAAGATTGCTTACACTTCCCGCTCACAGAAGTCACGATGGCTGCAATCGACCCCAGCGGAGCGTCCTGCGCTCTGCAGAGGATCCGACAGCAGCGATGTGATTAGTGGGCTGAAGGACAGCGCGGCCTTCTCTTTGGTCCAGATCAGATAAACTCCCTCTGCTGTCAGATGGTATTTTCCATTGTGCTTTGTTGCTATCTAGAGATGGTTTCTGTAGACCCTCTCGCAGGGACACATGTGAGTGAGACGAGAGTGAAGAGAGGTGATGATGAAGCCTTTTACTGTGAACAGACATTCTGCAGCAGAGGAAGACGTCTTCTGCAGAGACGAAGCATACTAGAAATCTACATAAAAATAACAAAGAAATGTATTTTCAAACTTTAATAAAGCTTAGTCTTTTTCAATCCTTTGAAATGAATTTTTAAATAATCGTTTCCCTGGAATTAAAGGAGCAGTCCGTCAGTGTTGGACCAGCTGGGAATGAGCCTCCTCTTCTCCAACACGTAGGACCTTTAAAGACACCGTCACAAACACCAACGGGTCTAAAATCTGTCATTCTAATGTTTCTGGCAGTAACTAAATATTTTACTTGAGTCTTTTTCAAATTAAAGTGAAACTCACGTCAAAATGCAGCCTGAGCTTTTTGTGAATGTATGTGATTCAAACCTTCATGTAAAAGCATAATTACGACGAAAGAGGCACTTTTAAGATTTACGTATTTTTGTTTTCGGGTCCAAAAACCTTCTTTTTAGTAACTCTGTGTACACAAACAATGTTCTCAGTGCTGGTGTTCATGTGTAGAGACCCTGGTGATACTACGAGCAAAGTTTCATGTTGTGTCGAGTCTTCTTACTGTATTTAAAATAGAGATTTTGATGCTATCGTAAAAGTGCCGTAGCACTCCCATTGAACATGAGTTTGACCTGAAAACGAGAATACGGTAAATCTTAAAAGTGCCTCTTTCATCGTAATTATGCTTTTACTCAAAGGTTTGACTCCTACATTCACAAAAAGAGCCTCAGTTGCATTTTGGTGAGAGTTTCATTTTAAATCATTCCGTTACGATTGACTCGGCTCGTCCTGCAGCCTTTTTTGATATCACGATATCTTTCCTGTTACTCGAGTAACACAGCTGGGTACAGTTTGACAGAAGTAACTAATCTGTCCATAACAAAGCAAAATGAAGCTGCTGGCACATTAACACATCACAGCAGTTCAAACTAGACATTTAGAAAGTAACTAAAAGTTACTACTGACAGTGAAATCTTAAAGATGCACTCAGCCTTGTTTCACAGAAGAACCTCAGCACACCTTCATCGTCAGCGCTCAGCGACTCACCTTTCTTGTACACTTTGATGATATCTTTAATCTCCTCTCCGGTCCTGGAGGCCAGGATTTCAATCAGCACGTCGTCATCAGTCCCGGCTCCCTGGGAACCGAACACAAGATGTGGATGAGACAACATGGATTTATGTCTTCTCATGGCAATCGCAATCAATAATAGTGATTAAAAAACACAAGAGCTCAAAATTGTGTAAGAGGAAAGGCTGAGTGAAATGGCTGGAGTGTAATCTGTCAGCACAGTTTGCTAAAGAGGTCTGAGACGACAGGATGAAGACGCTCAGTTCACTGAGGAGAACGAGCTCTGAGGCTCAGCCACACTTTACTTCTCTTCTCTTCACCGTAATTAACCTTCAGGAACAAACGTCTCGACACGCCAAACAAACGGAGCAGGAGGTGTGACGGGATGCTGCGGCCGAGTCCTAAATGCTTTGCCTTCACTTTGATTGAACATTTCATTTGCGCCGGTAATACAAATGTAAATGTGATTAAAGAATAATAAGTAGAGAAAAGCAGAGTAACCAGGAGGGCTGAAGTTTTTATCGCAGGAAAACCTCATCAAACTTTAGTGCGACATAAAAAGCAGCAGGGCAAGAACGTGACGCCTTAAAGAGTCATAACGGCTGAAACATGTCTGTGATAAAGACAGTTGGATGTTAGCGACGGCATCAGTAACTGGAACCTGTTCACATCAGATGTTGGTGTGAAAGAGAAAGATATGAAGAGAAGTAAAACAGACAGTAACACGGCTCTGTTAGCTCCAGGTGTTACAACCTGCGCCACCACCAGAGATAAGATGCTCTAATGAAGAACAGCCTTCACCTCCGACCTCTGATCATATATGATGTCTCATATAAATGTCTACCTGACTGAGGCTGCAGCACACACACACCTGTACTGTGGGCTGTCAGTCAGCATGAACATGCTACATGCTAATTAAGTTTAAGGTTTCAGGGCTCATTTCATTGTCATTTTACAACACAGAGCTGCACAACAGAATGCATCTTGTAGTAAGTTCACGCAACACAAGACAAAAGACCCACTGATGGTGACGTGTTGGTGTCACAGCCGCTCTCTGATTCTGGGATGTGAACCCATGACTCACTCAGTCTGTGAGCTTAAACACACACTGCAGGGTTTTTAATGGCTGAAGCTGCGAGAAGAAGATCTGACCCAGAACAATCAGTCAGTCGGACATTAATGCAACAATGGCACAAAAAAACAGCATCAAACTGATCGTTTGTTCATCAAGGTAATCGGCTCGTGTCCTTGCTTTTGTTCTCAGTTTTCAACAAAGACATTCGTCACACAGCTGTTCCTGTACAATGAACTGCTTGTTGATTGTAAAGAAATGTTTTTTTATCCTACCAAAATGAGAAAGTCTTGACATGATAAAGTCCCACAGACTGACACATCATCAGCTGCAGTATAACGAGGGTCCACCGGCAGAACTGGACATTTGGTCTTAATGGGAGATTCAAGGATGATAAAGATAAAGAGGCACTTTGAGGATAAATCAGTATATTGATTAAGTAATGAATTAATCTGGAGGTAAAAGAATGTGTGTCTGCAGCCAGCAGAGCCACAGAGCTGAGTGATAATTCTCTGTGAACCTTTTAACAACATCTGTGGCCATTTATTGCTGATATGAAATGATTAGTGGAGGTTTAGTTCTCTTACAGCCCCATGAACCCCATAAATAATATATATAACATGTATTAGCTTTTCTCTGTTCACATTTAACCTACCATTAATCTGTAGACAATTTGAAGGCAGTTCATATCCATTCATTAGCCAAATGCCAAATATAGACATCCATCTATAATATTCATACTTTTGAATGTTATGTACCAAATGAAGATTTACTGGATGGCTATAAAACATTCAGACATAATTTAAATTGAGAATCAGGCTGAAAAAATCCTCATCAGACTCTTGAAGTCGTCTATCACAGGTGAAGCACAGTAACACTGCTACGGGCTGACGCCGGGCTCTGTTGTTGTGCATGCTGGTTTATTGGCATGGCTTTAAAAGATGGAAGCCTTCATCACTGTAAGAGGTTCACACGTGGTTTTACTGCTGTGATAAGTCTGAACGAGCGCCGTGAGAAAGGTCTGATGCTTCCCCATCATGTTGGAGCACAGATGCAAAAATACAACAAAAAACAGTAAAGGTATTGTCTGACGGTTTCAACTCATGTGCATGCAAAAGACTTTCTGAGTGGACTTCCATCTGTTACCTTTAGAGCCTTGTGCAGTTGTGAAGCATCATAGGAGACAGCCGGGGTCATCAGGGCCACGATCAGACTCTCGAACAGCCCGCCCAGCTCCGACTTCAACGCGCTGACCAAGTCCTGGAGATTAATGAAGCAACAAAACAGGAATAATTGTGTTTGTATGGAACTTATCTTTGCATCATATACATTCTCTAACATGGAGGAAAGTGAATAAGTTGCTGTCTCTGGGCATTTCACTCCACTGAACAATATTAGATATCAACAATAGAACAACAGTGTGACACCGCAGAGGTTGTCTGTCCTCAGGAGAACTGCCACTCTCTGATCTGATCAGTGATCAGTGAACCGATCTGCTGGTGATGACAATGAAGATGGAGATCAACATGAACACTTGAATATTGTCAGTCAGAGAAGCTAACACTGATGTCAGCCTGCTGGAGACATTAACACTAGCCTGAGCCTCATTAAAGCTACATTGAATGAACTGAGTGATCTCAGTGAAACAGCTGTTGTCATGGATACAGGAAGCCTCAACACAGCCACACATGACAGAATGAGCGGCTGCCATTTTGTTCTCGTCAGGATGAGGATGAGGTGGGAAGAAATGTCAAATATGAATGATGGTAATCATTACACACCTTTTTCTTCTTCTCTTGGTGGATTGCAAACAGCTTGTAGTTGCGTAACTCCGCCCCTCTTACAGTGCAGAATATGTAGCACGATGTATTCTACCTCACTGTGAACTCTACCCATGATGCTCTGTGTCTGAGAGTAAATAGTGCAGTATGTGTTTCATGGCGCCCTCTTCGTTTCTGGTCGTCCTTCCACCTTTTCTGCCTCGTCTCCATCTCTGACTGCTTGATCACTGCTTCCCTTCACTCGTTCCCAGTCGAGCTGCCACTGTTATTCTGTTTCTGCTAGTTTAGCAGCACACTCATTCATCACTCTCATGTGCTGGCACAGACCTGCACATCTATAACGTCTACAAAAAGCAGCGGTAGAGTTCAATTAATCTCTGACGGCTCTTTGTAGGCCGTAAACATGCAGAAACAGATTGAATCAGTGCGTATCACCACCCTGTCTGCTCCGGCCTGATAACTGCTGCCACTATATACAGATAACAGTTTGGATCATTACACATTTACCTGGAGAAAGGAAAATATATCTAGTTAAACTACCAGCAAACCAAAAATAGGTATTAATCGTAGATGGCTTGATTGTTACTGATTTGTGTGCATGAATCACACGTGTCGACACTGCAGAGTGTGCAGCGTCGCTCTGATGTGTCTCTGACACGCTGAACAGCTAAAGCCGCTGTATAATCTGCTTGTCTTGGCTGGTTCTCTTCAGTAGGCACACAAGTCATTTCTTTAACAGCTCCATATCTGAGTCCTCTCTCAGAACGCATCCGTCTCCACACACGATGATCTGTTTCCATCCTCACATCTGTTAGAAGCCAGCGAATCATATTCCCATAAACTGTTTGTCTAAAGATGCATCACAGAGCAGAAATTACACTGAGTTATAGGAAATAAGAGCATGCGCTCTTAGATACATTACTACTGTTAAGATATCAGTGTTTCCAGTTTCCATTTGAGATGTTATTGCATCTGAGTGGTTTAAGGCTCTTCAGCCGTTACATTTTAGAGGAGCACTGAAACAGTGATAAAGGAAATCGGCTCCTTTCTCGGCTCATTTCGATGAAACACTGTAATTTTCTGAGTTATTCTGGAAGCTACTTGTTGGACCTCTGAACCTTTTTCCTCCCAAGTTGCCTCGTCTACTTCTACAGCAGGCGGCGTTTCATTTTCCCAGAATGATTTTCAATAACCCGAGCAGAAAGCAAATTAACCTGCTGCTTTCAATCAACAGGTGGTCCTGAAGTAACGAGAGTGTGATGGAACAGTAAGAGCAGCAGCGCCGAGATGACACAGGCCTCCTATAACTAACTGAACAGCACTCGGGTCCGTGGAGACTGGAGGAGATCGGTCTCCCCACAGCTTCAGCGATTCATTTCCCCTGTATGACTGTCGACCTGCTGCCAGATCATTAATGACAGAATGCTGCAGACGGCTGAATGTGCAGCCGAGGCTCAGTGACGCTGGAGAACAACAGCATGTAAATTATACCTCATTACGCAAAGATGCTGCTCGAGTGGAGGAGAAGAATATTAATAGTAAACATATTAAAAGTACTTGCATGTAAAACATCACGTAGTTTAGCGTTAACCTGCTCAATGAGCTGCATCGTCTCATCAACACCAACATGAACACAACAAGCTCAGAAAAGGTACAAAAAAATATGAACATCACAATAAATCTGCTCATATTGACAGCTGCAGTGAAGTGAGAGGAGAGTTGGTTCTGGTTCTGTTCTGTGAGCTGCTGATACACAGAAGCAGCTCCACAGTGTTTAGGTCGGGTTGTTTTGGTGAGTGTTCAGCTGTGATGGTGAGCTGGAAGGCAGAGCCTGAAGTGAAGGACATAAAACAGGAACTCCATGTTGCTGTCTACTGTTGTGTGTAATCAGGTGTGTTTGTGGTGTCGGAGGCGTCGTCACTCTGCACAGTGTGATGAATCTGAGCACCACGTGGATCGGACGTGTGTGTGTATACTCACATGGTGATTTACTTCATGTGTGTATCTGTTAGAGGATGTAAGGATCGACATGAGAGCGGTGATGAAGTTCTGTTTGTGTTGTAATCTTTTTCAGCTCATGAACAGACGCAATGAACTGTTTTGTTGAATAGAAGAAATTAATGTATTTTTGCTTCAGTGTTATTTTGCCCTTGAATTGAATTCCAGTCTAAAATAGTCGTCATCAGTCTTCATAATACATTTGTACAGATTTGACTCTTCAGTAGGAATGAATGAGCTCCGGGCTGACTGCCTCAGACGGACCAACACAATGTTGTTAATCACAGGAGATATTCACTGTAACTCAGATATAAAGTACTGCAGGAAGAAAGTAAAGGAATGGTAAAGACTTCAGCAGAAACCTCTGAGTCTTTACTGAGTGTCATCAGGACACAGAGGTTAACGTCACCTGTAACCATCCATCTCTTTCACTGCCGCCTGTCGTCGGCTCTCTGTTTCGCTCCCAGCGGCTCATCTTACCTTTCCGTAGGCCTTTTTATACGCTGCCTTAATCTGCTGGCGCTGATCGTTGCTGCGTGCCGTCAGGAGCATGAGGATGGCGTCTTCATCCGTACCTGGACCAGAAGTCAAATAAGCATTAAACGACAGAGGCAGTGAGCTGCTCACCCTCAACATCTCCACACATTCATACATGAAGGGCTGTTTACACACGTTTCCTTAGCAAAACCTCATTGAGAATAATTGACAGCTTGGAATAAACTCTAAATGAACAGTCGTCCCCATAAAGCAGGAGATCAGCATTTAATAGCATGACGATCAATAAAGTCACCGGCACTTTGGAGGAGAAGGCTCAGATAGACAAACAGTCTGAGGGCAGCATGTGATGTCTCCTCTGAGGGACCCAGATGTTAATTATGGCACAAAGCCCTGCAGATCAGTGTGGCAGCTCTGACTGCACACAGACGTCCTGAGGTCAGTACTGGTCTTCTCACGTTTTCATAGATCTACATGGAATCACCATCTTATTGTGAGAAACTGGCAGGAAGTAAGAGTCGGAGATAAAAGGAAGAAAAGGTGTTAATAGTCAGCTGTGTTGTATTTAGCAGGAGCGGTGCTGGTGTTGATTGTCACACCATGAATTCCTGCAGTAGCTGCACCTTTAATTTGGTGATTGTCATGGGGCTCATTGATTTACACTAATGACGGCAGAAAGACGTTTCGATTGCAGTTTCCCATCACGTGTAGAGCAAAATGGGTCAAAGGTCAAACTATTGACCAACAGCTTTTAAACAGAGACATAAATCACAAGAAACGAGATCTTCACATTGTAAAAGTCTTTAAATTGCTCTTTTTGCACAAATGCTGTCAAGGTGACCAGATATCTGACATTTGTTTTATAGCTCATGTTCTTAGTGAAGTATTTACATTGGACACAATCAACAGAGCGCTTTAACGAGCCACAGCCGAACAAAACGGCAGCTGGTGAATTACAATCTGTTAAACTGCAGCGGTCACTGACAGGTTAAATCAGTGGTGGAGAGAGGACGAGTATCGACATGTGAATGGATGTTTGAGGGTGTTTTATGTCTGTTCATGGATACCTGGAGGAGCTCTGAGACTCGTGGACGTGCATCCATCCCACAGTGACTGTTGTTCACACAGACATATGACTCAAATAATGCGTGTGATTGTTTCTGTGCGAACACAGTTCTAGTGAAGACTCTACGCAGAGCGCTGAGCATCTGGCCCGTAACTCTTTATAGATATTATAGAAGTCACTATGTTTGATGCTCATCACTGTGGTTTTATAGAAACAACTTGGTACCGTGACATGTGTTTGGTTTTCTAGTTCTATGAAGTTTAAACTTGGTGATACTCTTTTCTGCTTCATCCCAAATGAGAACTAAAGCACACAGGGACAGAAGAGAATAGTTGTTGAGAGCAGAACATGTAAAATCCTCTGAAATCTGGTTCATTAGTGTGTTTCACTGTTGCATTAGTTTTAGAGAGCAGCAAAACAAACATGAAATCACACAGCACTTCTTTAACCTCAACAAAAACAGGAATTCATTAAAGAGACAGCTGTTCCGACTGCACTGTGGTGGCCAGTCAGTCCATCACTGATTAGAGTGCCGGGTGGGAGTATTATTTTGACTGAGAGGAAATTAAGAAGTTATTTGTTTGTCTTGTGATTACATGTATTTAAGTGTGGATCAGTAATTACAGTACAAATGCACATGTTCACCCTCAGCACATGAGATCCAACACAGCAGACCACAGAAGCAGAACATGCAGAGTGTGAGCAGACTGACCGATTCCCTTCATGGCTTTGTGGAGGATTTCAGCGTCGTGTTTGGCGTTAAAGCTGACGAAAGGTCTGACGCTGCCTCTGTACGCCTGCAGACGGAGAGACGCGGAGGAGGTTTTATACATCTGGAGGACGGACGGTTTCTCTGAATGTCTCGGTAGACTTGTTATAGTCGTGTGTGATTCTGAGTCTTCATATATCCTTCTGTGTTTAAGCCATACAACTAAAGTAACACATGTTTATTATATTTTATACAGTGCAGTGTTTGTTTTCTAACTGCTGCATTACATAGTGTGCAAAATAGTTCCCAGACTGAAAGCAGTGAATGAGTGAAAAGAGTTCAACCAACATGAAAACTGTGAAAACAAACAACTGAAAAACTATGAAATGGTTTCGTACAACTTGACCCGCATTATTTAATTCTGCAGAAGCCCAAAGATCCCAAACTGATCCGAACAGAGGTTCTGTTCACCCTCAGTGTGAGGATGAAAAATGCTTTCAGCTCAGTGAAGATTTTCTTCAGGGGCTTTTGGTGACTTGGACTGCGAGGACGAGCTGCGCGGGGAAATCTGTCCTCATCTACTTCCTTTGTTAAGGAGAATGCTGCAATGCTGCAATGCTGCTTTGCTGTAAAGCTCCAGAAAGGTTTAGTGGAGTATATGATGACTACATTTTCATTTTGGGTGAACTTATCCTTTAAATGTTAATGTGTTGAGAGTTCTGGTGCTCCTTGCTGGTCCAAATGGTGTTTCAATGCTGCCCCAACCTAACAAACATCAAACCTCCACAGAAACACTGAGACTGAAACCATAAATGGTTCTGAATAAAATACTCTGACCTATAAGAGAAATACTGCCACCGGCCAACAGAACCCAGCTGTAGTAAAACGCTGTCTATCCAAAGTCTGACGGCCGGTTCTGACTGAAATACTGCTGCTGCTGCTTTGTGTTGTGCAGATTATTTTAGTGTCCTGTCTCACTTGTTCTTCAGGGAGAACGTAATTTAAAACAAAGCAATAAAACATCAGCCTCAGCTGCAGCCTTGAACCAAACTCTGCGCAGGAGGGAGAGAATATTATCTGTCGTCTCACTGGAGGTTTCTGTTCATCAGTTCTGTTGTTGTTCATCTGTTTTCACACACAGAAGCTGCTTTATGTTTCTTCTCGAGAGCACAACCTCCGCCTAGAAGTGCCGCCCTCATACGACACCGACGGCCCCAACAGAATATCTAGTGTTCCTCTTCTACAAGGACATCATGCTAGTATTTTTATCCAGGCTAGCATTGTGATCGCACTGTTGGCCCAATTAAATGTTGCCATGTTACAATTCTGCAAACCACGAATACATTAAAATGTGTTTGTATCACATGAACTACGTCAACATTTCCACCGTACAGTCACATCGAGTTGAGTTGACTTATTTGGGGCGATGGAGGAGACGGTGGTGTTACAGCCGTGTGAGACGTTTCATGGCTGGAGACAAAAACAAAAAGACAAAGAAACACTTTTTGATTGACATGTTGATGAAGTTCTCGGTCGCCCGGGTCACGGTAGATCTAGGAGCTGCATCGTAGGCAGCTGGACATGTTTTCAGTTTCACGCTTACAAAAGTAGAAACACTGTCTCTAACAGTGGTCTCTGGCTTGGCAGCCTTCTAGCCTGAATCTGTGTCTCTGGGTGTGAAAGTCAGGTAAACACGTAATGTGAACGCGATGTGACATGTATCATGTGACATGATGCGAGGTCTGTGACAATTGTGAACGTATCTGTGGTTTGCAGAAACATTTTATCCTGGTGACATCTGGTCGCAGATACTCGCATGTTTCTACACCGCGCTTGGATCTACACCCTGTTTCTTCACACTAGTCGACAGGTAATGAGTCGGCCTACTGAACAGGACGGATACATGTTTTAAGCAAAGGTTACAGTCACTGATAATCTCGAAGAATGGCTGCTTTATCTAGTTTTAAGTACAGAGTGCTCTTCAGTGACGGTGCCATCAGGGAGCATTGTCTCCCAGCTGCCCTCTCAGGAAACCGTAACCAGCAGGGATACAATAAGACACGTACCTGCTGCTTCCACGCACAGCGTAATACAATAAGCTACAAATTAGACCATCGCCATTAACTGAAACTGAAGTTCTCACCATCACTTCAGGTCTTAAATCAACTCGTCCTCGTCAGACAGTCTGAGCTCTCTCAACAAGCCGGAGAGGATAAAATCAAATCAAGGATATCAAATGAAGCTGCTGCTTCTCTTTTTGTCCCAATGCGAGTCGCGGTAACGTTTTACTAATGAGTGCATCTTCACAGGGATCGTCTGCAGCATCTAGTGTTGCATGCAAATCAGACGCCGGTTCTGACAGTTCCTGCTGAGGTGTTCTGTTTGAGCCTGATCATGCAGTACCTGTCGCAGTGTGGCTCCAAAAACCAGTGACCTTTTCAGAGAGGAGGCACACCTCATCACTCTAACATGAAGCTGTGGCTCAAAATATTCTTGTTGAGAATATTTAAATTCAGAGAAAATAGCAGAAAGAAAGTGAACACTTACCATCCTGTTTCTGATGGGAGACAACTGTAGTAACCTGAAAGAAAGTGGGAAAAGATGATTAAACCCTGATTGTAAGTGGCGTTTTAGAGAGTTTGTATGTAATTGTCTTAAAACTGGATCTAACAGCTCAGCAAGTGTGTCGGCAGAAGAAGTTTAGTCTGTGCTCTCACCAACCAGCGTGCTTCCTCTCTGGTCACAGGTGATCAGAGGCTCAGGTACCAGATCTTATTCTCCTGCTGGCTGCAGCGTCACGGGGGAAAGCTGACAACATGTCCGTCCTCGTCCGCACGCCGTGTCGTCTTTCACTCGCCGTCAGTCAGACAGCAGATCGTGACCTCATGCACTCAGCTGCTCTGTGTGACTTCAGTAAGTGACAGCAGGCTGCTGAACGTCTCCAGAGGCTGTGAGATATTTTAAGAGTTAATCAGTTAATTGCCTCCAAAAATGTTGATGATTAACTTTTAAGATTAACTTTAGTTTCTGTGCTAATGACAAGAGAATAAGAGCTCACATACAACAATACATTTAATTAGTAAGGCTGAGGAGCATCTCGGCCTCATTAACATACAAAAAACATGATATATGTATCTGAGCCTCCAGCAGTGCATCATATCCTATATGATCATTATATTTATAAGCTTTGTCACAACGTATCTTCCAGCTTCACAGACGGGTTTTAAAGAGTTCCTTTACCCGAAGAAGGACTTTTCTCAAAGTTTAATTTATTACAAACAGTCAAAATGGAGATTCAGGTTGTTCTGGACAGGACGGGGAGCCAAACTTGAAATCTGACAAGTAACTTTTTATTTAAGTGGTCAAACAAACAAAGTGCAGTAAAAACTACAATGTCTGCCTCTGAGATGAAGTGAGTACGAGTATAAAGTTCCATATGATGGAAATATTAAAGCACAGTACAAGTACCTCAACTTTGCTGTGAAGTAAAATATTTCTTCTAAATAATGGAGTAGAGGTACATCAAATTAAGTATTTAAACACTTTGAACCTCATTGATAATTTATGAGCAAATATCTTGAGGTGCTTGTAGGAATATTGTCCTATAATTATTCTAAGTCATGAATCAACCTGTGAGAGGTTGTCTGTCTTTGTGAATGATAAATCAGTTAATTAAAGCTCTATATTTCTGGGGACAACATGTTTTCAGGCGTAGTTAATTCACACGTGTTACAGCCAAGAGAAGACAGACAGGAGACGCTGACAGCAGCTCCGGGATCAGCAGAGCGAGGCGACGAGCTGCAGCTCACGTATCATCATCGCTGTCCTCGTCCCTGCGAACCTTAATTAAAGTGAGCGCTGGTGAGAAGATGAGAGTGTGAACAGCATCTCTCAGGTGATCCAGTTACGGATACTCACAGTTTCATCTCACAGACTGACATGGAGCCAATTTCCTCTCGCTGCAAATAAACAAGCCGCTTTTCTTTGTTTAATGTATCAGATTCAATCACGATTTCTATTCTGCGTAATTGAGCCGACTTTTAGTCCACGAGCATCAAGTCTAATCAGGCTAAATGAATCATGCATTGTGTTGGATATTAAATATCAGTTTCACTTGAATATTAATTATCACAAAACTCTCAGAATACAAACTACAAGATGGAGATTTCATCTGAGTGTCATTACTTTGAGTCTATGCAAACATCATCTGGTCCTTCAGGATTAATCAGATCCTGTAAAATAAATGTACCGCTACAACATTTACTGAACAGCTTAACTGGAGCTCCAGAATCACAGCGTGAGACTTTAAATTAAAGGCCCTGAAATCTTTCACTCGATCAGCTTCTTACTGATGAGATCCTTCAGTGTGCAGACCAACAGCGTCAGCACCATCGGCTGCGATCTTTTCCTCTGTTCATGCCTTTAAAATCATCATCTGTCAGTATTTGTTTAGCAGAGATCACAGAATATCTGAATAAACATTATACCACATTAACTCTCCTGTTAGCGGACGCCTGTCAGGGAACTCAGTCTGACTGTATGACACAAATGAAGACTCCTCTCTTCTTCTGAAGTTGCTCTGTCAGTTAGATCTGATCACAGCACAGCCACACAGTGTTTGACTGTTCAGCTTTCTGTGTTAAACTCCAACTGTGACTGTGACTGTTGCATATGTAGTCATGAATATTTAATGTTTGAGAGAAATATGCCATGAACCATTTTCATAACTTGGACAGGACAGATGCTGAGTAATGGTTGCTTGTCTTGAAGGGTGTTGAAATTCTGCCTTGACAAAATATCTAATTCAAATTACAACATGAGTATTTTGAAGAATGACATGTTTGCTGTTGTAAAATGAACCAGTAAAGCTCATGTTCAGACTGAGGATAGAGGACATTCATGTGATTTATCCAAAGCTACTGAATGGAGCTCACGGTGACAGTTTGAACTTTGACTTCAGATTGGAGTTTGGTTTGATATGAAAACAGCCACGAGCACTTCTGAGTCGTCAAAGTCAAACCAGTTATCCTGCAAAATGCTGACAGTTGCTTTCACTTCCCACTATCGTCCCCGAGTCGTCCGTTTCCAAACTGAATCACTGTGAGGTTTCGTTCATGAGCGATGCACCCTGGGACAGTCTGCTATACGGAGCTGTGGACGGCTCCATTTGTTGGTGCCGACTGACAGACAATAAGCTGAATCATCCATCAAAGAGCCTCCCAGCCACCACCGACCACCTCTGTTAGCATGCTGCTCTGTGCCGAGCACCTTACCAATGCAAATGGCTCCATTTCAGCAATAACCCGGCCAACTCTCCAGAACATCCACAACAACACATGAGAACATTTAGTGCATCTGAACGTTTCTGGTGGGTACCTGCTCCGATGTGAGGAACCACGCAGCTTCAGGCTGAGACGGGCTTCATTCTATTCACTCTGCATTTTACATTTTAAATGGACGTTTCCTGTTTACATGTGAGAGAAACATAAAATCAAGGAGAGAAGTAATCGTATGCCAACTACATCACAAACTGCATGAACAAGGAATGAAGGCAGGACAGAATGTGTGACTTGTTTCCATCATGAAATGCAAAACAGCATCAGCTGCTGCAAAATGTTCGTAACAGCCACGCTGGCACTTTATTTTCTTCTCCTGCTCAGAGGCAGCTCACCTTCATTTATATTTTATCACCTCTGAGCAGGTGTTTTCATCTTTTCTTATCTCACCATCAAAACTGCGACCAGTCTTACAAAATGGACACACAATATGAGACAGTCTCCGTATGTTTGTTGTCCTCATCAGGAGCCGTCATCATTAACATCTCTCACCACGTCATCAGGTCTCATCTATCCGTGACCAGCAGGACAAACCCAGCAGTGGAAACTGGTTCAAAAGCTGCTCTGGCTCTTTTCATGTCTATCATTATTCAGAGTAATGGCAGTATTTCTATCACAAGAGGACTGTGAGTCCACAGATGACCTCGACTTGCCAGCGGACGTATTTCAGCTCAGCAGCAGAGGTGAGACACATGCAGTCATGGGATCTGTCCAAGATGTCGGACCTCATGAATCTACAGGTGGAGCTGTTATTAGTTTGAGATGACCTGTGTTCAGACCAGTAGAGGAGAAATCCCCAAAGATCTCTTGATGTATAAGTGCAGAAAGTGAAATGTTTACAGACGACTATTACAGTCTAAGTGTGTAAGAGGCCATGTTTAATCATTTTGGGGAAAATCCTCTCTTTCATTGCTTTTCTGTCTAAATGTCTTTGGAAAGAATCAGGTGAGAAGATGGATGCCACTATCACACAGCTTGCTGGAGTCAGCAGCCGGATAGCTTAGCTAGCTTAGCTTAAAGGAACAGTTCACCCAAAAATAAAAAATGCAGTCGTTATCAAGTCACCCTCATGCCGACTGAAAGTCAGGTGAAGTAGTCTAAGGAATGTCACATTATGCAGCGTTCGCCTCGACATCTGAGGAGAGTTGATTTAAATGGCAAAAAACAAACAAACAAACATAAAAACGACTTTATACAAGTTACTTGGCATAATCAGAACTGTCATGGCAGCTGCTAAGCTAAAAATGCTAGCACGCACTCGGCTAATAATATCGCTGTTTCAAACCGATTTAGCTTCTGCATTTATTGTCAGGCCGGCTGCCTGGAGCCATTTTTATTTCATGTTTAAACATTTTAAAGCAATCTTCTTCACTTTATTGCTCCTTTAACCCTCTTTCCAGTCTATATGCTAAGCTACGCTAGGCGGCTGCTGGCTCCAATTTCACAGTTATCATACAGATGTAAGTGTTGTATCAGTCCTCTAATCTAACTCTCAACAAGTAAACAAATACGAGTGTTCAGCACCAAAACACAACTCATGCTGGGAGACCAGCATGTTTTTTGGTGGGCTCGCCTGGTTCTGCTCGAAGCTAACAACACTCATGTTTGTGCAGATTAGACAAAGGAAATATGAAATAACTGTTCATTAGTATTAGGTGTTTGCACACGTTAAACACAGGAAATAAACAGCCACTTGATTAGTGAGCTGTGGTTGGATAGTTAGACTTGTTGGACTAGTTGGTTTATGCTAAGCTAAGCTAACTGCCTCATCCAGTTTAACAGTCTTGGTTTTCGGCCGGTTGTCGAACCCTCGACGAGGAAACAAAGAAGTGTGTTTCTCAAAACGTTGAACCTCTATAAAAACACCATTCAGCAGATCAATTAAGCACATTGTGTAAGACTGAAAAAGAAGCAGTCCAATCTTCTGTATCTAATTTAATTGTGTGGATCGATCTCTACCCCTGTAGAAACATGCCAGTGTTTACACCCCTGACAAATGTGTGCGAGGATGAAGAATCGCTCTGTCGGAGCCGCAGGCGTTTGTATTACTGTGCTGCTGAATAAGGAAACCAGCGGGGTAATTGACATGCCCTCCTCGGGGCTAATGGCTATTGATTCCCATCTGACTGTTACATGAGAGACAACCTGGCCACCTTGAAGGAGAATACAAAATAAACACATACAGACTGAGAGATAGAGTCATATGAAGGGTCACATGTCAAACGCCCTGCTTGTGTACGGTAAAGCTTTGTAACCACCGTGCAGCTTTAAGCCTTGAGGCGTTGGGCTCTTGCAGGGGATATAAGCTTGTTGCCTCAAGGTTCTCATTTACTTGATATAGACACATGAGCTGAGAGACGCTGTGCCTCAAAGCAGCTCCCTTTCATATTTGTCACCTGCGTCATGTTCTCAATATCCCTCCTTCCAATTTACCAATAAGATGAGGGGAGGTGAACCTGCCCTCCTGAATGCATTGCTTTAATCAGCATGAACTGAGTTGTAAATTTAGTCTTGGTTAATCTTGACTTTACTCTGCAGACGTTTGGCTCGGCTGTGCACAATAATCTGAGATATGAAAAGAAATCGCATTAAAAAATGTTCTTTCTGAACATCCTCACTTCATGCATGTCTGCTGGAAGCTGTTAAAAAAATAGACAGTGGTTTCAATAAATAACATGAACACTTTTATTATTTTGTGAGGGAATATAAGCACTTGAGTCAAAACAAGATTTAAAAAAAAATCTTTTTCTTACACAAATCTGCAAAAGCACATTGAAGCAGTCCAACAAGCCTCAGTCCAGGCTGAGCTCTGGCAGAATTGTCCCATGTTTTCACGGCAGGTGCTGACGCCTCTGCTCAAAGCGAGGCTGTCTGAGAGAACGGACAGGCTGCAGCGTGGCTTTTCCCACTGAGTTGCTCAGCTGCTTGATGAGCACCCAGAGAAGCAGCAGCATGAGGGTCAGGAGTCCCAGGAGCATCCCCACGTACAGGCTCAGGTTCCAGCCCCAGCCCAGTGCCAGGGGCAGCGAGGTGGACGCCACCAGGAATCTCCTCGGGGCAGGCATGGGGTCAGGCAGCAGCCCGCCTTCCCCTCCTCCTCTTACAGAAGTGTCTCCTCTTCCCACACCTGGATCTTCTCAGGGGTGAGACAGATGCTGTGCTGTAGCTGCTGGAGCCATTGTTTTAACTAGTGTCCAGCAGGTATGGCTATGTTATAGAATTCCCATCTGTGCCCATGGTTTAATCCTCCGGTTAGTAGAGCCAACCTGTTGAGAGTGTGAGCGCGGTCTGTGAGCGATCCATTCTTCAGTGGTGGAAATCTGTCTGCAGCTGGGCTGCGTTTCCTCCTCGAACAAGCCAGCCTCCCAGTTTATCACGAGAGAGGGAGGAGGGGGGAGAGCATCAGAGAGAAGCCTTCAGCACCCGCCGCTGCCTTCACTTTCAGAGGAAATCAAATCCCTGAACAGGAAAATGTCAATCCTGTCATTTAACAATTAATAATTATGTGCAGACAAAAAGGGACAAAGCACGTCTTCATATTTCAGTCTGCCTTTGTGTTTGTAGTGGATTCTGTGTGCCAGTTCTGGATTTCATGCAATTGACAGCAGCACTTCAGGGTGATATGGAAACTGTATCCTGCCAAGATTTCACTGAATAGCTGAAGTCCACCTCCCATCACCAAGTGTGTTTCCTTTTCCTACAGCTGAAACTTTGAGCTCCACTGTAGATGGATGTGCAGTCTGACACTACAGGCTGTTTTTCATTACTCAAACTGTAAATGTACTCTGTGCTCATTAGGGCTGCAAGTCATTTTCAATGTTGATTAACCTGTCAGCTTTTGATTGATAGAGAAGTTGTTTAGTCCTTAAAAGGTTGGAAAAAGGCGAAAATTGTTGATTAGTGTTTCTGAAGCCGAGGAGTACGTCAATGTTCAGTTAACTGTCAGAAATATTGAGAACACTGAGCACAGGACAAAAGGAAACTATTGCCAAGATGCAAAATGTTCCTTTGACTGCAAGTTCTTAAATTCCTCAAAATTTGCATTACATAACTCATGGTTTTCACTAGAAACATGTTCAGTTAACAAGGTCTTCATGTTTTCTGGGATTTTTAAAGTCAATGTGGTAAGCCCACTTTTTCCTGCAGAAACATTGAAGCAATAGAGATCTTCAAGTGTTTGTTCCACATCTCTATTCCAGCTCATTTCCCCTTCAAGCTTTACTGATCTTAAATCCCAGATGTGTCAAAGAGCTCTAAAGACAATTCTATAATGAAACCCTGACAGTCTGAAACCTCTTACACTACAAAGCCCATATTTAATTCATATTGAGGATAAACCATTTTAAATGTTCAGCCTCAACATGCACGTAAGGGAAGCACTGTGGGTCACTGAGCCAGTCTTTAAATGAACCAAGCTGTACAGGTGGGACCCATTTTGACCTGTCAGTTGGATTTTACGTCAAGTTGGCAGAAAGACGCCGTCAAGTTTCCAAGTCAGTGAGGACCTGATGAAACCTAAACAGCCACAGTGGTCCTCTGCTGCCACCATGAGTCCAACATGAAACATTTAGAAATCAAGTCTTACTTTAAGTGAAATTTTATTTACAAGAGCCATATTTTACAGTGCAGAAGAAGCCTTGACAACATGTTAGGGTTACACAAATGTAATGAAACAGCTGACTCATGACAGACAAAACACTTTAATCAACATCCCATGAGGTCTTGTTAAAGGTCACGCCTCAAGGTGAACCAGCAACTGCTCAGAACAACGAACCCGTAAAACGGGAAAAAGGTCTCAGGGTTTGAATACATTCACAGGTCTATTGGAGCTGAAGACGCCATTTTGTCTGTGATTAAAAGTCAATTAAAACTGCTTGATTAACCAACTGTATTGTCTGTTATGCTTAAAAATACCCTTTTAAAAAAACAAAAACATGTAGCTCTACTCTAAGAAGAGCAGGCGATGTTTGAAATTGTGGTCCACATCATTAAAAAAACAAGTAGAAAAAATTAAATAAAAAAGACTGGTACAACTCTACATGTATAAGGGGAGGGAGACGTCAGTTCAGTGTCAGTTTAGTTGGAGCCTCGATGAGGGAAACTTCATGATACCTGGAAGAGAAGAGGCCATTTTAGAACATGAAAGACAAAATAAAAGCTCAAAAGGACCCAATGAGCAGGTTGTTCAGTCTACTCACTTGGGGCCCTTGTACTTCTCCCGAACAGACTGCTGGGCATGCTGAGCAGCACTGAGGTGAAGTTTGTGCAGATCCTCGACACACGGCATCAGCTCTTCTAGGGAGTAACCAGTCATCTCCGTCAAGGACTTGGGCTGAGGAAATGGAATAATCTTGTTAGCTTAGACTTTTTACTCCTTAGTACCTTCCATGATTAGCTCCAGATAAGGGGGCTGAGTCCAACTCCAAATATTACGATTAAGCCTTTAAACACCTGATGAGCAACATGTGTTCCCTTCTAGTTTGTTTTTCCTGGTGCATTTGTGACAAAATACACATTACAGTTGTGTAAGAGCAGCATTACAGTCTTCCATGGAGGTTTAATTTAAAAAAAGGCAATTGCTTCTTTTAGACCATCTCAACTTACCAATGAGCCACCAGTCACTGTGTTGTTGGCCACAACATAGGCTGCAGCAGCAGTCAGTGATGGCAGGTACTTCAAGAAGGGATCAGAGTCCACCAGGCTGAGCTCCCCAAGGTACTGAAAACAAAACAAAGATGGTGACATGCAGTTTATGTAGTCTACCCTGAACAAAGACTAGGAATCATTTGAATTTGTTAAGCGCATTTGTGTCCAGATAGCCAAATGTATACAAAGATGCTTGTAACCTCTGCAGTATGCTCACCATTGCCAGGCTTTCCACCTGTTTGTTAATAGAATGCTGGAGGAAGTAGTGTGTGAGAAACTGGTTGATGGTCGGTGCTGCCAGATCAAAGGAGAGCACTTTAAGCACCAGATGCTCCATTCTTAACACCTGCTTCTTGGTGTAGGTGTCGTCTGTGATGTAAACAAACTCTGCCACCTCAGGGGGGTAGATCTCTTCGAATTTCCTGCATTTAAATATGTAAATGGTCACATCACAGGGGGAAATATACAAGTCTTGAACATACTTTGTAATACAACTAGACATAAAATGTTAAATACTGTGCACATACGAAGCCAGCAGCATCGCAGCCGTCCCGACCAGCTGAAGCTTCCCCCTCAGGACCGACATTGAGGAGAGGAAGCGGTCGATGTAGTTTACAGCCAGATAAAGCGTCTCGTTCTGCAGCTTGTACTCTTCTCCGACCTCGACCAGCCAGTCAACCAGAATGGCCCTCATGCTGTTGGTGATGTCAGGCTGCTTCTTCATGTAGCCTGCTTTAGGCCTGGTTTTTACCTGAGGAGCAACACCAGGTGTTACTACAGAATACATACACTTGCAATTTTCAAAACTTTATATTGAACTACATTTCTAGAGGCCAGGCAGCTGAAATATTTGAGGCTGTGAAGAATCCATTTCTCACCTCCATCTCCCTCAAGTATTTGTAGATTTCTTCAGCATATTCTGGGACGTCATTTACATTAACTGGTTTCTCCTCCCCCTCAACCAAGGACATGTCCATGGGAGAGTCTGGGAAAAGGGAAAACGTAAAAGCCACAGAGTCAGTCAAGATTCAGAATGTGATTTCTGCCTGGTGATAGAGAACTGATCATAAAATATTTACAACTCACCAAAGCTGACATCCATCGCTGATGGAATGTCGATGGTGGCCAGCGGCTGTCGGAGCCGTGCCACAGCATTGCTGATTGCGAGGGGAGACTCTGCATCGATTGACTTTGCTTTGACAGCATCGACCTGTAGTGGCTTCTTGGTGCAGGCACCATCGGGCTCATCCACATGGATCTGGAAAGCAGGCTGTTTGATGGAGGGCTTCTCATAGCAGCTTTTGCTGAAGTCTTCATTTTTGCAGGACAACTGCTGTGATGACTCCTGGGAGCAGAAAACCAGGTCAAGTCAGACGTTTGTCTCTTGAGAAATGCTTTTTGCAGCGTGGCAAAAATTGCAATGAAGCCAATATTCAAAGTGCTAATACTACCAGACACAAGAGGTTCATGTGATTAAAACAAGCTGCAGCAATAGCATGGGATACAACAAAGTGGTAATTTGTGGGGGATCCAAAAGGCAATTCATGTTGCATTAATGGCTGGAGTGAATATGGTACAAAAGATTACTTGAGTAATATGTTGCATTCAAATAGGAAACCAGAGAGCACTTGTGTTGATGCATCACCCAAAATCATTTTCTGACACGAGCAACGGGTGGAAGAACAGCATGCAGTCCGTTTTACACCGTTAAAGCCTTTAAGAGTAAAGTGAGGCAATAACTCGGTGATGGTAAAATGGCGGACAGCCTGGGTAGCAGGCGTAGCTATAGCTATACAAGGCATCTGCAAGTTTGTAAAAAGGTAAACAGCATGTTAAAAGTGGCACTACAGCCCGACATGCAGGAAACGTTAACTAGTATAATGATCGAAGTGAGTTGCCTCCAAAACCTACAATGGCTGCAGGCAGCAGCTCGAGCTAGCGGGCGCCGGACCCACCTGTTTGGTGCCGCGCTGGTTCAGGCTCTTGCTCCGCTGGTTGGTCTGCAGAGGTCCCAGGACGGTTCTGCTGCCGGCTGCTTGTTTCGGTGGAAGGTTCTCTTGGTTCTCATTCGCAGCACTTCTTGGTTTTAGCGAGCCTCTCAGTCTTGACAGCATATTCTCCTGGTTGTGATACTCGCTAGCCGCGCTGCTCTGTGCCCTGTTAGCTCCGGACATGTTTCCCCCTCAAACAACACAACAACAGTCCGACCGCCTGCGTTTGCTTACCGAGCTACCGCACGGCCGTGTGCTCTTGTACGTGGAAAAAAGAAACAAAGGCCGAGTTTTGTTTCAAAGCGATCACTTACGGACTGTTAACCCGAGGTTAGCATTAGCTGCTACCTTGGCGAGGAAGGTTAAAGATGTGTTCAATCAAAACTAAGCTGTCGAGATGGTAACGACACTTGGAGACGCAGAGTTAAAACAAAGCAGACGAAAACACAAAAACATCAGTCGGCGGTAAAAGATCTGTAAACCGTTCAAGGTGTTTTTAAGTCGCCATGTTCGTGAGTTTCGGAGCTATAACCAACCTGCAGACAGCTAGCCTCGGTCCATTTACCACAGACATGCACAGACGTCGCTTTCTCTCAGTTCAAGTAGCCCGCGAGGATTGAAACGGACCAATCACAGCCGGCTCGGGTAGTGACGTATGTGATTGTACGGTGGCCGGCGGAGTACAATGTTCGCTTGATTGCAAATTCAAATCCGGTTTGACAGATTTGAACGTATGGATGAACGTTATGTAGGTTAACAGCTGAGGAACAACGTTAACAGATGCTCGCAATGCAAACACGCGCTGCTGCTGTTTAATCTGCACGAACTTCACATTATTCAACACTTCTTCTGATTATTACACTGTGTTTTGTCCACAGTATGTAAGTAAACACGACCACTGCACTGATTTTAACTATAACACGTCATATTGTTGGACTGTCAGTTTGTCTATGTGAACCTCATGCATGTGTATCTGTTCACATTAAATCTGTCATCAGCAGCAATAATTGTTCCAGTGCTGCTTTTACTTTATAATCACCTTCTGTTTATCAGCCTAAAGTTGAACCACACACACACACACACACACACACACACACACACACACACACATATATATATATATACATACACACACAAATATTCCTAACTACATCCGAGGAGTGTGGATCAACTTTAGGCTGATTTACAAGGTGATTAAAAAGTAAAACCAGTACTGGAACAATTATTGCTGCTGATATATATATATATATATATATATATATATATATATATATATATATCTTAAAATATCTCAAAATAAGTGTGAAGAGGAAAGAAAATGGGAAAGTATGGTCATTTGAATTACTGACTCATCACTCTACCAATCACAGCAGATTGGTGAGTTGTTTCACGTTTGTCACTTGTAGCTTGTGGTATAAATGTACGTATGTTTCTTCCCGTAGAGTTTCATGTTCTGGGGACTATTTGTTCACTATCCTTTCCATCAGCACCTTCAATGATGAATCCTACAGTGGTTACAAGTAAGCTACAATTTTTATTTCAAGAGGAGGAACTCAGTTCTTTGGTAGTTATGATAGAAAAACATACATTCTGTGTGCTTCCGCTGGCTGATATCTGGTCAGCTCCACCGAAGCTGAGCGACTGATATAAAGAGGAGGGACAGCATATTCTCCTGGTGGTTTATTAATCACCACCTTTGATTTTAGATGCTATCAAAAAGACATTATGAATATTTAAATAATGTACACCATAGTCAGGACAAACAGTACCTACATTACAGAATGATGAAATCATTGACCATGCGAGTAGCTATCATAAAATTCTTTCATATTTACAATACAAACATAGTGCAGAGACACGACATGTAAATCTACATGTTGATCTACATATCAACATCATTGAAAAAGTTTAACAGAGAATTCAAGTCATAACTGTCGAGTATCTCCAGCAAGGAGGACACCTTGGTTTTCACATTCTGGCCTTTGAACTTGAATTTGTCGATGAAGAGGTCCGTGATCATTCCTTCAGGAGAGAAGAAGAAAAATATTAATATAAATCTGTATATAAAAGCTCTACTTCATAATGTCAGACTCATATAGTAAAACTTAGGGGTAAAGTGATCCTGTCTCGCAGCTTTTACAAGTGATAAATGTTAATAAGTAACTAAAGATACATGGAAAATGTTTCTGGATGTGAGTGTCAGTGAAATGCATGAAAATGCTGCACCATAAAGCCTCTCCAGGTGCGCTGGCTGCTTCTTGTACTCCTCCAGGAGATTAGCGGACTCATCCAAGATGTTGCGATACTCTGGGATGAGGAAGTCAGCGTTCCCCTCATGAACCTGAAGCTCCTACCAATCAGAGAAATCACAGAGAAAGTGGGGTGAAGATGTGAAAGTAATGAACGTAAGCATTACCCAAAAAAGCCTATCAGCACCCCAGAGAGGACTTTTAACCAATGAACCATTTTATTATTTTTATTTCATGTTACTTGGTTTAACCTTTACTTACTTTGAGTGCATCAATAAGCTGCACTTTTCTAGCCAACAACAGCTGGTACTCCAGCTTTGGATGTATCATCTTCAGGGTGTGGCTCACAGAGTCATCATCGATATCTGGAAGATTAACAAAAACAAACACAAAACATTAGTTTAACAGGATTTCATTTACAAGAGTTTATCCTGTGTAAAAACCAAACACTGATAATGAATCACACCATATGAAATGTTGAGATTGATTTTCCTCTTGGTAGCTTCTTTAGAGAGAACATCACTCAGTATGGAGATGGTGGAGATGTTGTCTGACCTGAAGTGACCCTCCCCTTTGCTAAAATGACAAATTCAGAGAAAGCACATGTTTGATTCCAAGTAGATAAAAACACAAACACTCATGCAGTGATATGTAATCCTAGAAGAGTCTTCCTACTGTGTGCTAGTATTTACCAGTAGGTGGCTTCAAGATGCGTCCCAAGAAAAGTGTTGTGGAAAAAGAAAGTGATGCTCTCTCCTGCTGGTGTTTTCTCAGGCACCTCTGGCAGACAGAAGACCACCCAGGAGTGGATCTCAGCAAAACTGAACTGTCCCACCAGACTGAGCCTGTTCATGGGCCTGAGTGACAAACAGACATTTTGTTTGCTGCACTTAACTTATAATTCACTCCAAAAAAAGAAAGAAATCAACGATAGTTCTTAAAAACCTATACGGGACATGAAAGGTTTTCTTTCATGAAATCTGACAAGAACATACTATTTTTGTATAACTTCGTTTTAAATGGTCTGTTTTAGTAACAATGATCATTATGACTTGAAATCCAGTATGACAGCAAACTGATCATCAGCATAAATTGCCTGATTATTTTCTCAATTAATAGATAAGTTGTTCGGAGTAAAATGCCAGAAGATGTTGATAAATGGCTGAAAGCTCAAGGTGACGTCCCCAAATGTCTTGTTTTATTCCACAACCAAAGCTATCCAGTTTACAGTCACATAGGAGGAAAGAAACCAGATTACCAGAGTAGTTGGTGATTACTTTAATAGTTGATAACTCATCGATAAATCATTGCAGCTCTAATTCCATCCAATGGAACCCAGTTTCAGGCGTCAACACTGACTACAACTTTTGACTTGGAGCTTTAATAAACACACATTAAACTGCTTCAAAATAAGTTTGACTAGTGAATTCAAATCACAGTCTAATTTATTAAAAGCATCCCAATCTCCTCTGAAAAATCACATTTTCAGATTCAGTTCAAATGCCATTTCAGTCTCTACCTGTCCTGGTCAATGCTGTGTGTCCGCTGGTGGAGGGACAGAGGTTTGATCTGGTACTGACGGACCTGGCAAGTCTTGGGTTGCAGTCTGGGGGTAATGTAGGCCTGCAGGGTGCCGTACTGTCCCTCGATGGACCTCACCTGGGAAAACATTTGTTGAGGATGAAACTGATTATTACTCTGCAGTGCATCATCAAATAGTTTGAGCAAATTAAATTGGTGGCTATTTCACAATTTACAACCGTTATACAATCCTACAAGAAATGTTTCCACTTCATAATTACACAAAGGAACGTCCAATATGGTATTATAGCTTTTCATGAGAGAGTTCTGATGCAAGTGCTACCTTGAGCTCCAGTCTGGTGGTGTTAGCCTGACATCTATATGTGGCCAGGAGGAAGTTCCCATTAGGCTGCTGGTAACACAATAAGAGAGTCATCAGGCCTCTTTGTTCTGCAGCAGGTTCATGACTTTCTTTGTTCAGCATGTTTGTCCTGAGTAGAAACGCAGCTCACCTCTGAATCACATTCACTGAAACTCACAACAGCTGAATTCTTATCCACATCCAGCAGGTCTATGGGGACGTCACTCTGCAGAGAAAGCTCTACTTTAGGTTACATTTGGAACATTTCTGTCTGCATCATGGGATTAACAGAATGATTTATACGTTATGAGACACTGTCACCAGATTTATTAACGAACAGACCTGCAGCAGCAGATTGTCGATGGCAGTCTGCACCTCCAGAGTGAGGCTGTAGCTGGCATCGTCCTGGCAGAGGGTGAACTTGTCATTGATGCTGAAGACAGGCACAGCAGACACAGCTGTGCTCGACTGGGAGGTCTGCTGGTACTGCTCACGGCCCTGCAGGACTTTGACCTGCAGCTGCTCCAGCTCCGCCCTGGAAGGGAACAATATCACTGCCTTCAGAACAGATCACATAGTAGGTCAAATACAATCAAGGTAAAAGGACATAAAGCGGATACCTGAGTGCTTCTACTTTGGACTGAGTCTCTTTACTCATCCGGACCTCATCTCCAGGGCCGGCCTCAGCCTTCTGGGGCTCGGTGGTCAAACCAGTCACCCATCCTGCAAGAGGTCACAACAGCAATGCAAGGTTTGTGCACGTCGGATGTCTCTCCCCTACTTCACTTTTAATATTAATGATTGGGTTTAAAACAACCCATACGACATGTCAGACAGCTCAAGACAATGTTATGTCTCACTCGGCACACAGCTTTGATATACTTCAGTCTAACCTGTGTAAGTGGCAGTCAGGACCTCATCATAGGACTCCTTCCCCACGCAGCCACCCTGGATGGAAGTCACGCTCTCTGACAACACCTGAGGTCAGAGAGGACGGCAAACTTTAGCCATCAATGATGTGTATCAATAACGGAATGCAAAAATGACAATGACTCCTCAGAAAAGGACAGCAAGTATAAATATCACTGCACAGGGAGAAATATAACAAATACATTTTAATTCTGGAAAAGCTCAATCTATTATTTCCTTTTAATTTCAGGGACACTAAATAAGAGACGTGGGCAGAAAACTATCTTTTATAACAAACTCACATGCTCAAAGCGTAACGTGGGCTCGCTGGAGCTGTCAAAACCATAGACCTCCACTGTCCCATCATCCCGGCCCACCAGGATGTCATTCACTCCGTCTCCAACAATGTCGTATGTGTCAATGCAAAGAATTCCTGATGGGAGAGTCAGGAGTCAGTCAAGAGTAAAGACAGTTCACAAAACAGTTTTTGTTAACAACCACAATACCAAACAGTATGTCAACTTGACCAAAGAATTAAGAGGTTAATGTTCACATGGTCTGAAGAATGGCTGCATGAATCTAACATCTGTATTTAACTGGCTAACACATGCAAAGCCTTGATATTCTCGTGTAAACAACATACCTCCTTTCTTTTTGTCATTGTCGATCTCCCATTTGGTCGCAGCTGAATCCTCACCGATCTGGACCAATCCTATTTTGCCATCTGTAGTTCCATAGAGGATTTCCTCTCCTGCAGACAAATCACTGATGGTATGTCGGGTATAAAGCAGTTTTGCTATGTTTCATTGTTCAGCACACAGAGATGTTAACTTGCCTCCATCTTTGTTGTACAGTTCCAAGACAGAAGGAGGACCCGGGACTTCAATGTCATAGGCAAGCTCAGATCCCTACGCACAACATTATTTAACATACAATAATAAATCCCATGTAAATACTGAGGTAGAACAACTTACTGTGTATCGACACCAGAATGATAAATATAATCTTTGTCTACCTGCAACACTCTGAGAACCCGATCTTGGCACGCCAGGACCGGTACAAGGCGAGTCAGGTTTTCAGAGGACAAACATGTGATATCATTGATTTTGTCTCCAGAGAGGTAGTAGTCTTGGTCCTTGCAGTCACAGTAGTGGTTGTAGATGTAACTTGCACACACAAAAAGATCAGCTCCTGAGACATGCCTGGAAAAGAGATACATACCCTTCAAAACAGGGAAAAATCACACAGTTCTGCACGAGTCAGTGAAAATGATGAGAAGAAGGCCTTACATGGCGTTAATGCTCTCAGTGAGGTTGGCTTCAAAGGTGAGGAACTGTTTGCCCTTCTTGGTGAATCCTCGAACCTGAGAACCAGAACAAACAAAGATCTTCTCCTGTGGAGTTCCCGCAGCTCCGCCGAGGTCCATTCTGGCTATTTTCTGTCCTGGAAGTGTTTTAAACACCGGCTGAAACAGAGTCACATTTCTTGCTGTTAGAAAATGAAATTCAAGGCATTGAGATCCAACTGACTGTATGATAAGGAAGGGAAATCACCACTGCTTCTCCTTTCTTCATCCCAAAGCAGGTCAGTACGCCATCATGATCAGCAACAGCAACCTGAACCAGAGACAACAACCAAGAACCATGACGCTGCGGTATAGAACAAGGTCATTAAAAGACGACACTGTGCACAATGTAAAATGTGAGACTGAACAGGATTATAATGAGGTACTGCAGCGCTGCACAGACGGCCTGAAGTCTTATTCTCCAGATGACACTTTGGTTAAGATCCCAGCAAATGTCCATCACCAGGATTTTAAGTTTAGTAGTGAAATTTAGGAGGCAAAAAGAGTGATTAACTGTGAATTATATGGCAGCTGTAATAACTGTTAAAATCATCTAATGTGATTTGTTTGACCTCATCTCATGCAGCGCACTGCACACTCCAGTAAATCAGGTGAGGCTGGTTAGTCCCAGGCAGGTACAGCTCTGACAGGTTACAGATACCTTCTGGGTTGCTTTCTTTCCCAGCGCTGGAAGAAGCCTCATCGTTTTCTGAGATGTCACACCAACCTGTGAAGACAGAGCAGCACAGAAAACTGTATTGTGGCAGAAATGCGCAAAGGAAAACGGGTTACTGTAAGAAAACAACCAGAACAATTCATGAATTACCTGAATGTAATCAACTCGATTGAGGTGAATCTCCATCTTCTTTCTTCACTGGATGTTTTATCTCAGGAGGAAATAGGGATGGACTGTCCGGTCACAAAACTGCAGTCAGCCTCAAACACACCGCAACATTTCCACCCGAACTACAAGTCGATGATAATGGTTAACAGAGACTGGGATTAACTTTGTAGTTAAGGTAAGGGGATTAGTTCGACGTGCTAACGCTAGCTAGCAGGCTAATTGGCTAACACGATTTATAACAGGCCAAACGTCGACAACAGAATCATCTGACTGAATCTGCTGAGCGACCTTAGTGTCTGTAAGAGATGTTAACTGACCTCAGCTCCTCTTTTAACGACAATCTGAAGCACAGACGTCTGATGTGGCGCTTCAGAACTGATCAATGTGTTGCTAATGGCAACGCTGTAGCCGCAACAAGCTGTGACGCCATTGGATGAGACGGATTGTCAGAGACTGACGCTGTGCCCTGATTGGTTGACTCGATACAAGCTTCTTCAGCCATGAAGTTGTGTAATGTTTGTTCCCATTGCCACTGATCGATTGTTAATACACACAGCGGACATTTCTGTGTGGTCAAACTGTAGTCTGATCTAATTCAGCCCCCATAACGGAGTCATGAGCGTAGAGTGAAAGACTACCTGTGATGAAGACCAGTAGATGGAGTCCAAAGCTGTAAATCATAGTAAACTGACCGTGAGTAGGTTTTTTGGTGAGACTATGTTACACACACATAAATGTATTTCATATCTATTAGAAGCAGAATCTATTGTTAATAAATGTCAGACTTGCTGACAATCAGGCAAAAATCAACTACAGTAGTTACAACAAATTATAAGCCGAAACAACATTACTGTTTATTATTTTATTGGTTTCATTAAGAGATCACTTTATTCTCATCATAAAAATGTGGTTTGTTTGTAGGCAAATAAACATTAAACATGTCAGAAAAAAAAAATAAAAATCAGAGCATGCATCAAGCAAGAAAACTACGAAGCAAACAAATAATGACGCAAATTCAAAACAGCTTTCAAACTGAGAGACAAGCTCAGACTGCATTCAGGCGCATGACATGCAACTCATTTCAAATATGAACCGTACAGCATATTGTCTGGTAGCTTAAAATATACTATAAAATACAGCAGATATCTTGTTTCTCAATTCAAATCCCATTTTGACACCATGCCTACACAGACTGTGCATGTTGTTAAAAAAGCGAGTTGATGGCATTGATAGAACACATTTAACGTTAGGCATTTAGACAAATCAGAGCATCAGATGCACATAAAAAAAAGTTGGACTGGGTAGAAACAACAAACAAACCCTCTCCTCCATCCATCCAAGCACATGATTATTAAAAAAAGAACATTTTTAATTATGTATAAGCACATTTTCATTTAAGTTACTAATCTCAGAATGTTAATGTTTCATCATAGAATAAGAAATCTTCATGAATAAATAAGGACATACGAGGAAGAAATAATAACAGCCGATACATACAGAACACAGCTGATGTCTGTGCTCCGCTCAGTGAACGTAACAACGTGAGGGGTGTCCACTGCTTCAGTGAGGTCACATTAAGAAGATGGGAAAAGAATGTCACCGTGAGACTTCAGTGCATTACTGGCTGGTCTTCAACTGTACTCGAATATTCAGAGAAGTTGGAGCACAGACTGTAAAGTTGACATTCAAAGAACAGTTCCTTCCGTTGATGGCAATGTCTGTCCCCATCAAAGTTTAAGTCACATCCTAAATGGTGGAAAAAAAAACAAAAACATAAAGAAAATAAAACTTATGGAGCGTAATCAGACCCCCGTGGGGGCGAGGCGGCTGATGAAGGCGATACTGCTGAGGCACATCCTTCTGAAGAAGACGGGGCAGGCAGGCTTCATGATGAAGTGCTCCAGAAGAATCCGCAGCTCTGTGAACAAGGTGCTGAGGTGGGAAACAAAGTCAGCAAAGTCAGTCTCAAGATGTTTTATATCTGTGGCACATTAACAGGCTGCACTACTCTGCAATCAAAAAGAGTGGCACATTTGTTCATTTCCAATCAAATCCTCGTAGTAAACGTGTTGTTCCACTTCAGACATTTCTATAATATTGATAGTTTCAATTTCAGAGACATTTGTAGTTTTCTATCACTTCAGGAAAAATAATGATGATCGAGACGGCACCAAAAAGAATTGACAGTTGAAAAATAAACAGTGCCCTCTCATGGACAAACAATGTAATTGCAGCACTGTGTTGAACATCAAACATGTCCAGAATTTCTAAACTGAAATGTGTGTGTAATATTTGGGCCAGTACACACAGATGTTATAATATTATCGTGGATGCAGAGCACAGACGTTTTGGTTTGCAATCGAAGTTAAAATATAAAAATAATCAATGACAAATTATAAACAAAGTGTTTGGATTTTTCACCACTTATTTCTGCAATAACAACGCGCTTTTATATCTTCATTTATATCTATGCTTTATGTCAATTTCTGCATTGTTTCCAAGCTTACCGGCAGTATGGGTTTCTTCTGGATGTGTAGCGGAGAGTGAGGAACCGGTAGTAGATGAAAGGCAGCAGCAAGCTCCCCTGGCCACTGTCAGAAACACATGATATGGATAAATGAAAACTGACCTTACACATACAGTATATACGTTTTATATTTCAATGCTTTATCAAACATTGTTAATATTGATCTTAGCTGCACTAACAAGCAAGAGTTTGCACATGAACATATTCCATGTGACAGCACTAATGAAGCTGACAAGTACTGGTGGTGCAGACACAGTTCAATAAGACTGATCTACGTGGATAAACTGGATAACAGGATTTACAGAATTGCATGTTTCTGTGATTGTAGATAAAAATCTGAAAGCAAGTTTCAGAGATTTGGAGTAACTGGTGCCTGAAAACAGAAGACACATTTGTTTTGTTGCACATAATCTGTCCCTTCATGTCCCACCTGGGACTTCAGCGATGGCTGCATAAGCACATGTTTGAAGATATTAATTAAATGTCATTGCAGTGCAATAAGTGAAATATATCAGAACGTCTCTTGACAGTAATAATAAACTAAAAAGAAAACCTTTCATGCGAAGTTACCTGAAGAGCATGAAAACAGTGGCTGGCATCAAGAAGATCTCGTTGCAGGCGATGAACTTCAGGATGTTCTGCTGATTGGCTGTAAGTTTGTCCAGCAGGTTTCTGATGAACATCAGGCTGCTGGGGCCCACAGACTGCAACAACAAAAGTAAAAAGATGAGTCGCTGATAACGAAGCTGCAGCGTGTTAAAGTTTCAGTGAGGCAGAGAGTTTACATGAAATACTGATACGGAGAAGTGAATGTGAAGGTAATCACACTATCAATCATCAGCTTTATTAGATTTAAAGGCTGAATTTGGGTCTCTGAGCAATGCCCAGTTGATTGAGTAGATAATCAAAACACCATTTGGTTGGTGGCAATTTTCCACCTGGAGTTGAACAATGTTCAGCAAAAGGCTTTCTGTCATTTATTTTTTAGTAACTGCATTAGAAGCCACAGCAGGTGACTGCTGGCTTATACTCACATCAAGCACTTTCTTTGTGTAGGTGGTTGCATGGAGCAAAGAGAAGAGGAAGACTGGGAAGATGCTCACTGGACACAAATGTTAAGGGTCAACATAAAAAACCTTAATAAACCTTCCATAATGACGTCCTGCAGTTATTAGGGCAGTAACATTCTCAATAAAGGGACTTGATTATGTTTTAATGATTGAATATGGTGAACTGAAGCACCTGTGATCTGCTGAATCATACACTTTTGTGTTATGTACATGAAAATGTGACTGACTGTCAGTTGAGGAGATTTTCATTACTGAGATGACCACATACCACTTCAGATTTGAACTCTAGCTGCAGCCAAAGTGGACAAGGAGTGCTTCTTTATCATTTAAACCTTTAAATAAACTAAATCGTTGCAGGCAAGCAGCCCACATGAACTACTGTTTCTCACAGGTAAACAGAACCATCCATCTCTCTTTGGCCTCGGTTTGAAGTTGAAAGGATACTTGTGATGGGGTAAGAGTTGACCAGGATGAGTGAGTACAGCAGGTAATGGCAGCTGTCCTCCTGAAGAGCCTGGGCCAGGAACGCTCTGCTCAACTGAAAGCGTGGCAGCCTCTGATGCAGGCGAAGGGCACTGGTGAGGGCGTTCGCTAACAAGGCTCTCTGATAGAAGTTTGCTGCTGCATAGGGTCTGAAACACACAAGCAGTGACAATATTCTGACATCTGTTCAGGCGGGGAGAACGGAGAAGCGGGTGAAAGCAGCGTGTTGATAAACTTGATAAAACAGTGTCACTGAGTGAACTCACCCCAGAATTGGTAGAATGAACATTACAGAGCAGTAGACGGTGAAGAGTCGTGAAAGCCACATTGCAGTTTCCAGCTTGTTGCTCATTAAAAATTGCTGTGGAAGAAAGAAAAAAACTCACATCCATTAGTCATTACAATTGAACCTGCTCCATCAGTTATGATACAGCACCACGGGGGAAGGATGTGCAGTCCTCACTGTGTTGGACTTTCAGGACAGAGCTGGTATGATCCTCTGTTTTAGCTCTTTATCTCATGTCTACTGAAAACATTTTTACTGAAAAGATTAGACCTTCAGTCATGTTCTCTCAACAGTCAGCATGAATCAGCCAAATTGAAAAACAACTTAATTTAATCTGGTAGCTAATTTTATCAGGATCTTAGCCACAGTCACGAGAAACAGAAAGAACCTGGTTCCTCAGCTGACCTCACTCCGTGAGGGCCATCTTTATATTTCAGACACATAAACCGAATAGTTTGACGAGAGTTTAATGGATGATAAAAGCTCAACATTAGAAAACTGTAAAGAAAGATACACATCACAGGTCCAAGGTGATATCTTTAAATGTCTTTTTTAAATCTTCAGACCAACAATCCGAAACTCCCCCAAATATTCAGATTACAAATTATAGAAGACAACTCCCCCCACAAAATAATGTATTTAGAGAAGCCGGCAACCTCACATTTATGCCTTTCATACTCAGAAAAAAAAAAAGAAACAATATCGTGATCATCAAAAACATTCCGAACTGTGCTACACTCACTTTTCCTTGAGATGAGGTGCACCTATGTTTTTATACACGATGGACACAATCACAAGAACACCGACACTATATAAGCATTCTTATACTACTGCTCGAAATAAACAGTATCTTTGAGAAACTCGTAATGTTTAATTAATGATGAAACCATTAAAAATAAAACTCTGAATATTAAGGTTTCCATGAAGTTTGGATGCCTCTGTTCAAAAAGGCCACACCAGCTTAAAGAGTCGCCCGGAGCCACACAAGACATGTTTGTGAAGGCCAAGCAGCACTCCTAGTGACGACGTCTTTGTATGTAGAATGAGTAGAGAGCTCCTTACAAAGTGCGAGAGAGAGCTGGAGGATGTGACAGTTAACTTACCACAGGCCCGAGCTGGGGGGGACTCTGTTGGTTTGTGTCAGCCATCTTTGGGAGTGTGTGTGTGGGTCGCTCTGTTGAGAACAGAAAAGTCATCATGAAGCAAAACTGGCTTGTTCAAGTACAAGCCTCTTCTCGAGCTGCAATTATCTGCCGTTTTCATTTCCATGTTAATGAGACAATCATCTTTTTATCTGTGAATATTCAAAAAATTGCCCAACAACTTATTTTTAAGGTTTAAACTGACAAAAGTATTCAGCTGGTATGTAATATAGAAAAACATGCACTCCTCACATTCAGAAGATGTAATCTGGAATCATTTCCATTCATTCATTCATTCATTCATTCACTAAACATCTTATCTACACAGAAACCATCCAGTCGTCTCAGCGTGGCAGGTCAACCGACTCCAGGAGTCTCACCTGCAGTCTTTAATCACTGCTCTGTTATTACAGTGGTCACGTATTCACTGACGCTGGAGCTTGATATTAATGTTTTAGCTGAACGAAGCAGAGACACACTGGGGCTTTTAAAGGTCAATCTGTTAATCTCTATGAAACAAAGCTTCAATTCAGAACGACTGAGTTATTTTCTTACGTCTGGCGTTTATAATTTGCTCAAGCCGAAGCTGTAACGTTATTAGCAACATT
>CAEMYA010000731.1:686899-710362 GCA_903131615.1 Diplodus sargus | reverse complement strand
GATCAATACGTAACTGAGTCTGTGATGCAAAGACAAAACTGTTGTCATGTCACATTATTACACAACATAACACATTTATACAATACAGCGTCTGTCAGCGAGCAGCGGCGGACGGCTGATGCATCCATACATTCACTCACTATATACGATTTAGATGCATTTGATTGTATTAAATAAAATAATTGTGGTATTTTTTACTTTAACTTAGGCACAGTTAACATGCCCCGCTCTTTGTGTCACTATATTAATTAAACCACTTATTATAGTTCTGTAATGTTTTGCGATGCTGTAAAAAAAACATTTTCACATAAATCATTTTCATAAAAACTGGCTCATATTTCTGAAATATAATACTAAACAAAAAATGCTGATTTTTCACTTGTAAGTCAACTTTTTTAAATTAAAATTTGCAAACATATTTCAACATTTATTATTATATCTCCACAGATTTGGCCTTTATAGGAAACATTTCTACAACTACTGTCTCTTAAAGTCACAACCAGATATATATATATATATATATATATATATATATATATATATATATATTAATAAAATATCATATAATATTTATAAAATATTTAATTTAATAAAATATCTATAAATATATAAGAGGGAAATATGAACTTTAGATTTTGTGGTGAAATCCTCCTTTAATGTTTTCTGTCAGTGACACATTTACTGATTTTGGTTAGTTAGTTTTTTTAATTAATATCTTTTTAATGATAATTGTGGTTCCAGATCACATTTCTGACATCACTGCTGTAAAATACACACGACTGACACAAACAGTAATTTTCAGTATTGATCAGTCAGGCGATTATTTTCTTGATTAATTGATTAATTGTTCAGTCTCTCAAACGTCGCTCACATGTTCTGATCTCTTTGTCAGATTAATAACAGAAAGTTAAAAAAGACACATGTTTTCATTTTTCTGTCACAGAAAATCAGAAACACAGCAAATGTTCCCGCTGAGAAGCTGAACACTTACATTAAAAAGATTATCAGGTTATTTGTTCCCGTTCCGCTGTAACACACAGGGAGTGATGATGATGATGATGATGATGATGATGATGCCACACTTCAGTGTTTACAAGTCCACCGAACATCTGAAACGGACTCAGTTCTGGTGACCCTGTGCTGACCTGGCGCTCTGCCTCGCCCCCTCCTCCGGTCTCTGGCGCTGCCAGAGTCCATGTCATCTCGTGCATTGCCACATTTCAGTTTTGGGCCAATGCATAACTGAGATGAATATAAGTGTTCGCCGAGGAAAAGTCATGTTCTGATGTAATTATCATCTATTGCTTCCTGTAATCGTATCAGATCTCTTTTGAACAATAATCTCATGGTGAACGTCTGGAGCGGAGCCCTCCTCCCTGTTTATTGTTCTCCACTCCGGTAAAACACAATTGAATTGAGGACTCAGCTATTAGATTTTTTGCTCTGTAGAATAAACTGAAATCGTATTTTTGCTGGAAATTATCAATACATCTCTGGGAGCAAAAGTAAGAAGACACAGAGCAAAAGTAGACCCTGGGTAGAGATAGAGAGAGAGCGGCAGGATGAAATGGATGAAAGATGAGGAAGAGTTGATGGGAAGACTTTCACCAACTGGAAACAGGATTTATTGACGTACCGGGGGTCAGATGTATATGCTACAGTTTGTAAATCACATCAAAACTGCAAAATACTGCTCCTGCACAGAAGCTACTTTATTGTGCGCCTGTTAGAGTGAACTGTGTGCATTGAAATGTGCAGCGGAAGCAGCGTGCTGTAAATAAATACAGAATGCAGAATAAAACATCACAAAGGACGATTTCCTCTGTGAGCTAATATCCCAAAGTTACTTTTTGTGTCTCATTTATCAGCTAAATCGTCACATCAACTTTTAAAGACGAGGACAAAAAGCCACAGAGAAGCAGCTGGTCAGACGCTGCAGAGACAGCAGCGAACATAGCTTCAGATCTGAGCAGCTTTCTGTTTTCTCCTGCTGTGTAAATGATCCTGACAACTCATAAAGAAGAGAACTCAAATTAAACTTTGACTTTAAAGCGATGCCGCAGGTCTGCAGTGTTTTGCATCTGGTCTGCTGAAATATTGATGACACGCAGAGTTTGAGGCAAACCAATAGCTTTAATTGGATCAGTGAAGTCAGACAGTAAACATGGACAGCTAAAGAAATCCATCCTGAAATGTGATTTTGAAGCAGCAGCAGTGCAGCCGGGGATTCTCTGTTTGGCATTAAGACATTTACAAATGAGAAATAACAGTAGAAATACAACATTACACCAGCAGCTGTACTGCTTGTAGGAACTCTATTTTTAATTATGTTTGACGGGCCAATAAAACTTCATTGCTCACGGCTTTGGTTTCTTGTCTTTTGTGGTGGTTTGACAGCGTGTACGTTCTTGTTTTCCTCTCGACATCTAAACCAAACTGTGGGAGTCTGAAGTGGGGAAACAGCAGCGAGTGTCACCTTTGCCAAAGCGTGAAAACTAAACAGAATTATATGTGTTATGAGGAAAATTATGGCCAATTTTAGGCCTTGTTAAAGAAAGTGACACCAGTTTAATAGAGATTGAATCTCAGATAATGTTTCCCGTTGTTTTCTGCTTTGGACCACTCTGTGGCCTCCTGTTATTTCAGGGCCTTTCTACAAAACCACAGAGGAGATCAAACTAAAAGTTTCTTTATGTTGCAACTTCACATTAACTTTAATGTTCTCTCTTGTCACAGTGCTGCTCTTATGCTCTGCTTAGGTTTACACAATAAAACCATTTAGTTTAACAAAGCTTTAAGCTTTGGCTTAAAATGCTGTTTAGGTGGCTGCAATCAGGAACGGAGATCATCAAACATCCTCAGGATCTCCAGCCACGTAGTTTAAAGCCTGTTTGTTCTTTTCTGCACATCACAGACAGTATCGTGTATTTCTGGTTCATATCTGCAGGTATGACAACTTTAGCTTTTAAAGGTCACAGTGTATAAACTGATGCTTGGGGCGATTTATAGTTATTAAGTTTTGATGAGTTTACTGTTTCAGTTCACTGTTGACGTTTTATTAACTGATCCTGCTTCATTACGTGTGAGTGATCGCTGCAAAAAAAGTGTGAATATCAGCCGATGTATCAATATTCAGATATATATCAATGAGACAAAAAGGCTGGAGACAGCAGGTCTATGACAGATATGAAGCGGGGTGACCCAAACTGCAGTTCTAACACCACCAACACCACCAACACCGCCAACACCACCAACACCACCACCAACACCACCAACACCAACACCACCAACACCGCCAACACCACCAACACCACCAACACCGCCAACACCAACACCACCAACACCACCAACACCACCAACACCAACACCACCAACACCACCAACACCACCAACACCGCCAACACCACCAACACCACCAACACCGCCAACACCAACACCGCCAACACCACCAACAACACCAACACTGCCAACACCACCAACACCGCCAACACCACCAACACCAACACCGCCAACACCGCCAACGCCGCCAACGCCACCAACACCGCCAACACCGCCAACACCACCAACGCCGCCAACGCCGCCAACGCCGCCAACGCCGCCAACACCACCAACGCCGCCAACACCGCCAACACCACCAACACCGCCAACACCACCAACACCACCCCTCTGCGCTCTGATGTGACAGGAGGCTGATAAGCTCACAGTCATCGACCGTCAGCGTATCTGAGCTTTGCAGAAACGTTAGCTGCTGCTAACATGACATCCTGGTGACTCGGCTGGGAAGAACTGGATCCAGGACACCACAGTGCTCCACCTGCAGGACATGTCACATCCACGGGTCCAATGGGAGAATAAACGGAGGCACAACTAGCTCCTCCCACTTTGCACCTCTATGGATGAACATTTGATTATGGAGGGTGGGGCTACACTGAATTAGGCCTTGAGGATGTTATAATACTCCTTGATGTTACTTTCAATCCGCGCTGAAAACCTGAGAGAGAAAAGTGTTCACCTGCTGCTGCCGGTGCAGGAGGACGAGGATGCTCCGGCATGTGTGGAGGCCGGCAGCCTCTCTGCTTCCCTCAGTAGCATCCATCCATCCAGCCAGCTCTCCTGAGTCACTTTTCATAATTATTGAATTACATTCCTGGCAACCCATTAAGCAGGACATTCTCTTCTTAACCACCTGCTCTTCCCCCCTCCTCCACCCCATTTTGCGCCATCAATCTTTCAGCGTTACCGGAGCCCCTAAAAGCTTTCTGACTGCTCTATAATGGGGGACAGCGCGGGGTCAGGGGGTGCTACAGGACTGTGTGCTCAGGAGCAGTGATGCCTCAGCACTCGGGTGGGGAGCAGGGCAAAGGGACGGGTGGTGGTGGTGTGAGGAGGGCGGAGGGGGTCACTGACTGGACCTTTGGCCCAGAACAAGGAGGAGAACAACATGTTTGTACGTGTGATTATACGGCTGCGTGTGGGAATATCAACGTGTTCAGGTGTTCTGACCCAGACGCTCCGTCTGAACTTATAAATCTGTCATCTTCATTTTAGTAATGAAGTGTTTTCATTTCCCCAGCTTGATTTACCTTCCTACATTTCCCAGAATGCTGCTTAACATCCTCCTCAAACTCCAACAAGTTGTAGTTCACTCCCTGCTTGACAAAGTAGCTTATAGTAAACTCAGTTATAGTTATTCCAATAATGACCTCATCAAATGTTTGATAAACGACTTTCAACATAACCAGTGATCAGTCTGTAAACACCACATTGTCTTATTGCTAACTATTCTCTGAAACAGTGTGAGAGGTTTGAGAAGCGTCATTTAAAACTTCACTGTCCTTCAAACTAAGCGCAGGACAAACCAGTTTCAAGGTCAATATTCTGCCTCAGCCTTCATACATTCATGCATTAATACAATGCCAACATTTTATTCTGGTAGCTGAGTCGCTAACATCACAGAGCTGCAATCACATGTAACACGTGATTCATCTGCTGGGTTTATTACACCACAGCCTGTTTCTGATTGGCTAAAGTGATCTGTTAAAAGTGTACATGACACAACAAACAAACATTTGAAACACTGCTCCAAATCTGCAGGTTACCATGGCAACAGGCTGCTGCACTGTGGAGCCTGTCATTTCTTCCACATGATGAACTCTCAGCCGTCTGTTCCACAGCGAGAAGTAAACTGGATTCAAGACATTTTACAGTATTGTAACTGTAATCTATCACAGTAGACGCATTGCATTATGGGATGTTGACCAAAAAGGGGAGGTGCTTCCAACACTTGGATAAAATGGTGTAAGATACAAAATAGTTCCAGAGCGCGACAGTCAAAGTGAGATGGAAATGTTACGAACACTGACAGAAGTCCGGCTCGGAGAGATTCGGTGTAAGAAGTCCGATCCGGTGTAAGAAGTCCGATCCAGTGTAAGAAGTCCGGCTCGGAGAGATCCAGTGTAAGAAGTCCGGCTCGGAGAGATCCGGTGTAAGAAGTCCGGCTCAGAGAGATCCGGTGTGATCCTCCAGATTTTAACTCCATGAATAGTGAAGTCTATCAGCTGAACGTCACCTCACAAGGCTCTGAGAGTTTGATACTTGTGTATAGATCAGAACGTAAAACAAGGAGCCGACACTTAGTTTGTGTCTTTGGATTAAAAAAAGGTTTTCATTTTAAAATGTCTGTAGTCACATCAGGTTTCACCTATTGTGGAAATACTTCACTGAAATGATATTAAATACGAGCACACTGAACTTAAAGCAGCAGTACTCAGTGCAGCGTCGCTGCTGTGAGCCATGTTGGAACGCTAAATGTTCTGACACTCATCACATGAACGTCACCAACATTCTGACATGCGAGGCATTTTGGTATTTTAACGTGCGGTGCTCTTTTCACTGTGTTGTCCAGGAGATTCCACTCGAGTCAATGTTAAGTGAATAGTAAGGTTAGCTTTGTCTTTACCCTGCCGGCTTATTGACTCGCCTGTCAATACCACTGCAGGGAAAATCCATAAAGCCCGCAAATGTTATCTCAACATCCGTCTGTGGGCGTGTGCGAGGCTTTAAAGGTCTTACACAATACATTACCAGGATGAACATCGCACACATGAATACCTTCTCCTGCCCAGGTAAAACACAGTCTTTGTGAAGTGATGTCTGTCCATGTGCCCTCATATGAAAAGAAAGATAAACGGATGAAAGAAGATTTGGATGGAGCGTGGTTGGGAAATCATTTGAGTTTATCTGAGTTGTGATGATACATGTGTGACTGTAGAAACAGACGCTCTGCCTCCTCATGTTTAAATGGTTATGGCTTGTTTTTACAGTTTGCCAGACAAAGGAGAGATATTCATTACTGGATCGCTTTACAATTACATTTTTGTACCCAATGACTCTCGCAGCTAACAGCTGAAGTTAGGGAAAGACTGATTTATGTGTTGGCGGCTGACACACAGACAACGTTGCTGCCACCTGTGACTCTGAGCTTCATGCTGGTAAAATCATTTTCAGGTTTCAGAATTCACACAATTTCCCCAAACTAGAAAGAATGTTAGCGCAGCAAAGAAATGTCAGCGGGTCTGAACAGAGGAGAGTTTCTGGCTGACAGCAGTTCAGATGAGGTCTGCAGTGAGTCAAGGACAGAATGACGATGAGGACACACTGACCTGGTGTCGCTCCACACCTCTCTTGAACCTCCTCAGATGGACGTCCTCACACTGTGATTGGCTCAGAGGGAACTGCCCAAGCTGTGGTCACTCGGTTCTGAGGAGTCTCTGCAACCTGCACACAGGTGATCTGAATCAGCTGCAATCAGTCCAGAGGGAGTTTGACATGAAGTCAAACAAAAAAGAAGTTCTACACAAGGAACCTAAACAAGAAGGAAACATGTATTGAAGTCAATATGAGACACATGAAGAAACATATATAGATAGATATGTAGATATATAGAAACTTGACCTCGTACACTTCATAGTAGCTTCTTCACCAAATGATTGACAGGCTGATAACACTGAGCTCAGACGAGGCGGGTCCGACTGAGTTCTGCTGACGGAGCTGCACGTTCCTACAGAAAAGATGTGGATACAAAGAATCACCATTAAGCTCCTCTCTGAAGAGATCTGGAGGTGTCACACCATGTAAATATTTTTGGTTTTACTGTTTCTTCAAGAATCTCCCTTTGACGTGAAAACGAGCGGCACCACAGTCTGGCCCAGCGTGTGACCCAGTGAAGTACTGACCCTTCTCTTTGGGCTCGTTAACACAGAATGGGATTGTTACAGACTCTCCGGCTGCTAAATGATCCACTATGTTTACCAGCTTAGCAGCTGCTAACTTTATCTGTCCATCAATCGGTGCTGGTCCGGTCGCGTCCGCTGGATTTTTAGAGCTTTGTAGTGATAAAACCAAAACATTTAGCTAAAAGAGGCTCAAAAGTTCCACAGAGCAACACAGGTGTGTTACAGTCATCTGTGGAGGTCTCATTACACACAGCCCCTTTAGATTACCTTGTCCTGATGTCATTTATACATTAAATTAAAGTAAAACCTTTTATTGACGACATGTTGGTTCAGATGAGTGTTAATGAACCTGTGTGTCCTCGCAGGTATAGAGCACCCAGTGTGTTTGGTGCTGCTGCTTCACCTCACAGCACGCCGCTCATTAGCTAACGCTCACATCCCAACACGTATTATTCATCTCTGACAGCTCGCCGCTCTGCATAACACACACACACACACACACACACACACTCCTTGCTGCTCACACTCAAGAACACACGTACATGTAAACTGACGGGCTGTCATGAATGCATACATACATTCTGCACTGTACAGCTACATGAATCCTCTATAGTGGAGCAGCACACATATGCTGTATACAAAGGTGACCTTGCACACCATATTCCAGCACATTCTGTACACACACACACACACACACACACACACACACACACACACACACACACACACACACACACTGAGAGCATATGAGTAATGAACAACCTTAATAACACCTCCAACTTTTCCTCTTCTTCTCTCTGCTGGCTGTTTAAATTCACATCCCCCTTTAACGTCGCTCTAATCAGATTACCGCGGGGCTAATGGCTCTCCTTCTGCTCCTCCCAGACGCTCTGCCCAGACCTTGGAAACACACACACACACACACACACACACACACACACACACACACACACACACACACACACACACACAGTGTTCAGGGTGTGTGCTGCTGCAGAAGAGCTACATCTGCAAAGTGTGGCCGAGGGAAAAGAGCTGAGAGACAGAGAAAGATGGAGGAGTTGGTGTATGGTGTTTATATGCATGTGGGTGAGTGTTTTTGGGGGGTGAGGAGGGGAGGGAGGGGGGATGGATCAGAAGCCAACAGAAGCCTCCCCTCCCTCTCCCTTTCTCTTCCCTGCAATGCCCACCTCCTCCTCCCTCCCCTTGAGTAAATCTATAGGGAGGGAAGGCAGAGACAGGTGCATTTCTCCACAAATTGAGTTAGCCAAGACATGCCACATCCAATTGGGCTAAATTGATGTGAGAGTTTGTGATGTCTGCCGTGGGTATTACAGCAAAGGTCAGTGTGCCGAGACAATGACATCAATCTGGTCCACGTGGCCGAGCGCTCGGGCCCCCGTCAGCCCCCTGATTCAGATGCAAACCTGCAAACGCAGCCAGGGGAAGGAGAGGGCGGACAACTGCAAACTGGTGGGCATTTTGTGATTGCTTCTGAATAGAAGCGAAACACGACCCTTGTCGTTGGCTTTGGGCGCTGCGTGCTGCCGATGGCCACTAAATACTGCAGATGATCTAACAATGACGACGGCAGTGAACTCATCAGGTTAATGTTTGATTGTAAAGCATCGTAGCAGAGTCGAGATACGCTTGAAGACTGTGTCTGCATGCAGAGAATGATTCAGCGGTTCAGAGGTATTCAGCTGCAGTGGAGGCTGTTAACATACGTACGTGTACGTAACCACCTGACAGAACATTAACCAGCTCACATGATGTTATCCTACGACATATTTAGATTGGCTTAAAAATCACCAAAGTCTGAAACAATGTTGAATCCATTCACCGTGATGAGTGTCAGCAGACAGATGTGCATAAATGAAAGTTGTGTCCATGTTACGGTGATTGAACAGTGAGCTGGGCGCTGTGAGGGGGCGGAGCCAGCGTCCAGACTGGATACGAACAAACGGTCGATCTGCTGCGCTGCAGTGTTCACACCAGTGAGCATGCTGCCGTTCAGTTTAGCTGTCAGCTAGCTCCGTATCTCACTGCAGGTTTATTTACATGTCTGTAGTTTTGACTGAGTGACATGTCCACAACTATCTGTACATATTGTAACATGATAGAAACAACAGGTGAGGTTCGTTCAAACCCGCCTGTGCTAACAGGAGCTACCGCAGCTAATTTGCATAAACTATTGCTAAAATGCTACTAACAGCATTTTAGCTCTGTGATTTTAAGATGTCTGTACAACTTCAAAGTACTTCAACTAACCATTAAGATCTACGTCACATTTCCCCGACTGTGATGTTCTTTATATAGAGACCCGCCTACAATGAACACATATTGCCTATCAATTTCATATCCAACACGTGAGTGGTAGTGGTTTACGGCTACTTTGCCTCCACTCACAGGAAATCCAATAGAAACTTCATCATGCTGTCACCTCTGTCAGGGCTGCAAACCCAGATTTCAGGGGTATGGCTTTCATCCCACCTCTATTCAGAGAGCCATTTTCTTTGATCACATTAGCTTTATTGCTCCTCTTACGGTTCCCTCCGTCTTCTCTCTGCTACTCTATCAGCCCAGGGCTATTGGTTTTCATTCTGTGGCTTCAATCTGGACCTGGACCAGGCTGAGCCAGGCCGGCTTACACTGACGTTAATTCATATAAAAGCTATATGAACAGCCGAGTTCAGCTCCTGACTTCACAAGCTCACTCCATCAATGAGGCATTACATCTGACAGAGTGTATTTAAAGGTAAATGAACAGTAACCATAATTTGTGGATGAATGTATCTTTACTCAAACTAACATTCACCCTGAAGTTCTTCGTTGTATTTAGGTTTGTTTGGAGTCATATTCATTTTTATTAAATACCAAAATACGTAAAATACCGTATAGATAAAAGCTGGTTGTTTCCTCTGACAGGACTTTAAAGAGCTGCAGTGTATTCTTGTTTAATCTCACCTCAGTATTTGCTAAATGAGCTGAAAATGACTAATTTCGCAGAAAAGTATCAGTGAATCCCAGACGATTACAGACAAATTATCATCTTCTTTCTTTGACAAGGTTTTCTGGAGCCCACGGGATCCATGAAGAAGTTCAATTCATCCCCAGCCAGTGGAATCCCCGACCAGAGATTTGTCTGAGAAGCAATTTACTGTCATTTGCCGGAGAGTGCCGGCCTGATGCATAAACATCGGCTCTAATATGCCAATTCATCATCAGGCAGCCGGGGGATTCTGGGTGTGTTCTGATCAAATTTGCACCCGGCGATGATGAGGGGCATGTTGGTTTTGATGCAGAAAAGTGCAGATCCAGCTATTTGTCACGTCAAGCTTCAACAGGGGAGGCAGAGGAGGAAGATGCACAGCGTAGAAACAGGAGGGATAGAACAGACACTCAGCAACACAAAGGCAGGCAGTCAGTGTAGATTCTGTTTCATGACCGTCCTCTGGCGTCACCATCAGGGTGGCACATCTGGTTTTAAGTGAAATATCTCACTAACTACTGGACGGATGTGTGAATCACACGAACGCTCCTCCTGAAATGAACAGGAGACTAATAACTGACTTTTCTTTCCTCACCATCATCAGATAAGATTAAAAATTAATTAAATTCCCAGTAATGACCTAATGACATTAGCATTAGCCCGAGCTGTACTGTGTGTACAGCCTACTGCTGATTAGCAAATGTTAGCATGCTAACACAGTTAACTAAGATGCTGCACATGTTAAATATCAGGCCTGAAGTATGATACAGTGTGGAGTCGTGTTGAGGCTCATAAATGCTCCCTTTAGGTACACTAGTATATTTCCATTTCCAGCAATATAACCGTGACTGCCCACACACGTCCATCCGTCCCTCAGGTCGGCAGGAATATTAAGCAGTACAAACACTCGGAGGAAAATCAGTTTAGCTCAGACCGCTGCTGACCAATCACCTCCCAGCTGCCCTGTTGGACTGTTTGTCAGTGTGCCGGGGCGAAGAGAAATCATACAGATGTTTAAAACTTCTCACCAACTTACATGACCTCATGAAGTTCCGCCATTTTTAAAGCCTCTTCCTCTTTGTCCTGTGGGCGTGTCTTGCTTGTTCTATTGGCTACACTGCTACACTGCTACACTGCCCCCCACTGACTACAGGCGGTACTGCTCTGTTGGTCCGTATCTGTGAGCTTTAACAAAACACTGAGCATGTCGAGCTTTAGTTATGAAAATAACATGCAACTGTTTAATTTCTGTTCAGCGATGCTCATCAAATGTGTCGAGTGCTTGACTTCACTGTGGGCACGATAGCATTTAGCTTAAAGCACCACTGTGGAGCCTCACAGAGGTGCTAGCAGGTACACGCCTCCTCCGCTGCTTGTTGGAGGCCCAGACAGCTTTTGAAACCCTCTGTTCATTTCTGTAACTGTCTGAAACTAGATATCAGACACTCACGTTGAACTTTCCCTCCTTCTGTCCTGGCATGACTCTTATTCTTGCCATCGTTTCATTTTCTACCTCAGCCCTGCTGCTAAAAGTCATGTTGAACGGAGAAGGATGGCGTTGATGTCAGCAAACATCATGACAAGAACATCTGCACTGGACATGTTGGCAATAAGAAAACATCCTTTCATAATACTGTTATTGCTTCAGAAACTCAGAAACGTGGCAGAACGTTCTGTTAACATATAACAAGCAACACATCAGATCTCTGACAGATTTCTAGAACATTCTGCGTCATCCATTTCATGTACCAGCGACTTCACCGTCCACCAGTCGACTTCAGCAGGAATACCGACTCTATCTCTTCCAGCTCTGCGCTGCAGCATCATCCCTCAGACATCAGAGCGCGGCCTTCTGGGAACAGGAAGTCAATCAGAGCCTGCAGTGGACAGACGGCTCTGATGGCTCCCATCTGGCTGTTCTTTAAGGATTCCATCCAATCAAATTAGGTTTGATTGATCAACAGGCGCCGCCATTGGTCGGCAGTCACAGCAGTATAAATCACACTCTGACATCAGCATGGATGGTTTCCTGAGGAAGAGCAATAGTGACAAAGTGTACATGGAATTCAGGGAAGTCGACTTCCTCAAAGATGGATGTGGTTCAACATCACAAACAGGAAATCAGGACCTGTGATTCTGGGATAAAACCATCACAACGCTGGACATTATTGACTTTTAACAAGCGCTTTATTCAACATCTCTTTATTTTTTATTCAGCAATAAACATGAGATAAAACTGTTTCTGAATGCTTACAATGTAGACTATTAAATCAGGTCAGAACATGTTCTGTTCAGGACGAGTGTTGGAGCGATGAGCCTGAAAGTTTGACTTAATTGTGATTTAAAAAGAATATGAAATATAAATAATTCACTTGCACTTATAAATGAAAGCTCTAAATATTAAATGAAGGTGAAGTTAATATTTGGTCCTGTCCAGTCTGAAGGGCGACACCTTGTAAGACACATACGAGACTGACGGAGTATTAAACATTACAAAGCAAACTAAGAAAGGTCACATGTTCCTGTCTGTACTACACACCTCTGCTGAGCTGAGGAACATAAAGGTCCAGTCTGTCGTCCAATCAGACAGCTTCAACATACTAACCCACCTGAGAAGACGCCTCATTGGCACAATTAAAATGGCTGTTTGGGTTTTACTCTATGCTAAGCTAGGCTACATACTGCTGCTAGAACATCCTCACAGGTCAGCAGAACCCCACAGAACATCCTCAGGTCAGCGGAACCACACAGAACATGCTCACAGGTCAGCGGAACCACACAGAACATGCTCACAGGTCAGCGGAACCACACAGAACATCCTCAGGTCAGCAGAACCACACAGAACATCCTCAGGTCAGCAGAACCACACAGAACATCCTCACAGGTCAGCAGAACCACACAGAACATCCTCACAGGTCAGCGGAACCACACAGAACATCCCCAGGTCAGCAGAACCACACAGAACATCCCCAGGTCAGCAGAAACACACAGAACATCCTCACAGGTCAGCGGAACCACAAAGAACATGCTCACAGGTCAGCAGAACCACACAGAACATCCTCACAGGTCAGCAGAACCACACAGAACATCCTCACAGGTCAGCGGAACCACACAGAACATCCCCAGGTCAGCAGAACCACACAGAACATCCCCAGGTCAGCAGAACCACACAGAACATCCTCAGGTCAGCAGAACCACACAGAACATCCTCACAGGTCAGCAGGTCTCAGTGTGAGCAGACCAAGTTCGCGCGCGCACACACACACGCACACACACACACACACACACACACACACACACACACACACACACCTGTGAGGGTGAGACAATGACTGTGTGTGATGTAAGAGCAGGTGAGAGTGTTTCTAAGGTGTGATATCATTCATCGCTGCATCATCTCTTGGTAACGGGCTGTTCAGTTATTGATTGATCGAGTCTGGCTGCCTCGGCGTCCTGCTGCGCGCCTCTCGTGACGGTTGTTGGGACTCTTTGCCTTTATGGAAATAATAATTCATGTGAGCAGCCTGGTGGTTTATGCAGATGGCGGCTGCGGGGCAAAAACATCAAACGTCTCCTGTACAAGTGAGGCCACGTGCTCACATCAAAAGAATCTGAGATGAGGCGCGAGGCGAGACAAACGCGGCGCTTTAGAAGCGCTAGCAGGTGTTTACATGCTGCCGCGTGCATATTGTAATGTGGAAGAAGCAGGGGGCGTAATAAACATCACAAAGCTCCTATAATAATCAATATGACTCACAATGACCTTGACGTTTTATGATGGATTGGGAGACACGGCCTACTGTAATTGCTGCCCACTCCTCCATCTCCTCCATCTCCTCCTCCTCCTTCCTTCCTTCCTTTCACCCTGACGCCTCCGCTCTCACTGGCCCGATCTCCCTCTCCCTCGTTTTTGACATTAAAAACCGCTCCATCATCCTCGATGCGCCGCCTTGTCGCCTGCCGCTCAGATGACCATTAATCGCTTAATTCCAGTAAAGCTACGTGCGCACAAAAGGCCGCTGTCTGCCGCTTAATGCATGTGTGATTAAGCTTTTAGGGCGACCACACGGCATTATTAGCCAGCAGGTCCTTGTATAGAGGGCCAAATGCCTTCAGGGGGCCCGAGGGTGGTGGAAGAGAGAGGAGGGGGAGGAGGGGTGAGGGACGGGGGCGAGTTAATGACACTGACCCTCACTTCCCCAACAGCTATTCAATTCAACAATAATAACGGGTCACACAGCTGATTTATGAGGCTCAGGCTAATAATTGTCAATTGCTAATGCGCAGGAGGGGAGGGGGGTGATGCCAGCAGACTATGCTAAATAAAATATGCCCTGACCCCACTGGGGGTGAAACGCAGGAGGCCAAAAAAGAGAGAGAGAGAAAAAATTGACAGATGATGTTTTCCTCCTCCTCCTCCTGCTCCTCCCTTCTCCTCCTCCTCTTCCTCCTCCTCTTCCTCCTCCTCCTCCTCCTCTTCCTCACTGCATGTTTGTCCAAAAACACACTCTGGTTTTGGTGTTTGTGCATGAAAACGTAAGAAGTCATCACAGCAGCAGCAGCAGCAGCCGGCCGCACTCAGGCCGGCAGCGCGCTCCCATCCGTCCGCCCGCACGGCTGCAATAAATTAATAACAACCAAACAATGTGTCGTGGAGAGGCGGATTCAATTACTAAGTTTATTTACAGGGGAAATCTCATGAAGGCCATTGACCAACGTTAAACAGCGCGGGATGAAACGATGACAAGAGCTCCGATAAGAATTTAATTCCATCTCATTTCAGACGATTTTATGAATCAAATTCTTGAACACTGGCAAGAGATTTAATGATCACATCTTTGCGAAATCTTATTTCAGAACCGGTCGATGGCATTTCTCTGCGTTAATGTCGACTTAGAGGTTGGAGTAATTTAGTAATTGATTCCTTGCCTGGCTCTCGCCCGTGCCAAGGCCGCGTTTGAGGGTAATATGTTTCCTAATCTTATCCCCCGGAATAAGATTTTTATGTTAATCCACTGGCTGGTCTCTTGGTCACTTGGGAAGCGCAGATAAAGCTCAGAGGGGCCGGAGAGGCCGAGAGAGAAGAGCCGCGCTGTGCACGAGCCGGCTGCAGCATCTGGAAAACAAAGATGCGAGTTAATGTGAGACAGGAGGGAGAAATCACACACAGGAGCCCGAGTACACGAGAATCACACATCCACCGCTGAGCTCGTGTTGGGTCTGTAAATACATCACTTTGCTTCCGTGTGAGCGACAAAAAAAACGTTTTATAAATTGGCAAATCAGTGCGCTGCTTGACCCCACATGTTCTATTTTATGATTTATAATATTCTATAAAGATGCATAAAGTCTATTTTCTGGACAAATGAGTTCAGGCAGCTGCAGCATCTCCGAGGCGCACGACGCCCTCAGATCTGCGCCAAAGACGCGTCAGGTGAACCAGTCAGAACCGTCCAGTAACACCAACAGCAGCAGCAGCAGCGGCGCGAGCCCGCACGCAGGAGTGTTTGGTGCTGAACAGTTTTTCCCGCAGACACCGAGAAAAGACACCAGCTTCTAATTTAATTTAGCCTCTTCTCCAGATGTCACTTTCCATCTGTGCGCTTGGAAACGCGATGCGCTTTTTACGCAGCGGCCTGGAACACCTTTAACTCAGATGTCTGCTTCTTTCCCTCCTGTTTCTCCTGTTGAAAGGTTTTCTCTGTGCAATTTCAGATCTTGAACAACACAATATAAACACTTATTATGATTATTACTAATTGTGATTTTCGGATCGTTTCTGTGGAGCTGGAGTGTTCAATCACCGCAGTTTTCACTGTTTTCACAGTTTCAGCAGGTGACAGCGACCACAGCTTCATTCATCCTGTCGAATTGAGACATCAGACTAAATTGCCGCGAGAGCATGCCCGAAATGAATTTTTTGATGCGCTCTCCAGTCCCTCCCCTGCAACACGCGGCCTTATTAATAACCGTTTTGATAAGCGCAGGATTTCCTCGGGCGGAGGAGTGAGACATTTAGGTGAAATGTGACAGCGGGATCCTCCCATCGCGCCCTCTCGCGCTCTTTATCCTCCGCTGTGTCTTTCTGCCTTTTCGGGGGAGTGGATCCATCCAATCCATCCAGAGACAATGGCATTTTGTTCCTCTTTTTGTCCCTCTTGTCGACCCGCATTCCTTTATTGCTGAGCAACGACAGTGCGCACTAAATGGAGAGGAGTTCCTCCCGCACCGCCGCTTTTGTCCGGCACTTGCCGGGGGAATTTAGGGTCTCGCACACATCGCATTTTGCTGATTTATTTAAGTGAAGGCATATGGTTGAAGCCCTTTATTTGCCAGATAATTACGAGTTAAATGCCGCTTTAGTTGAATCAAAGGCTCATTATGTTACTGTAAATCACCGGTGTTAAATACAAAGCGCGACCTGCAGCTCCAGGCTCCTGAGCAGCAGCTCAACTGTCCTGCGTCTTGTAAAATCCATGAAATCAATCGAGTTCCGTCTTTCGGATTTAATATTCTCACATCAAAATATCAAACACTGAACCCCGAACCAGCTGAAAGAATTAAAAGACGTGGAAGTATAAAAGAGGGCGCGTTTGAATAGCTGCTGGACTCTGCAGCGGCTATAGACCGCAGGAATAAAGAGCGGCCTCAGTGAAAGAACCCGATGGCTAAAAGCTATAATTGTGTTTGCCTCGGAGAAATATCAGAAAAGACTTCTCGTTTCTTTGAGCGTTATTAGATTAATTCCCAGAGATGGTTTCTTTTCTCGCCGCCAGACGCGTGGAGGGAGGACGGTGAACCATTTGGCTCTTTGGTTTCAATAATCAAATTAACCATTTGGTACAACTTCAGGGTCCCAGCTCGTGCGTAAGAAAAGAGGGGAAATAAAAAAGAACAGATTTACATAATAGGGACCGTGGTCGTGTTGGAAAGAATTACGTTTCTTTTTCTGGGCGCTCGTTGATCTTTGAGAAGACAATGTGCACACGAAGAAAAGGAGAGAAACACACTGCAGCGCGTCAGCGGCTGCGGGGGAAATAATTGATGGCGAATCCGAGCGGGTTTATTTTAACAGATAATACGGGAGCCTGTGTGGACCACATGTTCAGCTCATAAAGGCGCCTGGTGCCTTATTCTGAAAATCCTCCTTATTGTCCTTTTGTTCAGTTCTGAAAACAAGCTCAGCTGAGCTTGTTTTCAGAACTGAACATCAACACATTCGGTTCTGGTATCGAATGACGGCAGGTTCCGAGACACTGACACCAGGTTCTGAATGATGTTAAACTGAGATAAAGATTTATTAGACCACCTGCATGTCGTCACAGGGTTCTGTGTTCCCGCCTTTCATTTCTTCTTATTGATCCAAATTCAACAGACAAACATTCATCTCAGATTATATTATTATTATTGTTATATTATTATTATTATTATTATTATTATTATTATTATTATTAACTTTTATTATTATTGTTATCATTATTATTATTATTATTATTATTATTATTATTAGTAGTAGTAGTAGTAGTATTATATTGTTATATTATTATTATATTGTTATATTATTATTGTAATGTTATATTATTATTACTGTTATTATATTGTTATTATTATTATATTATCATTGTTATTATTATTGTCATTAATATTATATTATCATTATTATTATTATATTATCATTGTTATTATTATTGTCATTAATATTATATTATCATTATTATTGTATTATTATCATTGTTATTATATTACTGTTGTTGTTGTTGTCATTGTTCTTATTATATTTCTGATTTTTCTGATTTTTTAAATTATGATGAAAAATAAGACCTTTACTCTGAAGCAATACAAATCCAAAGAAAGGTAAAGAGATCTTCAATAATCTCTAATAAAGTCACAAAACCCTCACAGAGACTTTCGGTGCTGCAGGATTGTAGATTGTTTCTGTGCTGCTCTGACGGATCAGTCACAGGATTCAAACCCTCTTCTGCTAAATTTAATTGATGCACAAGAATTCCTGTTGCGCCTTTTTGTGTTTCCATAATTTGGAGAAAAAAAAACAAAACGCGTGCTTGAACTCCAGTGAAGAAAGAGAAGCAGAGCGTGTGAGCTCCAAACGAAACGTTCACCTTATTACACAAACCGAATTAACCACTCAGCCAATATTGTGAGCCTAAGAGGTCCGATGACTGCCCCGCCAGTTCGTTACTTTCATTAGAAAGATGTTATTTGCCAAATAAACGGAATAATGAAAGTAATAAAGACAATTACAAACTCATTTGAATCATAAGAACACACCCGGAAGTTTAGCAGAGAACTGCAGCAGCAGGGAAACATTCGGACACGCGTCCAGTTTATTTGGCAGAAAAGGGCGTTTTTATTAAATCGAAGCTGAGAAACTCGATTATTTCTGCGCGTAAAATGCAAAATGATGCGTTTTTAATCCACAGAGACAATTTCTAACTTTCATTTATTCACTTCAGTTCAGCTGCTGCACAGGCAGGAACCAGACACGTCAAAGAGCCGATTTTAAAGTCCAGATAAACAATAAAAACACAGCCTGATATTTTCTGATTAAATGAAATAAAACGATAAGAAATGAGAACAGTGGAGTGATCGGGTTCAGTCTGTGTCCGCGGAGTGTTTATACACTGAGAGGATTCATCACCGAACAGAACAGAAGTGTTTCTTTCCGGAGCAGGTGAGGTGAGGCCGCGCGCTGCTGCAGAGCAACACTGACCAGGTGACATCACCTCAGCTGCGCAGTTTTATTGTCTAAAAAATACATTTTAAACCACACAAATCCGTCACACACACCAGAAGCTGCTCGTTAAACCTGATGAGCGGACGTGTTTTGCTGCTTCAGTGCAGAAAGCAGAGAGAAAGCAGAGAGAGAGAGACAGAGTCGGAGCAGACGGCAGAGGAAGCGGCAGAGGGGGAATACTATGTGAAATCCTGCCCAAGGTATACGGCCGCTTAAAAGGCTTAAAAGCTTGGAGAAAATTGGATCAGGGAGAATCGTCACCCAACTTTCATTATTTCCAAGTGGTGTGATTGAATTAAAGGGCAAGATGGTGGTTGGAGAGGAGTGGGGTGGATGGGTAGAGGGGTGGAGGGGTGGAGGCGCGGCGGGGGTGGTGGTGGAGGGGCGCGTAATGGCGTGGTATTAAATTCTAATTAGAGATGCAGGGGATCAATGATAGGGAGGTTGGACAGCCCGGGCCCCCAGTGCCAGCCCAATAGACTGATGAGTTATTGTCATGTAAAAAAGCGCTAGCAATAAGACCAAACGCTTTGCTATTGTCCAAGCGGAAAGAGCCAAGTTTATTATGAGGACTATATGCTCTAGAGACCTCGGGCTAGGCGGCTCTTAGGGGGCTTTTCATAAAACAGGGCTAGGTTCCTATAAAGGAGGCCAGTTTTGGAGCAGGCGCTGAGCAGTGAACATCGTCCCACCGTCCAGCCTCCTTCCAACCAGTTCAAACCAAACCAGTCCTCGTTCCCCCCACAGCTCAGACCGCGCGTCCTCCTCACTTTCAGTTTTATTAATTTTTTTTTTCTTCCACTGAACAGCCCGATTTTTTGGGGTACTTTTTGTTTGACATTTTTTTTTTCCCGGGAAGTGGAAGCTTTCTAACTCCACCGAGCCTTCTCAAATGTATAAAATGGAGTATTCTTACCTAAATTCCTCTGCCTACGAGTCATGTATGGCCGGGATGGACACGTCGAGCTTGGCATCGGCCTATGCGGACTTCAGTTCGTGCAGTCAAGCCAGTGGGTTTCAGTACAATCCCATCAGGACCACTTTCGGGGCCACCTCCGGCTGTCCGTCGCTCACGCCGGGGTCCTGCAGCCTGGGGACCCTGCGGGACCACCAGAGCAGCCCGTACGCCGCAGGTAAGCAGCGGCTCCGGAGCCTCAACCCGGCGTATTATAGGACGTCTTGATTGCATTTGAAAATGGAAATGTGTTTAGTATTTACCAAACGAAATTTGCTTACACAAATGAAAGAATTTATCACGTTAGAAGCGATTGCAGGCAAGCGGTAATTCGGTTACGGGGTTATACTATCCCAGTCACACCCAAAACCGCCAACAGAATTATCTTAAGCTGCCAAAATGATAGGCATAATTTATTTACTTTGCGATGAGACATAAAGCTTCGAAAATAATTAGATAACCAAAGACTAAAGCTCATTATTGACACCGAATTGGAGTTACAGTAGCAACGAGCGGCGCGGATGGGAACATTATGACAAGTTTTCAAACTTGAGCCTCAATATGAGGAGCAACAATTAGTTTAACATTACAATTAACCGCATCACAGGTCAGCAGCGTTATCAATTCAGAAGTAATTCACAGGTAATCAAAGGCGTAATACGATTGAGCGCTTTAGCCCAGATCCTTAACCGGATTTTAGACAAAATATCGAATTTGAGTTCGCTTCCATCTGACAGCATCACAGCCACACACACACACACACTCGTGTACGATAAGAGCCCTGCACGTCCGACGCTGACATTTTATTTGGTTTACAGTTCCCTACAAACTCTTCACGGATCACGGCGGACTGAACGAGAAGAGGAAGCAGAGGCGCATCCGGACCACGTTCACCAGCGCCCAGCTGAAGGAGCTGGAGCGGGTGTTCGCTGAGACGCACTACCCGGACATCTACACCAGAGAGGAGCTGGCACTCAAAATCGATCTGACTGAAGCCAGAGTGCAGGTACGCGGCGACCGGCTCTCCAACAATCTGCTCCCATTACGCACGATTACGCGCGGGTGGATTTAAGATGCACATAAGAAACTTTTTAACACTCAAAGTCTAATCACTCAGTTTTAATACATTTTAGTGCAATAAAAACATTTTTCATATGATGCACTAAAGCCTTTAAATGCCTGCACCATCTAACACACTCTTGTATATTAATGTGCAAAATAAAGAGTAATTAAACATTTTCACACATTTAATCCCCAGGACGCATTTCACAGAAGTCCTGATATCAGTTTGGACATTTAGAGATTTATAACAGAGTTTCAGATGAGCCTGATTGATTTGTTTCTCTTTGGATTTTTTCTTTTGGCACAAACCAAACAAACATGTTGATTTAACTTTTCTACTTGGTTCATTCCAGGTTTGGTTCCAAAACCGGCGTGCCAAGTTCCGCAAGCAGGAGCGCGCAGCTGCAGCGGCCGCGGCGGCTGCCAAGTCCAATTCTGGAAAAAAGTCCGACTCCAGAGATGAAGACAGCAAAGACGCCAAATCTACCGACCCCGACAGCACAGGAGGACCGGGCCCGAACCCCGTGCCCACCTCCAACTGCGGCGGACCGAGCCCCACCGGAGGCCAGGTCAACACCACCGGGAACGGACAGGTGGACCAGGTGAAGACCTCCGTGTCCAGCGGCATGGGAGTGACAGCACCGAGCCAAGGCTGGGCCACCGCCCCGGGCACCATCACCTCGATCCCGGACTCATTGGGCGGGCCGTTCGCCAGCGTACTGTCGTCTTTGCAAAGACAGAACGGAGCCAAAGCGACGTTAGTAAAGACCAGCATGTTCTAATGAAGCTCCACAAGAAGAGCAGAGGGAGAGAGGCGCGTCCTCATCCTCCGGAGACTGAAAAGCAATCGGCCGCGACAGACTTAAGGACACAAACAAGCAGTTAAGAAGAAGATGACAACTCGGTTATTTTATTTTTATGCCTTGCGCCGTTTCTTGTGGTCAGTGGACACTTTAGCTGTACAAATATCCATCTTGACAAGTTGTCTCATAACACAACGGGGTTTTCTTAAAACAAGTGCAAGACGAGTGAGATGTTTCCCGTCACGTCTGAAGACTTAAATCAACAGGAACAACAGAAAAGAAACATTCTTCATGCGTAAATCCACAAAAGAAAACTCATCCCAAAGCAAAAGGTTCCTCTTGTTTTAAGAAACCAGATCACACACCTCAGACTGGCTCCTGGAGGACGGGGACTTGTTAAGATGAACATTTTTCGGGCCAAACATTTATGAGCAAACACAAACGTCTGCGCGCTGGAAACGTGCCATCAGCGAGCGAAGGAGCCTCGTGAAGTCACATGTCAGAGTTCAACAGCTGCTTTGTTTGCCAGAGAGACGTTTCATGTCCAGGAGGGAGGACGTTCTGCGACGCATTCCGCTTTCTGTCCTCTCACAGACACACGCTGCTGTCCGGCCTCTCACAGCTGTGTGCTGGCTTTTATTTCCAGGCTGCTGAAGAGTTTAGTTTCTTTAAATTATCGATATAAACACAATTATTTCCTCGAGAGAAAAAAGGCACAAACTACTGCAATGTTCACCTCTGACAGGAAATGTGTATGTTGTGTGTGTCTTTCTACGGCAGTGTTTTTGTGGCTCAGATTGTAAAGTGTTAATACGTATTATTGTCTCCTCTAGTTGGACCATAGTTCATCCTCCCCTCGTAGATCGACCCAGTCTTTTCGATGTTTTACAAAGATTCCCTCCGAAGAATTTATTTTGGGTAAAGAAAAAAAGGGAATGATGCAAACATTGTATTTATTTGGATATAATTTGCATGTTGTCTCTTTGTCTGATTTCCGATGAGTTCCTTCCATTTTGTGAGCATTATGTAACATGTTTTGTCTCGGATCTGAAAGTTATTTATATGTAGGTAATGAATGCTTATATTTAAGAAGGAAATATTTCTACATGTGCACATAGTTTTCCAGGTGTACCATTCAAATGGTTGTTGATGATAAAAAAATAATAGTCCAAGTTGCTTTGTCATGTTTTCTTTGGACAAATCAGGAAATATGTGATGTAAGTGATGATTTGTTGTGCCGTTTGAATTCACACGCTCACAGTTTTATTCAAACTCTCAGAACACTTTCTGGGTCACGGCGCGTTGAAAAGGCGCGTTCAGCACCGCGGACAGCAGCGCCGCGCGGCGCGCGCCATCTGTCACACAACATGTATATACATATTATATAATATTCATATATACATAATATTCTTATTAATATCATTATTATGTATAATTATTAAATATAATTATTGGCCTTAGTCCACATTAGAACATTGGCTTCTGAAATGTGAAATGTGAGTTTGACAAACTGGTGAAATGATGGAAACAAACTCAGTTTAGTGTCAACATGAGCAGATTTAAAACCAAACAACCGAACAGCACAGGTGAGCTTAATGTCTGTGTGTGTGTGTGTGTGTGTGTGTGTGTGTGTGTGTCTGACTGTCTGTGTGTGTGTGTGT
>CAEMYA010000731.1:656351-680672 GCA_903131615.1 Diplodus sargus | reverse complement strand
CCCTCCTCCCTCCTCCTCCTCCCTCCTCCTCCTCCTCCTCCTCTGTTTGTGATGCTGTACCTGTTGGGTGGAGGCAGTGTGTCTGCAGCAGGTGGACATGCTGCGGGGGGGTCCATGTTGTTATCAGTGGGCCCGGTCCTGGAAATGGACAGCAACATGCAACATGATGATGATGATGACGATGACTCACAGCTACAGCGACTGTATTGGCTGACAGAATCACAGACGGGCCAATCACAGGCAGAACAGCTTGTCAGAGTAGTCTGGGCCTGAACTCAGGCTTCCTTTACCGTTGACAGTGCAGTGATGTGTGTTACTGTGGTGTGTGATTCTAGAAACGCCTTTGTTCTCACAGACTCTTGTGTCTGTACATGCTGGCTGACTACGGGCGAAATGGAGGTACAAGATGCCACCTGCTGGTCAAACAGGTAAACTACTCTTAACCAGAGTTCTGCTGCCACGGGCCTGCAGCCCGGCTCAGCTGTGAATTCAGTGTGGTGGGTTTAAGTTAGCAGTGCCGTTTCTCTGTTGTAATAATGAGTCCACACTGGGGCTGAAACCTCTTTACATCCATTTGTCTCGTCATACATACGACACAAATAACATCTGAGAAGGACTCCACGCTCTGAACCTGGTCTGAAGACATCTCACACACCTCCTGTCTCCTGCAGGCCGGCTGGGCTTGGTGCTGACGGCTGTGGGCTCCTGCTGTTTGGGAGCTGGAGTCGAGGTCTTGGCCGTCATCGGGGGAAGTTTCTGTCCGTTCTGCAGACTGTGAGCGAGTGTTTCTGGCTGACTGCTGCTCTGACTCGCCAGGCTGAGAATCAGACACATGTTGATATCAATTCATGGTCACATTATGTTTTGTTGTTTTTACTGGACTGATCCCATGAGATCAGAGTTTCACCTGGATGGTACCTGACACACGACAGCACTGAGACACACAACAGGAAACTCAAGAAGCTCCAGTAAATCACACGAAAACTGATGCAAATGTGATATTTAATTGTATTTCAACATTGATAATTAAACTAAAATATGAAATAACAGCCATGTGCGGTTGTCAGGTGGTATTCTTCCACTGGTTTCTCTTCTCTGGCTCTTCCTTTGAATCTCTGAAGTTGTTCCTCACACAGCCTTTTTTTTACAGGTTTGAAATGTCTAAAACACACGGACCACTTTCAGATAGCTCACTAACCTCCGGCCTGTTTTCATGCTGTCGTCAGCGGTGCTGATGTCACTGGTCCTGTCGTTTTCTCTCCGTTTCCATTCCACGCTCTCTGTGCTCCCCTTCTGTGCCGTCCAATCACAAACAGGGAACACTGAGCTCAACAGCCAATCGAAACCACACTGTGCCAGAGTCCCCGCTTGAACCGATACCAATTAACTGCATGCATGTAACAAACCGTCTATAATCAATCAGCCACTCACCGACTGCCTCTCCAGCAGCTCCTGCTTGCGTTCCCAGTCAGCCAGAGAGCGGACGATGGTGTCCTGGGGCTCGGAGGTGGAGGTGAGCTGTCCTCGGCTGGGGGAGGGCAGGGCGGAGGAGCGGGGAGTGAGAGGCGCCACAGTCTCCTCCAGGATCCGACGCTCCTGGTGTGACGGAGAGTTGGATCAGTCACCGACGAGGGTGAAGATCATCAGTGATGTCAGTTATTGCCATTTTCTTTAAGATTCATGTTTTACATTTAACTGGTGCACTCATTCAGAAACACTACAGTCCAAACTGATCCTGATTCAGATATTCAGAGTGAGCATGAAAACAGCTGCAGTGAATCATTCACACACCTCCTCGTGGTACTTCCTCTCCTCCTCTGCCACCTCCCTCTGTGCTTTCTCCCACTCCTCCTTCAGCTTCTCCTGCTCGCGCCGGTACTTCTCCTGTTACCATGGCAACAGACACATGACATACAGCACAGAGCCTCAACGAAAGGAGGACTAAACTGTCTGCAGGTGGATGTTTTGGCAGGAAAACAGAGATGATGCTCAGAAATATCTGGCACCAAGAAAGGCTTCAAACGAGTTCCCTCCTAATGAACACTGACACATCTAAGACCTGTAAATCCTGCTCTCATTATTGGTGCACTATATCAAATGTTCATGTGAGATGCCCTCACTGTGTACTTAGATAAAAGGCTTGTCTAGGAGACATAAATGACTAACTGCTCACTCAGATCTGGCATTTGCATGTTAGGTATAAAAAGCAAACAATAGACCAGAAGCAGGCACTGCGGACAAACGGCAAAGTGGAGCATGCAGAGTCTGTGCAGCCCGAAGTTCCTACACAACTTTCAAATCTTCATCTTTTAATCAAATGTTTCTTTGACGTCCGTGAGTGTAACTGAGCAACATGACCACGGAACAGATGACATCCCTCTGACAAGCAAAACCCTAGGAAGATAAAACTTGTGTAGGAACCAAACGAGTCCAAATGTGAAACAGATTTAGAGGGAAAGCAACCAAAGCGGGACAGATGACAGACGATCGAGGCACTGACACAACACAGAATCAACCAGGGAGGCAACGAGCACATTGATGCACCAGACATTCATCCATCTCATCTCAAACAGTCCTGCAACAACCGGACAGCAGAAACATGTGTTCTCATTACTGCTGTTTTTGATTAATTTGCCACAATGACACTGCAGATGAGCACAGTATCTCATGGATATCAATGAATCCTTTAAATGACTAATAGTGTGTGGGCCTGAGATGCATCTCTGATTGGCTGAGGAGAGAGAGGGTGATTTGGGCAGCAGCAACAGCAGCAACCTTGGACGAGTCCTTGTCTGTGTCTGTGTCTGTGTCTGTGTCTGTGCATGAGATGGAGACAGTGAGTGGATCAAACCAAAGTTGAGGTTCTTCCACTGCACAAAATCGCCCTCTAGTGGTCGAAGTGTGCACAGGAGCAGTGGGTTGTGTCTTTGGAGGGGATGCTCAGTATCACACAAACATGGAGGCAAGCTTTGCAAGTAGCAATGACACGTGGTTAATGTGTCTGATTCTGAGCAGAGCACAGCTGGTCACACAGCAGCCGCCGGTCCTGCTGCACAGCGTGGATTCACTGCCAGGGGCTCAGAAACTGTCTGTGGGTAAACATGTGGGTTAAAATGGGCTAAATGTATCTGGAGGTGGAGGTTTGGAGATGTTCTGGTGACATATAACCATAGTTATTAAGTTATAATACAACCTGGATGACTAACAAAGTGTTAAGACAAGTCTAGATGTTGTTTGATCCTCAATAACTGCAGGTATATATTTTATTTTTCATAAGATTTGCAATGTCTTTGACCCAAATTCAGTTCTGTTGGTTCTGCTCGTGGTTTGCTTGTTTGTTCAGAGACACTGTATGCTTGAGGCCAGTGAAGCGACTGGACTCTGTCCCACAGCCCGGATCCTACACGGCTCTGACGCTGTTTTCTGACAACTACAGTGTTCTGAAGTCTTCCTGAATCCGAGCAGTGATATTTTTTACACACCATGTGTTCCACAGAGCGGCGGGTCTCGCTCCATCCCTGCTTGTGAGCGACTGAGTATTTCCAGGAAGCCCCTTTAGGACCCAATAATGAACCCAGATATCTACAAGAATCCATGAAGCTGATGAGGTCAAACATGAAGAATATCTGTGCTGACACTGTGTTCAGAGAGGATGAGCTAACATCAGTCTGCTGTGTTCATGCTTTACACAGTGAACCAACTTTACTGGATATTTTCTGATGGATTTTTTAGATACATTATTTCGCACTAATGCATCTGCGAGAACAAAGTGAAACCTCTTTGAAAATATAGAACTGATCTTGTCAAGTCCAAATTAAAGGTGCAGCTGCTGAGTGATTAACAGCAAACTATCCTGTTTGGCTGCAGTGCAAATGTTCTAATGAAGCTAAAGGGACAATTTCATTTTACTCTAAAGCTCAACCATCTATTTCTCTGTAGAGCTGCGAGGTGTAATTGATTCATCTGTTAGCTGTCACCATTAATATTCATCACAATCGATTAATTTACTTTTTGGTTTATTTTTCACTATTTTCTGACATTTTAAAGACAGAATATATAAATCAACAATGAAAGTAATGATTGTTGCAGCTCTATGTATTTACATTGTTTTAACAGTCGAGCTGCGAACAACCCAAAAGATAATTACAGCTGCAGGTCCGTTCTGCAGCTGAGCCCACGGTGCTGACAGTATCCAGCTCTGACCCTGCAGACTCATGCGCCATGCTTTCCCCTCAGAGGTCAGCTGTGTACCTGCAGCATGCGCTCCTGCTCTTGCTGCCACCTTTCCTGACGCTTTCGCTCCTCATCCGGGTCCCAAGACCAGCGGTCGCCCCGCCTGGCCTGGGGCAACACCGGGACTGACACCTGATAGACCCCAACACACACACACACACACACACACACACACACACACACACACACACACACACACACACACACACACACACACACACATCAACATGCACACATACACACAAATATTCATGCACCCGTTCACACACAAACACACACACAATCTCACACGACCATGAAGCCAATGAGAATTGAGATGGCCCCGACTCACACACAGACACACACACAGACACACACACACACACACACACACACACACACACACACACACACACACACACACACACACACACACACACACACACACACACACACACACACACAGACCAGTGTGTACACACATCCACCACAGGAAAAGAAGAAGGGAGGGAGGAGACAGAAATAGTTGGTCTACCACAACAGCACTACTCCAATGCTCAAGGACTCCTACTAAGAGAGAGAAGACAGAGAGAGAGACAGATGAGCTCAAAGGAAAACAGAAGCAGTCGGCCGTTTCTACAGCATCTTCATCTGGCATGCTACATCAGCAGCTCTGCGTGGCCTGGGATCTGTAGTAGAGCCCAGCTGTGTGACACCGAGCTAACAGAACTGCAGTGCTGTCTGATCTGAGAACATGATGATGGAATAATCTGCTGCTGTGAGTTAGACGGGATGTGAACGCTGCTGATGAGGCTTCAGATGCAGCCAGTGTTTGTAATGTCTGTCTTTGTTTAGCTCACTTTGCCTTCAGTCTTACCTGCAGATTTGTGTCATTAGTTTTCATTTTTTCCTTAATTTTGATCATGTTTTTAGTGTTTGGCTTCTCTGTGTGAATGCAGTATGTTAGACTAAAGTGCCATAACCAGGAGATGAGAAGCCAGATGAGACGCAGTAAAAGGGTTTTTAGAGTCTGACCACAAAACTATGTGCAGTCAGAAGATGCTGGTTACTCACATTTCCACGGAGCTCCTTCTCCATCTCTTCTGTAGAGGGTGTGAGAAGAAAACACATTCAATTACAATTCAAACAAACATCTCAGACTCAGGTGATCAAACTAAATATTTAGAGAAATAACAACAATGTGTTGGTTGGACAATAATGATTAAAGATGGCAATGATAGAAAACAAAAAGACTAGTGACTGAAAACCAGTCCACCAAAAGCAACAGACAGCATGTGGAGTTACGCCGGTCTGATACTGTGACGTGTTCGGTGACTCAGAGTCAGTCAGAGCTGATGTTAAAGCTTCTGGTGGAGCAGTCAGCAGAGCAGCTGTGAGATCAACTAAATGTGATGCTTGTTTCAGAGCATTTCTGATATTTATGATCACATTTAGGGCAAATATCAAAATAAAAAATCATCAGGATCAATCATTCAAGCATTGTAAGTACAAAGGCAAGTGGTATATATGTGTTCCTGTGCAGAGTGATGAAGGAATAAACTCATACAGTATATTAGTTTAATCCACATTTCCAGTAGTAGGTTCAGGTTCTGGTTCAGGTTCAGCAGGTTTTAAGACTTGTAACATCAGAAATGTGGCAGTTGAGATCTAAGACTATGTAATGGTTTCTGAGGCCTGATATTCATAAAATAAATACAGCTTATAAGATTTAAGACATTTGAAAGCTCTGCAGACACACTGTGACGCCCACTGAGGCCAACATACATCTGCACATTCATCCAGGTCAGCAGGTCATCCAAGGCAATTTCCATCAATTATCATAAGTGACCAGCTTGTTGAGATGGTTTGGACTCTGCATCAGAACCAACATGATGATACTAACATGACCTGGAGCAACACATTTAAACAAAGAGAGAGTTCACACCACTGATCATCCACAACACTAGAAATGAGTGAAGAAGAAGAGATGGGACTGGAGGACTGTGGGGCCCTTGTAGAAACAGCAGGGAAACCCTGTGCATTCAGCACCTGGGGACGGAAACATGAGCTCCAGCGATGAACAAAGAGGTTTACCTGGCGGAGCGAAGAAGTCCCAGCGTAACTTAGGGTTGCTGGTTGCCAGCGGAGACCTGATACTGTTTGCAAACTCTATAGCCAAATAAAAAAAATATGTGGGTGGAGGGAAAGGAGGGAACGAGGGAAGGAAGGGAGGGGAAGGAGCGATAAGGGACAGAGAGTTGGTTTGGACATCCAGAGAATCGGGAAATGCTTTTATAGTTCTGCTCTCTGATATTCATACTGTACTTAATATATTGTAACTGGAAAAACAATATGCAGTCTTTGAAGTGTTGTTTTAATTCAGATTTTGTTAAAAGTCAACGTGATTTCTACGTCAAAAAGTCAGAATAAATACAGAAAACAACAGCAAAGCAGTGCTGGAAGGAGACGCTTTGCCTCTTTTATACTCGTGTAAGTTTGGATCTCAGTTCTAATTATTTAGAGAACCTGTCTCCTTACAACGGTGAGGACCAGTTACAGAGCAGTCAGTTAAACAGATACGAACGATGACGGAGGACCTTGAGGCCTGAAGGCTCCTTACAAGGATTCAAATGACTTGAGCGTCAAGCTGCGAGGCAAAAGGGGAAGAAAGCCAGCGAGGAGAAAACAAGGAGGCGTATGGAAAAGAAGCTGCTGGCTCTGTTTGGACGTGAGGAGTTCACTGACCTGCTGCTGGTTCTACTGGTGGGTGAGACCCAAACGTTCCTGGTGCAGCTGAGCTCGGTGAACTCTCTCTTTCCTGTGACGGCTCCGGGAGTGGAGGGACACTTGCCTGCAGAGAGATTTAAAGATGATCTGTAGGTGATCGTTTCTTTGGATATGTTCTATAGTTGACACTTGGTTAGCAGCTTCACCTGTACAGGTGCTGGCTGACTTTGCTGTGTGCCGACTCCTGACTGGACCTCACTGATCACTTCAGTTTCTTCCTGTTCTTGTTTGGCCTCTGAAAAAATACAGACAACAATATTTAATCTGTATGACCTGTAATGATACAAGTCACTGAGCAACCACTAGAGGTCAGTATGCAGCTAAGTGTTCAGACCTGCAGGGTGAGGATTGGTCTTCTCCGCTGCAGCAGCTTCTGACTGGCTTCCAGTCTTCCCAAAACTGTCTTCTGGCTTCTGCAGCTCCTGTCAGGGTCACAGATGTTCACAAGTTCAGTGATGAACTAAACACGACTGAGATGAAGAGGTCTGCTAGCGCATGAGGTACATATCAAAACAAGATCTCAATGATACAGAGTCAGAGTCCAATAATGCATCTAAAGACAAAGAGCCACTGACAGCACAGTGTTGGACATCCAGCTGATTAACGGCTCCTCTCTGCTGTAAGAAGGTTGCAGGTCTGAGGAGTGAAGAACTAAATGCACACACACAGTCTGATCCCTCAGAATGACCTGCTGTAACTCCACTGCAACAACTCACTCACTGACTCATTCATTGTCAACTATTTTGATATTCTAATAATTATTCTGAGACAAAGACAAAATGTAAAAGTGATCTGATCCAACTTGTTGAATGTAAATGTTTCCTTGTTTCTTTCTCCTCTGACAGTAAACTGGTTCTGCATAAAGAGACATTTTAAGACGTCATCTTGGGAGACAGACGTTTTTAAAAACATTTTTCTGACATTTTATGGACCAAACAAGTTAATTAATCAAGGAAATCAACAGATAATTGACAGTGAATATAGTCGTTAGTTGCATCGCTGCACTAGATACAAAGTTCTGTTTTCAGATTTTATTGTAATCAACTATAAAAGATCATGATCCTGACCGCCGGGAGCGAGGTGGGCCGGCTCGGTGGTGTCGAATGCTCGATGACTTTCTCTTCTTGGACGTCTTTCGCAGTCGGTTCTGTTCCGGCTCGAGCCTCCTCAGACTTGGTGGACACTGGACTCTCTCTGGTGGAGACATGTGTGCTGTGTGCTGGTGAGGCTGCTGATGACAGAGCGTCTACGGAGCTGTGGCTTGTTTTGGAAGGAGACGCCTGGAAATGAGGAGGAGATTCCCTTCCCTGACTCTCAGGCGTGGTGGGAGCGTCGTCACTTCCTACGTCGCCATTGACTCGGAGCAAACCATCGGCCTGAATCAGAAGGAGAGGGTTTAACATGACTGATTACATTTATTCTTAAATGGATATTGTTGCTTTTTATATTTGATTCTAAATGTTCAGGATGTTCATTTATACATATACGAGTACATCTGCATCTGTATGGGAGTCGTAGTTTCTATTTTCTGCTAAATAAAGTGTGTCCTTGATGAAAAATGTGCTTTAGATATGAAACACAACAGAATTAATCGATGACAACAGAAAAATATAAATAAAGCACAGGCTAAAAAAGCCAGCAGCTACATTTGTGGTCGCTGCCGGCCGCTCATCTGTGTTCGTTATCAACTATTCATCCAGCTCACAACACCACGCTGGCCTCTGTGACAAAGAGGCACTAATGTATGTGTGAGCAGCTCCTAGTGAGCGGTAACTTAAGACACAGTGGTGGAGTCGGGTGAATGCGGGCTCTCAGTCGGCCCCCCGACGCCTCCACCTCCTCTTCCCTCTCCTAGCAGCCTGTGTGGGCCCTCTTTGTCCGCTGGGAGCCCACTTCACATTGAGAGGGCCCTACTTGTCAACTTCTTAAGTCAATAGGGAACAGAGGGCTCCATTCAAAGCCGGGCTCCGCTCAGACTCCTGACAAGACATTCCAGAAAAGTGCTCAGCTCCATTAGGTCTGGTAATAACCTGCCCCTCCCTCCCCGCCACACCAAAACATAAGATCTCTTTTTGAATAATCCCATTTGGCAATTTTTCCAGAAGAAAAGGAAATGAATCCTGTTGAGAGCACTTTGAGCTGAACTGAAACATTACATGCTTCTTCTCGGAGGGAAGTCTCTCCAGCCGGCTCATCACCACGGTGGTTCTGCCGCATTCTAATGTAGCTGCCAACAGAGCCGGAGGGGAATTTACCCACCGGCCTGTGAGGAGGGCAGCCCACGCTGGGAAGTAACCACATGCAACGTGGTCAAATAATGCAAATAATGCATCAAGTGTAATTGCTGGGGAGTGAGTAGTCTGAAAGAAAGACTTCAGAATCAGTCTCACCTTGCTGGGCCATGGTTCAGCTGATGTGGGTCGGGACTGAAAGTAAGGCTTGGGTGTCAGCAAAGGCACCGGTTTGGGCGACAGGCCTCGGGTGGTTGGCGGCTCAGACGAGCGAGAGCGGATCTGAGGCCGCTGGTGTGAGGAGTCTTTGGGAAACTCCTCGATTCGCGCCTCCAGTGTAGACGTGAACTTCGGAGCCGGGGCGGACTGCTGGCGCAGATACCTCATGGGCCCGTTGGGGTCCATGTCGAAGGGGTCTGGGGTTGTTGGGGAGGCAGACAGGGAGAGGGACAGAGGGTAGGACGAGCAGGGGAAAGAGGGGTCAGCAGATATGCTGCGGTCCAGCAGCTTTGGCAGCTGTAGGCGTTCAAGGACTGCATCGCTGATGGAGAAACGCTGGGCGTAGCGCTGGAGGATGGCTGATGCCTCCTCTGAGGTCCTGGCTCTCCTGTACGCGTCCCGCAGCTCCTCCTCCCGACGCTCCCTGTTGAAGAGGGGCGGAGCCACAGGAGGACGGGTAAAGCAAACAGATGTGCAAAGTGTGAAGTCACTGACACCATTTGATTGACATTCAGTAAATGTTAAAGGGTAACTGTGGTACATCTCAACCTGGACCTTTTCTCTGTTTATGTGTCCAAGAGATTAATGGGGACTACAATTTTTCTAATTGGTCCTGTACTGCACGAGGCCGCTGCAGCTGGCAGCCGCAAAACGGGCTGCAATGAAATGTGATCAAATTGTGTAATTTAAAACTTGTGTTGTACGTTCACCTAAAGATGATTTTGCCACTGACGGGCTCCGGCTGTTTCTCTACGAACCAGAAGCAGCTGCCAAATCTTTCTCAAAGCCACCAGATTCCATTTAAAGACACAACAGAAACAAAATAAACCAACATCAGCTTAGTTTGGTTGAAATACTCCTTTAGTTCACCTCACATGTGAAACTATTCTGGCGAAACAACACTGTCGCCCCGTTAGGTACACAACATGGGAGAACAGGGTCCAGGTGTAAAAGTACCAGAGCTGCCCTTTAATTCTGTCACTCTATGTTAGCAGCAGATATGACGGTGATTCTACCTGCACACACTTTGGTATCTAAGTGCTTGAAGAAATCACACAGCAAATGTTGTAGAAATGATGGACTTTATAATTGTGTTATGTTACTTTATCATCATCTTCATTACCTTTCTAGACTTTTAGGTAGTTAGCATACGCAGCAACAGAAAACAAACAAGAAACACACAAGATTTGCAACAGAAATGCTAGAAACTGAATTCATTGACAACAAATCCAATGGAAAAGACATGACACTGATTCATCTGTGAGCTGAGTCACCACAGAAAGTAATACATGTCACAAGATGACATCAATAGAAGGACTTCTAGGAATTTCAAACCATATTTGAAGTTAAGATGAAAATGACTGTTACCATGATAAGCAGACTATATTTCAGTGCTCTCAGTTGGAGATCTACTTAAAATAACTCCAGCAGGAGTCGCTGTCACCTTTGAGCCACGACAGGATTAGAGTGAACATTGAATTGTTTCCTTCGAGGAAAAGTTCTCATTATACAAGTATCGTGTACATACAGCTTTAGTTTTTTACCTGAATACAACTGAACGTCCTGTTTGTGTGTTGTCACCTACTTGTCCTCCACTATCTCTCTGTAAGTCTTGATGCTTCTCCTCCTCACGGAGGTACAGGTGTCTCCTGTCATCAAGTGCTCCATCATCTTCCTCTCCTCCTCCTTCTTGATTAGGTCCTGGGAAATACTCCTCCTCCGATTCTTCCATCGTGCTAGGTCCTGAGACATGCAAAGAAAAGTGTTTCAGTTCCAACTGAAACAAGGCAACAGGGTTTGGATCAGTGTGAGACCTGAAGCACAGACACGTGATGGAAGTTGTTAAACTGGGCCAGTTTGTGCTTCAGCCTGCAGACACTGAAATCTCTTTGTGTAACTGATGAACTTCTGTTTGTGACAAGAAATACACACTGTACATGTGAAACAACATTTGTTTGAGTGAAGTCAGAGCAGCAAAACATATCAGCAAAAATAGTCTTCATCAGAATGAGAAATGAAACAAGAAAGAAACAAGAACATTAAGTCAGAGTCAGACAAGTCTGAGACACTCACGTCCTGCCAGTGATCGTCCTCTTCCTTCATCTGGTTGTACTGGTTGTGCATCAGTTCATGACGCACCTGACTGTGCGGCTGCAAGACGGCCTCCTCCTCAGCACGCATGTCGGTCATACTCACACTCCTGGACGGAGGAGGGGAGAGACGGACAGAGAACATGGGCAATGAAAATATGTCATTTCCACAGCAGGACTTGGTTATTCTGGTTAGTTATTCATGTGTTTGTTATAATACCACTGCTGACTGTAAGTACAGCAGGTCAGTGTGCTCATCCCCTCAAACAGCCATGTTGAACACAGTGTACTCAAACCTTTTCCAAACCTCAGCAGTGTCCAACACATCAACCGCCAAACAAAACCTGTGCCTGAGAACAACATGCATCTCAGGCATGAGATGAAGACCTCATGATTTAAAAACTGTACATCTTCAGTGAGGTCACATCCAGAAGGAAGAACCCAGAATACAGAACTACAGCAACACTGACAAGTCAGCCGTCAGGCCACCAGGTCGCTCACCTTTGGTCTGTTCTTTCTACTGACACCATTTTGTTTCACGTCATATTCCAACACGTTTCAACAGAAACACATCGCATTAAAGATGTTCATCAAAGGGGAGCTTTAGAGAACATCAGCTTCAGGTGCAGGTTCCTGTCATACAGCTTTAAGTGACGTCCTGATGTGAGGCTGGTTTTAGATCACAGGCGGGACAGTGCAGCAGTATTCTTGGAGCATGTCGTTGGAGTGGCTTTCAGTCCAGACTTAGAAACCGTAAACTCATTTTATTCCTGCTTTAAGTGCAGCAGGTATCTCTTGACTGTTGTTGTGTCAGATTCTCAGGTTTAGGTTGGTCTTAATACTGTGCTGCATTCCAGACAACATTTCCGACCTTCTAGGAACAGAACAGAACAGAACAGAACAGAACAGAACAATGGAGCGTCACTTAAAGATCTGTACTTACAAACTCCCCCCGACCTCACGAGTGAGCAGCTGTGTGACAACACACAGACACACAGCACCCCAGTGAAGGCTGCTGAATTAAATCAGACATGTTTTATAAAGTGCTCTCAAATAAAATATATAATGGTGTGACCTAATGTCTCCTGCTCCATTTCGTTCATAATGCGAGCAGGCTGCACGGCTGAGAAGGTCAACTGTGTGTGCACTTACCAAAGAGACAGCGTTCTGTTAAGGTCAGCTAAGTTTTTTGCCGTCCAACGTTGTCTGGAACGCAGCAGAAGACCTCCTGCACCTTGAAATAATTGTCCTGTCTATCTAAAGTCACAGCTGTAACGTCTGTTTCTGTTTTAAGACCCAGAAGGTGAATGCGTTGCCAATTGCCAACAAACAAAGGTGTCAACTGGTTTGAAATTCCAGAAGGAGTCGTATCAAACCTGAGAGTTGTGTGACTCGAACAGAGCTCACTGGAGGTCAGAGGTGATAAGGAGCCCACTGATTTCTGAGAGGACTAAACAAACTGTAACAGGAGAGTGTTCAGCTGCGGAGATGATTGTCACGGCTTATTATTTAAAAGTTATGTGAAGTGGAGGCACGGGTGCAATCTGTGGACATTTCGTCCAGTGTTGAATCAAACACACATCTGAGTCGTCTCCTGGTCATGAATCTTCACTTCTTATGTTAGCTTTTAGCAGCAAAGGAGATCACGATTATATTAGGATGTTTGTTTTAATTGGGTGATGATGTGTGTTATATGAAACATGCAGCTGGCAGAAGCGGCGAGCTGATGTGAGCACAGTTTAGTAAATCCTCTTCACAGCCACTGGCATGAATCCAAGAGGCCACTCGCCAAAAAAGGCAAAAAAGCGTGTCCACCAGATTTATGGAAAACCTATTTTCATGATATATCACATCAAGAATAAGGACAGTGTTAAGGTGCACTTTAAATAATGTCCATCATGACAAGCAACATAACTTTAAATGTAAATAATACAAGTAGGAAAAACTGCTGAAATGGGAAGAAAAAACCTAAAATCATGTCAGATCATCTTTTATCAAATGTCCATACAGATCCTACTTTTTATAAAATAACTGATCTCATATAACTCAAAATGTCCCCAGAAATTCTTGGTGAGGCAGAAAAGATGAATGAGATGATTAATGACATCTAGTACAGAGTTCACGAGGGCTGATCCTCTGCAGGAAGTTTCACCCTGGTCAACATCTTCTGACGTGAACACCACATTTAATGTTATTCAACGACGGTCAAACATAAAGACATGAAAAACTGATGTAAACTATCTGCTGAGGTGACCTTCAATCAAACACGAGCATTAAAACTGAAGCAGTGAGTGACAGTGTTGTCAGCAGTATCAAGGAAGTTCTTTACATTGCTTCAACATTCAGCAGATTTTCCCACTTTGATCACTGAACGGTTGATTACATGAATTATTGAGCGGGCTTTGTTTGCAGCGCAGAGCAGTGCCGGGCCAGACAGCTGAGCCAGTGAGGGGTTAAAGGACAACTTACTGTGGGTCATCTGACACACTATGTGTGCGGCTGAATCTACAGGAGGCAGAGAGCAAGGAGAGAGAGCACAATCACACATGAATACACTCAACAGAGAAACACAGTGATGGTACATTTGATGGTTAGCTCCAGGCTAACATACAGCGCCATGATCACAGCTGACAAAGAGTTAGTCACGACAGATTCAACGCACGTTATGTACCAGCTAAACAAGTGTGACAGGTGGATTTGTGTCTGTGCACAGATGTATTTGTCAGTTTCTGGACTTCAGGATGGTCCTCACATCGAGCACAAGGGGGCAGTCTTATCCACAACACAGCCAGAGCAGAACAGAGGACAAGTTTGCTGCATCACTGCAAACCAAAACACAGCTAGCATACAACAGATGCATATGGCAATGAACTTGGAATACAGCTGACACTTAAATATTAAAAAAAGAAGCACATGCATCTTTTATTAGACAGCACAAGGGCAACATCAAGGATGTGGCTCGCTTCCTGTCTGTGACCACCACTTGTAGGTTGGGCCTTAACCACAAAGGTCTTCACACAGTCCTTTATTATGGAGCCGCCTCTGTGATGTAGGAGGGCTGTGAGGGAAAGTGTGGCCTGTGGTTTCTCACCACAAGAGAACAAGGAGGCTAAATTAAGAGAAGCCTCACTAAATCAAGACCAGATAGTCTGTCTTCTAAGATGGCTGTTTGCCAGATGGTACGCTGCAGTCACATGTTTGCTTGGTTGTCAGCATGTGACAGAGTGGAGCTTTCATAGCAGCCATCGTCATTACACTGGATGGAATAGATGGAATGGTCAATACTTGATTGGGTTATAGTTTGACCTATTTATTATGCATTGGGAAATTTTCTTCAAATTAAATTCACTGTCCATTCCTGTCTCCTGAAGAAATCAGGGGATGCAAACTGAAGTCATGCAGAGTTAATCAAAGAGCTCATTCTCAAACAAGCATCTGCTCCAAATGTCTTCAGAACAGAAAGGAGCAAAACATACAAATCTTTAAAGGTTTCCATGCGTTCAGTTTACAGTAACAGCTGCTTTTCAGAGAACAATATCAATTTGCATTCATGTAAAAAAAAAAAAAAAGGTCATGCAACCTTTAGGCAGTTAAGTCATCCTTATAGGAGCACTGCAGACTGAGCTCGAGGTCACATGCTGAGACTGAGAAAGATCTCTTGACTTTAAAGATGATTTATGTAGTTCTACTTCAACAGGGTGGAAATTCATAAAATGTGGTGTAGTTGCTGGACGGGGCTCACGTTGCTGGGAGACTGCTGTCCAACCGAGATGCCCCTCTGTGCGGGTCCTCACTTTCACTCCGTGCCCTTCCCTTCCGTCGACCTGCATCAGCTGTTGCTGTTGAAGTGGTTGCCACGGTAGCGGGGACAGGAAGGAAGTGGGAGGGACTCGGGGCAGTGGCGTGTTTGGGAGAGGTCAGGCCCAGCGTCTGATCTCGCTCTGCATCTGCAACCAACGGGGCGCCGTCGTCTCCCGTCCTCACAGCCTCCACCTCCCGCTCCGTCACAGGTGGATGTTTCCCAGACGTGGCGACGGGGCTTGTTGCAACCAAGTGGGCTGCGTTTGCTGCGAGAGCCGTCGAATGGTGGAAGAGTTCCTCTGAGCACGAGCGAGCTGGAGTGCTGCAGAAAGCAAAGCAAACTAAAACGTACTGCCGCCTGGTTATCATCCTACATCATCAGACAGCGTTCCTCTGCTGGAGCCAAAATGGAGGTTTTGAAGACATAAATCTGAGAAAGTAGCATAGCATGGTCACAGATCCCTTCAGAGCAGAAAGGATGTGAAAACAAACTGGAGTCTCAGAGCCAAAGCAACACTCGCTGAACGCTCTGTCGTGTGTCATCCTGTGATGAACAGCGAGCGTTTCGGGAGGTTTATTATCGGACTGTAAATTCCCAGATTGCACTGCAGGGAGGGGGAGGCTGTGAACAGGCCGGGCTTCAGCTCCAGCCTGCTCAGGGTCAGGGAAGGAAGAAGGCCTCATTTCCTTACATCCTGAGGGTGGGTCGCACGTACACGTTCCCTGTGAGTGTTTGTGTGTGGACACATCGAGGAGCTTTGTGTGGAAGTGCTGAATGTATGGCTTTGTGTTCAAAGGCGTGTGCAGTTTGTTCCTAGACTTTGAGGCAGAGGACAAGTGAGATATTATTGGAAATGAGATGGCACTTGTATTTTCTTGATAGGCGCTTGTTTTATTTCTATCTTCATTTTATCATTGTGGCTCCTGGTTGGTTTTAATGTAAATAACCCTGCACCAGCTGGCACTGCTGTTCACCAGCTATCTTTAGTTTTGTGGATGCATCATTGTTTGCTTTAACTAATAATATTCACTTGTCCAAATTACACATTTCATGTCTGCCAAGTTAAGAAACTCGGTAAACTGCAAACACACCCACCACATGGCTGGATGTCACCTCTACTCCACTTCACTCCAAACAAACGATCACAACAGCAACAGAATAATCTCAGCAAAGAACTGTCAACACAACTTTGATATGCAACTGCAGACACTGCTGTGGTGATGTTATACAACTGTTTTGAAATTCCGGGCAACACTGAAATGCACAATTCCAGCTTTCTACTGGAAAGATGCAAGCTGTCAGCAGCTCATATCAAAGCCTTTCACAAACATCCTAGAAATCCCCCTTTTTCCTTGGAATGCAGCTCAACTCTGATTTCTACTGAGGATTCTTTTCACTCCCTTAAACGCTGACGAGCCAATCAGTGCCGAATCATCTGTGCCAGAAGAGGCTGGAAACTGGGGGTGTGACTCCAACAACTCTCCAACATGACTCTCAACGAAACGTCTGCTGGATTGTGAAATAACAACAGAACTGAACCTACATCTTTTAAGACAACATTGTGATCGGACATCATTGTTGACTTCTACAGGATCACTGTGTGTCACCTGCACCTCAGGCAGAGGATAACACCTGTGGCCCCTGGCTGGCCTGCTGGGTGAAGACTGACACTGTGTTCTACATGGTTTCACTGAGCGCTGAAACTCTTTACTCTGGATAAGAACTGCATTGGACACAGTAGTAAAAAGGAAAAGGGGCGAGACGCCGGCTGTGAAAATGTAAACGATTTTCTACCAAGAAACAATCCACAGCAAAGTACGTGGACGCTGATTAACTGGAACATTGTTTTTGGACAGTTGTGCTGCTGCTGAGTGTTTTGAGTGGCACGAATAGAAATTCCTCTCGACTACACTGGATGGTGGTGCAGGCGGATATCTGACCATTCAACGTGAAATTGAAATCGTCTGCATGGATAAATGTTGTAAGTGAGCTCTCATCTGATTTTGGTGAACCGACCCTTTAACAAAACAAAGCTCAGCTGTAATCAGACTGCTGACGACCCACAGCAAAAGATTTTACACACATTTATTATTTAACTTCTATTAAAAAGCAGCACAGAACCAGGGACTGGCTACTTTAATACCCACAATGCACCTCAGTATGCACATCTTCTTTCTTACTCCACATCCCCCCAAATGTTGTTTGTTTTCGAATTTGCATTCTTAGCCCCGCCCACATCAGGTTTGAACAGAAAAAGCCTGCATTTATTTCCACGTCGGCATGAATGCGACTTAAGTGTAAGAATTCCACTCTAATGGTAAAAACAAAAAACCCAATAATTTCTCACTAGAAAAATATAAAAAATAAAACCAGAATGCTCTCAGTAGAGTGCATACCTCCACCACTCACTCAATGAGCCAGACTTTTCCAGGATCCATGTTTTTTTGGATTCTCAGGAACACATTTCTGGAAACGGAAGGTAAATCATTTACATTAAATTAACTATGGTATGAAATTCTACTGTGTTACTATGATTAAAAATATATATATTTCAAGTTTGTTTAAAGATTTAAGATCTAAATATTTGCAACATGATCTTTTGACCATATTGTGCCGCCTGAGGAACTTCAGATGAGAACCATGTCAGTGAAAAGGAATTTGGCTGCTGATTTGTGGTTTGGAGTAAGACATATATGAAGATGAAGACCTTTGCTCAGAGGTGACCATCAGGTGAGTCACGGTCTTCTCGGGGGGCTCTGCAGCGGGCTGGGGGAGGCTACAGGGCAGAGGCTCACTGCTCCTCCTCACGCCTGCCGCATGGATCTCAATGCAAGATGTGGAGGCTGGCTGCTCCCCCTCCTGATCCTCCTTTTTAGCCTGGGTCTCCCTCTGAATCTGTATCTGGGGTTGGAGGGGCAGGGTGGGGGACGGGCTGGGGGACTCTCCAGGTGGGGCGTCTAAGCTAGGGATCTCATTTGGACTGTTACATCAGCCATTCACACGGCACACAGGAAGACGTAATCACAGAGGATTAGCAACGAAGACACGAGGATGATGAGCACAACATGATGGTCATGAGACACACAGGAGGTCAGCAGAGACAAGAGGGGACACCATGACGGGTGAGAGGAAGGAGATGGAGGGAAAAACAATAAGGTAAAATCAATTAATACATGCGTTTTGATGCAACACGATGGATGAATGCAACACAGGAAATGATTGGCAACAAACAGCGGGTCACACACACACACCGGCCCAAAACACACACACGGATCAACTTCACTGTAAGCACTCTGACGAGCCACTAATTACACTGCAGATATTTGGATTATAAATCAATACATTCAATCTCCTGCTTCTGAGCTGAATAATGCCACGTGGAAACCTTAAAAAATTAGCCTTCAAAACTAATGTCAGTCACATACTGACACCAGAACCGATCAAAGCACATTATGGATCCACTGAGCCAGCAGAAATCTGAAGCGTGTACAGTGAGACACGCTGATGATGAAATGTTTAACAGAATCCAATCTGTGCACTCTCGTGTGGTGTCATGCCAAACCACCAGTCAGACCTTCAGACTTTAATGTGCCCCGTTTTTGTGTACGTGGCATATTTCACCCTCAATTCAATGAAAACGCACATCTGGCCTCCATCAGCCACAACACAGAGCAGAGGAAAATAATCAATAGCTGAAACATTCACTTCAGACATCTGTAATTTGATATGTGACACCTCCTCTTGCATAATGTTTACGCAACATGAACACATTAAAAAGGCCGTCGCTGGAGCTACAGCTAGCTATCAATTATTATTAAAAAGTCATATAAACAAAAAACTCATCAGGTCTATTTCCTCCACATTTTATTCCTTTGTGTCCAGAAGAACTTCTCACGCTCAGAAGTTATTAACACTGTTTAGTTGAACCTGCTCAGGTAAAACTAACATTTCACAAGCAGACATTCTCTGCCCGAAAGTCCACGACAGCCTTTAATCAGCAAATCAATCTGAAGCTAACAAGAGTTCATGGCTGTTCAACAGTTCATCATACAGTGACACATCTGACTGTCACCAGCAGCAGCAGCATGGAGCTAACCTCCCAGGACTCAGCAGCACCGCCACTCAAACATCAAATATCAGGATTTACACCAAACTCATGAACGTAAACGTCTGATTGTCGAGTCTCAGTTATGTAACCGGGACCACCACATCTTCTTTGAACAAAGTCCAAGTATTAAAAGTAACATTAATAAATAAACAGCTTTCAGCATCATGACATTTTTGACTTCAGTTCAGTTGCACAGACTTTGAACTTAATTAAAACACACTTGATCAGTTTTCATTAGGACTCTAATATCTAAACACTGCCATGCTAAAGCTGCTTCCTCTGTGTGACAGCGTTTCATCTCTCCTAACCACTGCCAGACTTACCTGAGCGGTCTGTCTCCCCCTATAGGAGAGGTGGCAGTACTCCAGCTCTTGCGTCCTCCCTCCTCTTTATCGTTCTTCTTCTTGCGCAGCGGGGTGGGCACGTATCCGCTCTGGTTGCTCTTGTTGGGCAGATACTGGTTGAAGGGCATGGCGGTTCGAGGCTCGCTGACCGACGTCCGCCGTGCCGACATGTCGTCTTTACGGACGTCTGGCATCTTCCTGTGGGGTGCTCCGTCGGACTCCGAGTCGCTGCCGCGACCTGTGGAGAGGAGACGAGGCAGAGGAGGAGTTACTGAAGTGGCCTGAATGTGAATCTGTTCACTGGGGCTGCAGCCAGGAATCATTTCATTACTGAGTCATCTGTCCAGCAATTTCTTTAATCAATTTCTTTTATAGTTTACTGTCACAGTTGACAGAAAATATCCCCTTTCGAGAAACTAACATCAAATAGTTTAATAGTTGACAAATAAGCAACTAATTCTCAGAATTCTCAGAACCAATTCAGGTTTGCAGATGCATTTAAGAACAGCACATTCATGAAATGTGTTCCGTTCAATTAAATCCTTGTATTACTGTGACTCAAACGATAGTGTCAGTGTAAGTACAGATTATCTTCATAATCTAAAGATAAAGTAAACTAATTCCATTTGAAAGCATATTTAGTTTCTACATGCTTTCTGTCTGCCAGCCGTCTGAATGATTTGTTCTGGAAATGATAATGATTCTTCCTCTTCAAGTGTCTCGGAGAGCGAGAAGCACTCAGAGAAACAGTTGAGGGGTGTCATTACAGCACATTTCTCATCTCTGAATAAAAATATCCCCTAAAATCTACAGAATTTATCCTCAAGGTGTTAAATTATACAGGCCGGCAAACTCTGCAGTGCTGTTACAGTGTTATTACATGCAGTGCATTCCAGCGGCTGGACATAAATCACCCCGAGCAGGATGAAGGCATGTTTTTATAAAACAAAGAAAGACACATAAATCATCCATAAATTTGTATTGTGCAGCTCCTGATGACTGAATTCCAGCCTACGGTTCGGAAGCCTTCACTTAGGATGCCGCTGTGTCTGTCTGCATCACGTTTTAAACACACTGTTAGCTCTTTAATGTCAGAGGCAACACCTGGCTCTGCAGAGGTGCAGCGCTCAGGGACTTTCCCTACGAGTCTTAAATTCCTCTGCAGGTTGTTTATGTACGATCTTCTGAGGACACACAGAAGAGAGAAATGAGGATAAAGCTGATTGAAGATTTCACACGTTCCACTGATGCATTATTTGCATTACCAGTCATTTCCACATTCATTAAGCTCCTTTTTGTGAATGCCAAACCATTTGTAAGCAGCAGGTAAAGGATACCTGCAGCCCAGCTCGACCCAAGGTCTCTCAACATTCCTCTCCAAGATGTTCAGCACATGTGCTACTTGAATTGCCTCCCTTTGGATGCCTTCTCTACACTCTATCTATAACCTATGAATTTATGACTGGATGTATTTATTTTCCAAGAATAAAACCACAATTTAAACCAGATCAAAACTGTTAAGTGTTCCCCTCGTTCTGAACAGATACATGTGGGTGCAGCCACAGCTCTGAGTGGAAACAAATGTCATATTCTGAACTTGTGAAAACTTCTGTTTCTATCAATAGACTTCTTCTTTTAAATGTGGTCCAACAGACTGACAGATCCAGGTCCAAGGGAGGCCTTGAGGTATCTGCACGTCCAACATCGAATGGTTCAATTATAACTCTTAACCCATATCAATTGGAAACATAAGTGACTCTACCATCCAAGTCTATCCATCCTCAAGGAGCAGCACATGTTTTTACAGGGCGATCAGCTCTCTTTGCACACATGGTACCACTGAAGCTTGAGGGAACGTTTATCATGGGTCACTGCCACACTGTACCAGAGCGCCAAGCAAACTTATTTACATCAATAATCATCAATGTGCAGTAAAAGTCACGGAGCCCGGTCCCGCGTGTGACTGTGACTGAAAAGCACGATGAGTTTTACAAATGATGAGTGACAGTGATACCCTCAACATTTCCAACAGCTTCAAAGGTAAATACATGGTGACACGTTCTGGGAGAGTATTCAGAATTGTCAAATTGTCCCATTATATAAAACTGATTTTGCTAAGCAGAATGAAAGAAGTCAACCTGCCAAATGTGAGGTGACGCTGTTTCTCATACTGATCTACAGGTTCTGCAGATCCGTCTGGTACACAACTCTCAGAAAGAAAACAAATCACAGGAGTCGCACTGGCTAGTCCAGGAGCTTCACATCAGTTCAAGGCTTAATATTACACTCATCTTAGAATGTGTCGGTGATAGTTTCACTGTGCTCATTTGAAGTTTTCTCAACGTGAGCTCCAGCCAATACGCAAGCTAACAATGCTCTACGTTCACCGCTTGAAACCGTGTAGAGACGCAAACATTAATTAGACTACAAATAATAAGTGCAGCCTTTCTGCCATTAGACAGAATGGATGGACGAACAGAAATCTTCCAGTTTTACTTAGTATTTACATAATTACTGGGCCATCACTCATGCCAAGTCATGACTGGATTTGATTTGAAGTTCAAGGAAAACAACTTAAATGTTAGATCTAATCTATTTTATCAAGTTAACCAACACTCAGAGTGGGGCATGAAGGCATGTGATGTGAGAGCAGTGGAACAAAAACAGATTGGATAACTGCTATTTCAGCAAATCTGCATGAAAACCAGATTGAAAATCATTTCAATGACATCACTGACTTTATTCTTTCAAACAGCCTTTGACTAATGGCTGCAGAAACTGAAAAAGAGGCGGGCAAGCACCTGAAGCACCAAGTGTCTCATTCATCAACACCGTATCCAACGACCAGACTTGGCCCAACGGCAGCATCGGCAATATGAAATCCTTGTCAGAGATTGAATTAAACTCTTCTCCCTGTCCTCTAATTACTGTCATGGCGAAGTCAGTTTACAGAGCTGAACAGTGGAAGGGTTCTGTCTAAAGGTCACAGCAGGAGAACCTGACCGAGTCCAGCTGGTGTGCATGAACACAAACGGATGCTCCTGTTCAAATCAACATCAAATCAATTTTATTTATATAGCCCAAAATCCCAATCACATTGCCTCAGTGGGCTTTACAATCTGTACAGTGAATCTGTACAGTGAATCTGTACTGTGAGTCTGTACAGTGAATCTGTAGAGTGAGTCTGTACAGTGAATCTGTACAGTGAATCTGTACTGTGAATCTGTACTGTGAGTCTGTACTGTGAGTCTGTCCAGTGAATCTGTCCAGTGAATCTGTACAGTGAATCTGTACTGTGAGTCTGTACAGTGAATCTGTACAGTGAATCTGTACTGTGAATCTGTACTGTGAATCTGTACAGTGAATCTGTACTGTGAGTCTGTACAGTGAATCTGTACAGTGAATCTGTACTGTGAGTCTGTACTGTGAGTCTGTACAGTGAATCTGTACAGTGAATCTGTACTGTGAATCTGTACAGTGAATCTGTACTGTGAGTCTGTACAGTGAGTCTGTACAGTGAGTCTGTACAGTGAATCTGTACAGTGAGTCTGTACAGTGAGTCTGTACAGTGAATCTGTACAGTGAATCTGTACAGTGAGTGTACAGTGAATCTGTACAGTGAATCTGCACAGTGAATCTGTACTGTGAATCTGTACTGTGAATCTGTACAGTGAGTGTACAGTGAATCTGTACAGTGAGTCTGTACAGTGAATCTGTACAGTCAATCTGTACAGTGAATCTGTACTGTGAATCTGTACTGTGAATCTGTACAGTGAGTGTACAGTGAATCTGTAGAGTGAATCTGCACAGTGAGTCTGTACAGTGAGTCTGTACAGTGAGTCTGTACAGTGAATCTGTAGAGTGAATCTGCACAGTGAGTCTGTACAGTGAGTCTGTACAGTGAGTCTGTACAGTGAATCTGTAGAGTGAATCTGTACAGTGAGTGTACAGTGAATCTGTACTGTGAATCTGTACTGTGAATCTGTACAGTGAGTCTGTACAGTGAATCTGTACTGTGAATCTGTACTGTGAATCTGTACAGTGAGTGTACAGTGAATCTGTACTGTGAATCTGTACTGTGAATCTGTACAGTGAATCTGTACAGTGAGTCTGTACAGTGAATCTGTACAGTGAGTCTGTACAGTGAATCTGTACAGTGAATCTGTACAGTGAGTCTGTACAGTGAATCTGTACAGTGAATCTGTACTGTGAGTCTGTAGAGTGAATCTGTACTGTGAGTCTGTACAGTGAGTCTGTACAGTGAATCTGTACAGTGAATCTGTACTGTGAGTCTGTACTGTGAGTCTGTACAGTGAATCTGTAGAGTGAGTCTGTACAGTGAATCTGTACAGTGAGTCTGTACAGTGAATCTGTAGAGTGAGTCTGCACAGTGAATCTGTGCTGTGAATCTGTACAGTGAATCTGTAGAGTGAATCTGTAGAGTGAATCTGTAGAGTGAATCTGTAGAGTGAATCTGTACTGTGAGTCTGTACAGTGAATCTGTAGAGTGAGTCTGTACAGTGAATCT
>CAEMYA010000731.1:642182-655294 GCA_903131615.1 Diplodus sargus | reverse complement strand
GTACTGTGAGTCTGTACAGTGAATCTGTACAGTGAATCTGTACTGTGAGTCTGTAGAGTGAATCTGTACTGTGAGTCTGTACAGTGAGTCTGTACAGTGAATCTGCACAGTGAATCTGTACTGTGAGTCTGTACTGTGAGTCTGTACTGTGAGTCTGTACAGTGAGTCTGTAAAGTGAGTCTGTACAGCGAGTCTGTACAGTGAATCTGTACAGTGAATCTGTAGAGTGAGTCTGTACAGTGAATCTGTACAGTGAGTCTGTACAGTGAATCTGTACTGTGAGTCTGTACTGTGAGTCTGTACAGTGAATCTGTACTGTGAATCTGTACAGTGAATCTGTACAGTGAATCTGTACAGTGAATCTGTAGAGTGAGTCTGTACAGTGAATCTGTACTGTGAGTCTGTAGAGTGAATCTGTACTGTGAGTCTGTAGAGTGAATCTGTACTGTGAGTCTGTACTGTGAGTCTGTACAGTGAATCTGTACTGTGAATCTGTACAGTGAAACTGTACAGTGAATCTGTACAGTGAAACTGTACAGTGAATCTGTAGACTGAGTCTGTACAGTGAATCTGTAGTGTGAATCTGTAGAGTGAGTCTGTACAGTGAATCTGTACAGTGAATCTGTACTGTGAGTCTGTACAGTGAATCTGTACTGTGAGTCTGTACAGTGAATCTGTACAGTGAATCTCCGGCTCCTCTGGTCTGATCTGAACACTGATAGGATTCTTCAACAGAGGGAAGAGCCGACACATATCATTACACATTAGTCTTTGGACCAAATGTGAAGATCGGGGCCTTGACACATGAACCTTTATATCCCCCAATGCACGACTGAACCGCCCCGTGCCTCTGACAGCAACACATAATCATTAAACACTAACATCATTAAGCATGCTGACAATCCTCTGTGATGTTTTCCAGAATGTGTGCATGCTGCTGATCAGAGGTGGGCGTCCACAGCAAATACAAGCAGCTTGGTGATGTGACTAACCTGCTGTGGGGTGCACGTGTTGGTGGACAGACTGCTTCTGGCTGTCAGAGTAGAGCTACAGACAGAGGCAGAGCTACAGACAGAGGCAGAGCTACAGACTGAGCTACAGACAGAGGCAGAGCTACAGACTGAGCTACAGACAGAGCTACAGACTGAGCTCGCTCTGCAGGAAGGACAAGAAACAGGCTTTGCTTCCGACAGCAGATATTCAGTGAGGATTTCTCTCTCTTATTTGTGCGAAGCATCAACACCCAGCGAGGGTTTCAGTCTGACTGCTGATGACAGCAGCTTAAGTTTTGGAGACGGCAGTTTCCTTTGCACTTCCCTCACAACAAAGACACAGTCACAGAGGATGGCTGGCCTGTGCTTTTCCCACACCAAGTTCAGAGATGAAACGTACATTAAACTCTGTGACGACAGCTGTAACCTTTAATAGGCTGTCATTAAAATTTAAAAGCGTCAAAATTCCAATAAAGTGTTGCAATCAACAGCTTTCAGTGGCAGCATACGGTCGGCTTGGCATTATAAACTGCGTATTTGCAGCCAAACTCTATTTTTGACTCATTTTTTTTACTTGAGCACAAAGTATAAAACAGACTCACAGCTGTTTGTGTTGAAAACTCGACATTTTGTAGGGCTGTTATGCTACCATGTTGGATGCATCATCTCAGCAAGACTTTATTATAGACCAGTAAACAAAGCAATATATAAGAACATGAAATCAGCTCTGCATGCTTAGCTTTGTATGTGTGGTTCCTTCGAGTCTATTGATTGATTGATTGATCGTATCCTAAAGGAGGTACAGCCACCGACATCACACACAACACAACACGTAAAAGCTGGAGAGCCGGTGCAGAAACACCAAACTGCTCCTCATACAACTTTTACTGACAGTAGGCGGCTGAGAGAAAAACTTTTCAGTTTCACAGAGCATGAGTCTGTTTCCATGACAACTGACAATCAGAATATACCGCATTAATTTCCTTGTATAACATTTGACATCTGCGCTACACAGGAGAAAAACTTCCACCAGCCTAACGGACATATTTTAGATCAGGCGCTGACTTTGTACTGATGACAAAGTCTACCAGATATTAACTGAAGCTTCTTTGTTTTCAGATGAGGATGATCGTTATATTGAACTGTGTCCTTGGAACCGATAGCTGAAGTTTTGTCATGCCGACTGATCAGAAAGCACTAAAAGCCATCATTCACTGTCAGAGGTTGCTTCATCTCCTCCGCTCGCTGCGCCGTCACTCATCTCATTCATCACTTCTACAGCTATCAAACTGCAGCTCAGGACAACCGGCTCAAACACAGAGACGCTTTTGTGTGGACGTTGATCACAGAGCTGGAGATCCGCACTGAAAGGTGTTGTGAACACTGTGATGCTGCCAGACTGGACACACAACAGGACTGAGGTCCATTCTGTGCAGGAATAGTTAAGCTGAACTCACACAGATGAAGAAAGAGATCAAATGTATACAGAATAAAACTGAATCGGCATAAATGCAACATTTTGGTGGAAGATGAGAAGAAGAAGGACGGGAGGAGAGTTTATTCTTCATTCTGTTACCATCAAAAAAAAGAGAAAGTTGTGAGATAAATATTCCAAAATAGAAATATTGACTTTTTAATGTGTTGCTGTTTCTAATATTGAGTTGAATTAAAGAAGAGAAAAGAGGAGGTGTGGTGGAGAGTCAACAGCAACATTTAGAGTTGAGTTTTAAACATTATCTGATGCAGGTGAGCAGGTGTGTTCAGTGTCTCGCACTGTTCAAACTCCATCTTCACACTTCCAGAGGTGATTCCTCTCACATGCACAGAACCGATGTGGAATCAGCTATTCATTACATAAAGTGTATTGTTTTTCTAGATCAAATCAACCCGACTCTCGCAGCCTTCATGACACGTCTATTTCATCAGCTACATCAGAACTTTTAAGTACTTCCACGTGGACAAATAAACCAAGTGTGTCATGCTGTACGTCACCTGACACGACTGACTGGTTGTCATGTTGTGGAGCTGAGTTATTATTACAGACGGGACATGTTGGTTGTTGCAGCTCTACTTGTGCACGCAGCTGACCTGAAGCCTGTTTGTTGGATTACTAAAAAGTCAGCAGACTGGATCCTTAATATTTCCTGATTTATATAATAAATTAAGAGAAGAGAAGTGAGAACTCACTTCCTGCCATCAAGACATGCAGCTGTAGCTATAATGACACAATGACTGAACAGATTTCACCTGCCAGCTTCTTCTTCTTCATCTTTAAAAGGTCGTCATTCTCTCCACATGATTCTCGATCAATCTGAACTACACTTATGGTGTTGTGTGTAAGCTTGAGGCTGCCAGGTGTGTGAAGGCTACGCCGTCTCCTACCATCGCTGCTGCCGCGGGCGACCAGGACGTCCGGCGACGGGGTCTGTCGTGAGCGTGAGCCGAAGGAGTCCAGACTGTCGAAGGAGTCCTCGCGGCCGTGGCGTGGCGGGGAGAGAGAGTCGCTGCGCTCAGAGTCCCAGCAGTCGATGTAGCCGCTGTCCCGGATGCTGCGTTTAGGGCTCTCTGCCTCCTCCGCCTCCTTGAACATGGTCAACAGACACACCGGTCATATCAAATGCACAAATTATTGTGGAAAAAGAAAGACACAGAACATTTCCTGTAAAGTACACTGATAAAACTCATGTTGTGTGTTTTATCTGAGAACATGTGAGGAACGTTTCCCTCATGTTCTCCACAACATCCCACTGTGACTGTAATCAGTCTGTCTTCGCCTCAGCGAACCCTCCCTGCGTGTCTGCAGTTAGAACATGGAGCTAATGGAAGGTGGGGAAAAGCTTTTCCTGTCTACTAAAACACTTCCTTTTCCTGACCTCTTGACCGTCTGTTAAGCAACTCCTCTGATAGACTATATGATGTTTTTCCTCTGGACTTTGCTTTGGGTTAACCAATGCCTGTGAGCTATAAGAGCGGTTAGCGGTAGGTGTAAATATTTGCTTTAAAATCAAATACAATTTAATCTTAGGTCAGTTTTTATTTCACGACTGCCAGATTTGATCCCAACTTTGACCACATTGTTCTTGTTGCTGATGTCTAAAACCTTCACAAGGGAATTTTCACTCCAGTTACACAAAAACAAAGCAGATGTTTTGAGTTTTATTTGACCAGGTTTGAGGATATCTAAGAGAGGGATGTCTCCAAACCTGGGCAAATAAAACCCAAACTATCTGACAGCTGGACACCGACAGACGAAATGAGATCATCATTTTCATGAACTGGCCCTTTAACTCAGTGGTTTGATAAGGGGACCTTGACATTATAGTGTTTTATAATCATTATTTAACCTGAAATCATCCTGACACACCTGCGCCACACATCCACCTGCTTCTTATATTTTAATCATCATTTTTTAATACCCAACTCCCATTCCATTATTTCACAAGCGACCTGGAAAGTGCTGATCTGATTCCATCACTAATCTCCTCTTTGTTTCATAGAGACGTGGCTTTGTTTTGGTCAGCTGCGACGTGTGAACATCTGGGAAAGTTATCCTGCTGAGCTGGCAGCGATTTCTGCGTTTTATAGAAGAGCAAAGGGACGTCACATAGTGGAATAAATGGCTGGGGGGTGACATCATGGTTATGAGTGGCTGTCATAGACTGTGTGCGTCTTGGGGGCTTGATAAAGCTCAGCTCCGTCTGTCCCTTTGGGTCCGTTAAGGGGTGGACTCAGGTCAGTGGCTGACACAATCCCTGGACCTGGTGTGTGGTGGTGACCTGCCTGAGATGACTCCTGACAGGTCTGTGTACATTCAGCACCTTGATTCAGTGCATCTGGAAACAGCATTCTTCTGTTTCTGTCTACTGCCTCTTATAATGTATTTCACCAGCTGTGGTTTATAACACAACTGTACTGTAGGTTCAGATCTTTGTGATACTTTTAGCTCTGGACATTACTAAATATGAAGGAGTTAGCAAACCTTTCGCATCTGTGACAGCAGGCCCTCAAACTCTTTCAGGTCCAGCGTGGGCCCGTTGTAGGCGGTACAGCCGTTGGCAGCGCGACCCAACCAGTAGATGGTGATTAGAACCTAAAGGAGAGACAACATACGGTCAGGCATGATGACTGAATGAGATGATGCTTTGTTTAGGAGACTTCAGTCAGAGCGAGCATGGAACTGTAGAGAGGTCACAGCACATCACAGTCACACTACAGCAGTCACACAACACGTCTTTTCTTTTTACATGTGGGTTCGTTATGTAGCGTTCAGATTCATTAAACATGATAACCAATAACAGACAATGCTATATTACATCCAGTTACAGCTTCAGACATTATATACTTCATGAAACAACAAAGAGAACTGTTCTTCTGTGAAACAACAGCAACACAGCTCATCCAGCTGTGCTGACTGAAGTCTCAGTCTTCATAATGACACCTTGAATTAAGACACGCTGTCCACGAGACTGTCGAGACAAACATGTCATTCAAGGTACGTGGAGCCAATTTGTTTGATGCTTCAGTTGATTCTTGCAAACCAACTGTTGCCACAAAGTGAGTGGAATTGCACAACATCAGGGTAATTGAATGTTTTCTTCTACAGGAAAATGGTGCAATTCATTGCAGCAGACGTAGAGAATGAACACGTAGCAACACAGGCCAAGACCTGTCGTCTCCACACAGCCACAGCTCCACAGGAAGCCTGGACGCTGCGTGCGTCTCCAGTGATGACAGCTTTGCAACGTGTTCTGAGCTCATGTGGTGACATCCTTCATACAGTCACATGGCTGTAGGACGGTCCGTTCATACGCAATCCTGATACCTGTTGTTACTGTTACATTGATGCTGGCTAAACATTTCAAAAAGTTTATAATGACAAAAAAAATCTATTAAGTTGATGAGGTTAAACATTAAAAATATTGTCTTTGTACTGTTTTCAATTTCATTTATGTCGAGAAAGATAAGCAGACTATCAGTCTGTGTTATTATGCTTAAACAGCGTCCCAGGTTTTTGGAATAAGGGTTCCATGAAAGATTTTGTCAGCTCAGGGTTGTAAAAGTGCAGGAAGCAGGCCCTTAAAAACAGTCTCTGCTCTGTTCCTTTCACTTTTCTCCCCACAAAGAAGCACAAGCTGCTTCCAAAGAAGTTACATGTTAGCTAATGTGTCCTGCACAAACACGACAAGACTGAGCCCTTGTTCTGACCCTGAAACCATTCACAGGCTGCTGCTAAAACACAGCATCCCTCCAGGGCCAAGGTGATTTATATTTCCCTGTTAGCTAGCTTAGTTGTGACTGCATACATTACCAAATCAATCTCATCTCCTTCCAGCACAGTAACCTTGTAGAATCAGGAGCCGAAGGAGGACGTACTTCTTACTCCTGCTTGTAACCAAATGTCCTGAAGTAATGCTGAATGTGACTGTGAAATTAAAGATTACTGCATTCAGAGTAACTCCCTTTGGAGTCAGCTAAAAGCCTAAAATGCAGAATATACAGATCTGCTGCAGATCTGCAGCCACAGGGAGATCACACAGAGCTGCACCTTTAGCACTGTGGGCTAAGTGTTCCCAGCTATATTTACTGTGTCCATGTCAACCGGCACTCCACAGGGGCTGCTTTGATAAGAAAGCTCAGCGTGGCTTAATGTGTTTATTTCAGTCATACTGTCAGTGTCAACAGCGTCAGCCGCTCAAACACACTCAGAGGAAGAGCAAAGACAAACTGGCGTGCTGATGAGAAGAACAACAAAGTCTTTTCTGTGTGATACCGAGCTGATCCACGGAGGGAAACCTTCGTATTCATGTCAAAGTATAACTGGCCTTTGTACGCTGATGCACCAGATCAAAACACATCTGCTGTCTAATACAGATCAACACAACTGGTGATACAGGAGAACATTTCATCTGTTGATTTATGTTGTTCTGCACACAACGTCACTAATGTAACTGCTGTGCTAAAGCAATACTGTGCTGGCTGTGGTGATGCTTCAGTGACCAGCAGATTGTATTGCATTTGTGTCATCAGTGTAATGACAACATCCGTGCCAGCTCCCATAAGAAGTGGGTCAGCAGCACCAAATGTGTTTCACTTGCTTATTAGTTTGCTTTAAACACATTCGTATTGATCCAAACTGCACAACACAATGGGAAACACGACACCGCTGCGCCTGCATGATTCAGACACGCAACCCTAAACCTACAACAAACACCCGTACAAAAACTGAAACTTGGACACGAGCACAGAGCAGCAGTTCAAATAAAACACGTGTTCACACAAAGTCAAGAGCAAAATGTACCTATAATGTCAGCACAAACACAAGAGGCCAAGCATTCACACAATCAGCAGACCTGTAGTGGCACACAACGATGCAGATTCCCTGAACCACTCATCACATTCAGGCCTTTTTGTTCACACCTGCTAACAGTCATCTCGTGACTGCAGCAGTGTTGCACCTATCCGTGCAGTGCCTCCTTCTTACTTCAACATCCAATCTGTTGGCTAAACACCTTTATCACCGCATCAGCAGATTCTTCCCAGTGTGCTCCTTCACCTCTCAACATGGGATGTGCTGCAGAAACAGCTGCTCTCAAGTCCTAAGTCCTCAATCCTCAGTCTGCAGGGCAGGTCCATAATGAAGCATATCGGAGTAGCAGGTCCCTGCTAAAGCGCCGGCTGCTGGGACTTGCGGGCTGATTGCTGTTACTGCAAATGCCGGCAAATGTGGCTGAGAGTCCCTGTGTGTAGTCAGCTAAATGAGCTAGCAGCCAGGCCGGCTCTGCAGCTCGACACATCCAGCATCACAGAGAGAGGAGAGAGGGCTCTGACTGCAGAGTGGGCAGGGCTAGCTGCATGTGCTCCACTTCTTAAAGCAGCATTATTAGAAAAACAGAAGAGGGGCTGAGGTGGATATGAACAAAAAGACACACTGTAAAAAATGACAGGACAAAAAAAAAACTACAACAGGCAGAGAAGGAAGAAACACTGAAAAGAATTAAAGCCCAAACGAAATGAATAAAATCATAAAGAGCAGAACAAGGTGATGTGCAGACGGTTCTGTGTGTTTAGTCTGTGTGTACCTGACAATATTAAAATAGATCCAGTAAGCAGAGTAAACTAACAGAAGGGATGGAGACAGAACAGACAACAGTCACCTCTGCTTAGAAACCTGGCAGCTGATCTGCATTGTGAATCAGGTTTTCTGTGGTCGTTTTAAGCCGCTGCTGTAGTGTGTAAAGACATCTAGCTGAGGATCAGCTCACTTGGTAGAGCAGCTAAGCATGTACAGAGGCTTAGTCCTGGCAGCAGCGGCCCCGGGTCTGAATCCAACCTGTGGCCCTCTGCTGCATGTCGTCCCCTCCCTCATGCTACCATCCTGGACATCTACAGAGCAACAGTTCAGATCAACTCCAGGTGTCATTTTCTTTACTTTGTGGCACAAAAGGATAAATTAGATCTCCAACTTAACGATAGTGAAAGTGTTGTTATTAATGAGGTGAAGGCATCAGACATGCACTCACTTTGAAATGACATCTTGAAAACAGACAGTGAAGTAGCACTGAACTGTGTGTGATGCTGCCTGGAAGTTACTGTACATGAATGTGATTTGTTCTGCAGGAAGATGGAAAAGAGATGGAAAGTGAAGGACACAGTATCAGCTGAGTGTGTGGAGCTAAACTGTAGAATTTAGACTGAAGGCAGGAGGAGCAGATGAAATTAAAAGATTTGGTGGAGAAGACTACAGAGGATAGAAAATATAAAGCTATGATAACCTCACATAGTAAAGCTGAAAGAAAAGAGAGTGATGACCACAGCACACACAACACAAACACAAACACTGCACCATAATAACAGTTTCCACCCAAACATACATTTAGCACACAAGCAAATGATCCCACTGTAATCCAGAAGTATCACTTACATTCTTCAGTTTTCGGCTGCAGTCGCTTCCCCTGGGAGAGAGACAGAGAGGGAGAGGGAGTGAGACTTCTGGTGCAATTCAATGAAGCATTTCACATACAAAAGCTGCAGACATCTTTCAAACCATCAAACTCCCACTTAGACAAGAACTTACTCAATATATAGAGGGATCTGCGGCTGCCCACGCAGGAAGAATTAAAAGCATCTAAAAGCACTGAATCTGTAGATCCAGTTGGTTGTTTGGTGGTTTTTAACATTTCCAGCAGTTGTGTTCAGTGGCTGCAGCCTGACTGAGTATCTGTGTTAGTTCCTCTGGACCAAATAGACAGAGAGCCAAAGAGTCTTTCTAGATCTGCCATTCATCATCCACAAAGACTTTCTTCATCAGAAAGTCAGAAGCGATAGATGTGACAGTGGAGGAGACACGGTGTGAAGCCAAGTGATCTCTGGGAGGTGCAGTGCAGAGACACCACAGCAGAGGCCACTTAGCGCCACAGATGCTGCCAAAATGAAAAGATGCGGATCTTGCGGATCACCACTTGAAGCTATAAATGGGAAGTGGAACGAACTGGTTGTAAAACTGACCCCAATGCACACTTATATACTTCTAGGCTGAGAGAGAGAGAGAGAGAGAGAGAGAGAGAGAGAGAGAGAGAGAGAGAGAGAGAGAGAGAGAGAGAGAGAGAGAGAGGGGGAGAGGGAGAGAGAGAGAGAGACCAGTCTACTTCTCTGACACGCAGCAGCACAAAGACAAACGACCTGGATTTCTCTTAACTCATCTTTATTCTGCTGAACGGTGAAAGTTAACCACAGAGGATCTTTTCAGAGTGAGGAAAGGTCAGAAACAGACACTTTTCAAAAAAGAGCTAAGTGACATGTCTCTCCTGCACTTTGGAAAACAGTTTCACACAAATAGTCACAAAAAAGTACAATACAAACAATACCATCACAAGAAAAGCTGATAGTCTTAAAAAGCATCTTTTGGCAGAGGGACTCTGGCAGGTCAACGCTGTGCCGAGTCAAAGCACCTGAACACAGAAGCCTGCTCATCCTCACGCTGCGGCCCGGATTGGATTCTGTTCTCAGGCTCATTAGGTTAAATGCTCTGCAGTATAACCAAGTGATATCCCACAGACCAGCTCTACAGGAGAGGAAATACAAAATGTCTGCTGGTTCAGAAAAGAGCCCGGGGAGAGAAGCCAGGACGGGAGGGATGTGGCTTCTCCTCACGAGCTGTGAGGTGGCTGGCTGCAGAGCTGCAGCAGGAAAACATCATGCTTTAAGTATGTTTCTCTCATTACCTCTCATTATGAATCACAATTACATGGATAGACAACAGAGTGCTCATAAAGAACGACAATTATCTCGGGAAAACACACGTCGGGCTGAAGGATTGCTGAACACAGAGTAGGTTTCCATGTTAACAATCAGTGGCGGACGACCTGACGGCTTCAGAACGTGAAAAAGCATGAAAGCATCTGCAGTCTTCTTCAGACGGATCACAGATTGAGTTTAAGGACTTCTTACTTCTGTTTCAAACTTCACATAACCTCACTGACAAGCAGATCTGCGCTGCACGGTGACCTTTGGTTTCCCAGAAGACCTTCCTCTGCGGGCAACAGTCCTTTATATATACTGCACTGTATCTAATGGGGATCCAAGGAAAGACATCTGGGAAAACTGCTCATTTTGGATATGAAACTACTGTCAGATGTAATGAATCAACTTGTATCGGAAACGTCTTGCCCAAAATGGAACAGAGCACCAGCACAATACAGAGTCTGCAGTATGCCGCAGGTCACAGAGCCACCTCACTCATCACACCAGCAACACACAAACTGCAGTTGCGTGAGTTTTCCATGACAGCAGTGACCTGACAAAGAGGGATGAAAGAGGAGAAGAAGAGCGAGGTGAAAGTAGCTGCAGGGAACGAAGTGTAAATCCCCTTCTCTCCTCATCATCCTCCTCATCATCCTCGCCGTCAGTCGGCTGACTACATAAACACAGAGGCAGGTTCCTTTTCTCTGCTGTTACCTTGAAGAAGCAAAGCAGGAGGACGAACAACAGATTCCAGAGGGATGAGATCACATCGAGGGGCAGGATCTACCTTTTCTTTTGTCTCTCGCTCTCTCTCTTCCTCTCATCAGAGTTTCCATGATTTTATTCCAACACAACAGAAATATAAATATCAATGATATACAACGTCAAAACTATGATATCATAACCATATCAGTGTTGGACAAAACACTTCAGGGTTTATTCTCTCTTTTAATCCACTCCTCTTACAAACTGCTCCTATAATATTTAGTGTGAGTTTACGGTAAAATTACATTTATGGAAGTTCATTAAGTTGTTATCAAAGTCACCAAACAATTGTTGATGAACTTATGATTCATGTTTGTTTTATTACTGTGTCTACATACGATTTAATGCCGGTGAATTTAGACAAACTGAGCAAAACTGTAACACTGAGCAAGTTTGATCAAAGGAAAAGTGAACTGAACAATATTATTGCATTATCTGAGTAAATGCTGATGAAGGCTTGCTGCAACCAAACACAGCTTCTCTCTTCTCTCCTCAACTCTGCTGGCAAACTGTCACCTCTGTTGGAAATGGATCTGTTTCCATCAACATGGAGGAGCAGCACATACCTCAGGTCTGAGCTCACGGTGCACCTGAACCTGCCTGTCTTCATGCCTGCATGTCCAAAGCTGTTTCCTGGATGTGTAAACACCTGTCCAGAGACTCGGGCGGAGAAGAACTGAAACTGCTTCCTGTCACGGGTACAAGCTGCGAGGAAACAGCATCCTGTACGACAGAGACTTACATAACCACTGGAAATAACACCGCGCCACTGAAACAATGACACCTCTGTTTCCTTCAGACTTTTTGCCCATTTTGATCGCTCAAATATTCCTGATGATGGAGTGAGAATATTCATAAGCATTCAGCATGAAAACCTTCAGCTGAAGAAGACGATCCACTACAGCTGAGCTGAAGCTCTGATTTAGTTCCTCTGTTATTCTTCTGGCATTATCACTTTGTACTTTGAACTTCTGTTTGACTGTGGGAAATAAACTGTTATTACAATCAACGGTATAATCAAGCGTTCCCAAAATGCACCTCTGTCCGTTTACTGCTTTATAATGCTAGCTTGTAACTCAGGAGAGGCAGCGGTGGCACAGCAAACTCACAACTCAGTCACAGAGGATTCTGCACTGCATAATCTACTGAAGCAAGAAGCAGGTCGGACTCAAACAAAACCAAAGTGCAGAGAGAAGTTCAGAAGCTGCCCAACAACAGCAGGTACAGTCACATGGCTCCCAAACAATATTCTAATACTACTGGGCTATTTCAGGATACACTATCTATCTCAATATTTTGAAAGTACCTAATATGTATAAATAATGATGAATGATACTGATAAATAATCATCAGTAATGTGGATATTATGAGTAAGTGTCAGAATGAACAGTTTCACATCACTTTACGTTAAAGCAGCCTTTAAAACAGGCAGGAGACAACAAGCCTACTGTCACAGCATTATATAAACACATATACATACATAATATATATGACAATATCCAAAAGCTAAGACGATATATAGTCTCACATAATGATAACGATATAATCTGTTAATCTTGTCCAACCCTTTGAGTTACACAGCTTTATATTCAAGACTCACTGTAACCTCATACAAACACATGAGCAGGTACTGAACTGACGCTCACCTGCTCATCACAGAGGAGGCTGAGCAGTGACATCCTGCGGGACTCCAGACGAAGTGTTTTAAGGCTGGATGTCGACTCTGAGTTCATTTGAACCAATGACACATTCCTCATAATGTCTTCAGCTTAATAGTTTGGAAAGTAAGAGGCTGCAGCGTTATTGTGGTTTACGACGCCCACCAGGAAAAATCCATCAACAGCAAATAACTCGACAAACTTAAATGTCACATCCATTTATTACTGGCACCAGCTAATGTCAAGCAAAGGTGACAGTAAAATATTTGTGCAAAGGAGAAAAATAACATGATATTATTGTTTAAGAAATATAAATGACACACTGAAGAATGATCACTGAAAAATACTCATAAAGTACACACACACACACACACACACACACACACACACACACACACACACACACACACACACACACACACACACACACACACACACACACACACACACACACACA
>CAEMYA010000731.1:615212-641770 GCA_903131615.1 Diplodus sargus | reverse complement strand
ACACAGCTTTATATTCAAGACTCACTGTAACCTCACACAAACACATGAGCAGTCAGGTACTGAACTGACGCTCACCTGCTCCTCACAGAGGAGGCTGAGCAGTGACATCCTGCGGGACTCCAGACGAAGTGTTTTAAGGCTGGATGTCGACTCTGAGTTCATTTGAACCAATGACACATTCCTCATAATGTGTTCAGCTTAATAGTTTGGAAAGTAAGAGGCTGCAGCGTTATTGTGGTTTACGACGCCCACCAGGAAAAATCCATCAACAGCAAATAACTCGACAAACTTAAATGTCTATTTACTGGCACCAGTTAATGTCAAGCAAAGGTGACAGTAAAATATTTGTGCAAAGGAGAAAAATAACATGATATTATTGTTGAAGAAATATAAATGACACACTGAAGAATGATCACTGAAAAATACTCATAAAGTACACACACACACACACACACACACACACACACACACACACACACACACCTCAGTGCTTTCAAAGAATCCCTTGTCCTGACAGAAACCAGTCAAGCAGCTCCTCCTGAGACCAGCTAGGATTCATACCGTCCCCCTAACCATGAGGACAACACATACGCACACACACACACACACACACACACACACACACACACACACACACACACACACACACACACACACTCACAAACACTTACACACACACTCACACACACTCACATACACACTCACACACACTCACATACACACTCACACTCACACTCACTCACACTCACACACACACACACACAGAACAAAGCAGGCGTCACGGTTCAGCGGCTGATGTAAACTGTTGTGTGGTGTGTGGACACAGACCAGTTGTGTCCCTGGTTGCTCCGCTGACACTGACCGGCTCGACAACCTTCCATTGACTCTCAGTCACTGTATTTACGTTGGCAGTGAACTGGACGATTGTCTGATGCACAGAATGACACACAGAGAAGCTCAGTGATGCAGACAGACATCTATGAACACACAGTTGAAGTGTTCACTATCAGCATCATGTCCATCCACTCAATAAAACACAAGCCTTTGTATATTATTGAAACGTACAAAATATGCAAACAACTCCAGAGCAGCTACTGAATGGACCTCGTGGTGAAGTGGTTCTGTCTCCTGTGGTTGAGAAGTCCGGACCAGCGGGCTTTCTGCAGCCTATAGACAGACACTGATGTATCTGTGAAGGCCAATATCTGTCCATGTTACTGGCTGATGGATTTATTAGTTGGACACTATTTTAACCACTTACAATTCCATGACAGCTGAGAAAACACCATCCACTGATGAAGATCATGTGATGTGATTTAAATCTCCAAAGCTTCTTCTGGCACTGGACCTTGAGATACGACAGACTGGACTGGTACTAAACTGGTTATCACAACCATGAAAGAGGTCGTTATTGCTGTTTTCTCATATACATTACTGTGAAATCAACTTGTCTGTATTGTTCCCACCACAAAGCATTTTCCAACAACCCGGGCTTAGTTTAAGTATAAACCTTGCTGCTTCTATCACTGCGACACAGACTGTGATTTGTGTTCCTCTGTTGAGAACGATTCCATCATGTAACTGAAACTCTAAAAGCTTCACGTCGTTTTGCTTTGATAGAACAGCTCCCTCTGTCTTCTTTGTGCAGTAAGAAACAAACACATTACATCTCTACTCAACTACATGAAGTCTACTTCAGAACATCTGGTGTGTGAGAGAGGGCTGGAGAGAAGGCAGCATGAAACACCGTTCTGACTGTAGAGACGATACAGGAACAAACGGTACGAATGTCTGAAGAGATTCCTGAAGATCGTCCATCTCTCAACCATCCATCCAACAGACGAGCCGCACAGTCAACTCTGTGACAGGACGACCTCACTTCACCAACAGTTATCAACTCAGACAATCAGAGAGGCTGTTGGAAGTATTGTGATGAAATACAAACATGTATGCAAACACACACACGTCTGCTGAGCAGTCAGGTAACACTGAAGCTGTCACTTACTTGGCGGTGGAGCGTGTCGACGTGTCCTGCAGGTCTCCAGGGTCAAACAGCTGGGAGCCCTTCAGACCCAACTCCTCACAGCCACGCAGGAACACACTGAGGTTATCCTGCAGCACACAGAGCAAGAGCAGGTGTGTTATTCAGCAGGGTCTCAGCTCGAACACGACCGTGACACACACAGTAACTGTACAGAGCACCTTCACACCACAGCGAGGAGAAACACGTCTGTCATTCAGCGCGACGCACATGTAAACACACGTCAGCGCTCTCAAGTCTAACCTTGAACTTTAAACAAAGTCTGAACCCTCAAACAGCCATTTACACACACACACACACACACACACACACACACACACACACACACACACACACACACACACACACACACACACACACACACACACACACACACACACGGTCAGGAACACAAACACAAGCTGCATGTGTAGGAGCAGTAATGATGAGGATGAGCAGGCTACTTCTGTTTTGCCTGCATACAAACATGCAAACACACAGAACATGAAAATCAGGATACCTGCTCGGCAGAAACGTGACACCAGCAGGTTCTGTGGCCGGTTCTCGTACGTCTCTTCTCTCAGATTACTCCAACTTTCACTCTTCACCTTGTCCTTCCTCCAAGTGTCTCCTGCTTCCTTTATTATCTCTCCTTCTTCACCTGCTTTCCCTCAAACATTCCTTCCTTCTCTTCTTCGCTACCTTTCACTCTCTCTCCATCTCGTCAGTCTTCCTCCCTCTCTCCCCTCTGCTCTCAGACAAACTCTTTGTTGAAGGCAACCTGAGCCGAGCTCTCCTCTCCTGTTCCCAGGTTCTCTCTCGCTCTCTCTATCTCCTTTGTTTCTATGTCTCTCTATCCCTCAGAGGGCCGCAGCCAAACCCTTCTCTCTCTCTCTCTCTCTCTCTCTCTCTGGGTGTCACCATTTCCTCTCCACCCGATTGTCCCAAGCTCTCTCTCTCTCACACACAAAAACACAATGTGCTGATATTCACATTAAATACGGACACATTTAGACCAATCTGCATCCCTCCAAGTGCTCAGACACACAAAAACTCAGACTTATTTATCCGTACACACAAGCTGCTGTAAGGACTCATGCATGGCTACAAACACACACACACACACTTGGAAACACTTGTTCTCACGATCCTTCCACATTTGTACCAAAACACCCACTCCAACCCACCCTGCTGCTTCCTGTGTTTTTGGGACAGCGCACAACACACATACACAGACACACACACACACACACACACACACACACACACACACACACACACACACACACACACACACACACACACACACACACACACACACACACACACACACACACACACACACACACACACACACAGCTGCTGATCAAGGTCACATTTTACTTCAAAATAAAGAACTTTCAGTCCAGTTGGATCCAATTCAGGTCAATGTTGTCTTTATGTAGAAGCTGACAAAGACTTATCACTGGAACAATAATGGACTCTGTTCGGGTCGGACTCTCAAACTCTTTGTGTCACAAGTCCAAGTCAACAGATCCAAATATGACTCAGAGATCCCCAGTGGATGTGATTCTGGTGTAAAGTCAGTATAACAATAGCATGCTGTATATAAGCAGGATTAATCTACGCCAATAGAACTGTAGTTTTCTAAGAGTGGAAAACAAGAGAAGCATTTACTGTTAACATCCCTGACAAACACACAGTTTGCTGTGTTAGCATGTGTGTAAATGTAACTGGCACAGAATCGGATCCGACACTGATTGGCTGGTTGCCGGTCGTGGTCAGTCATGCTGAAAACCAGCCAACTCTGGTTTCCTGTCAATCAATCAATCAATCAATCAATCAATCAATCAATCAATCAATCAATACATCTCTCATTTCCAATCAAATCCACTATCCTATGATTGTACACATGTTCAGAGATAAGACAAATAGCAAAGAGAGACTTATGACTGACTCATTAGTAATAATTTAATTTAAATGAAATAAATAATTAAATGTCTCAAAAAAAAGTTGCAGTCAGAACTGGACAGTAAGAAGACAAAAGAACACATCTTCACCACGACAACTACTGTGATGATAAAATTTAACATTATACTAAACAAAACATCAAAACATCAAAACATCAAAACATCTAACCCACCACTGTATATGTGGTGCACACATCTGCTGCCAGGCTCTTACACCTGCGAGATGAAAACCAATGGAAACCACGTCTGTAGGAGCACAAAGAGGGAGCGCTTGATATATTACAGCCAGGGGATCGTTAGAGATCTGGTGCTGTTTACAACAACAAGCATCAACTCTAACTTCACATTTTCGCTGGAGTTTCACATGTTCTGGAATAAGAAACACTGAAACAAACAACAAGCCAACAGAGAGGCTCATTTAGCAGCAACTTGCGTAATGTTAAACCGGATAATTAACGGGTGTTTGGAGTGTGTGTGTGTGTGTGTGTGTGTGTGTGTGTGTGTGTGTGACTTAAGAGGTGAGCATAACTCTGTGGTGATTTGCAGGTCACTGCCACAGGAAGCTGGGCGTCTACCGCAGAGAAATGATTGACAGCTGAATGTGTTTGCAGAAGGGCCGGGAGGGAGGAGGTCGACTCAGACACAAAGCTTCTGTGCACTCAAAAAATGAAGTCATAATACATTTGGGCAAAAGTTCTCCCCGGTGTAGAAATACCAACAGTGGTACAACTTAATAACTAATAAAGAAAAAAGGAGCAATGCAGATGAACAGTCACAAAGGATTATCCAAATAGGATTTACCATCAAAACTTCAAAAAGTTCAGCATTATTTGAAAGAAAGAAGAAAAAGTGAAGACAGAACTGAGCTACATATTACAAGATCCACTGTTCCTGATTAGTATTTTGTGTGTGTGCTGCACCTACAGGTGTACAAGTATGTGTGAGAAAAGATGTTTGGTTGCATTAAACACAACCCTCATTGTAATCAATATCTGTCCTCCATGAGACCACCAAGGAAGAGATCAGTGTCCACGCTGTGATCTTGGTCCTTACAATGACAGAGGACAGCCGTCCAGGAGGAAGGAACACATGTCAGTCAGATTTGTTTCCTGATTCAAGGACAACTCCACAAAATAAGCAAAGAGCGAGGTGAAGTTTCTAACCCTGCCATGCTGCACTGTTCCTCCCACAGAGTCACAGTTCTGTGTTCAGAAGACAACAGAGAGCTGCATGTGCTGTTGTGAAAGTCAGTTTTTACAAATCCATACCGGTATCACATCACATAAGACTAAATATATCTGTTAATATAGCCATACTAGAGCAGTGTGACACCAGTATATCAGCTGGTTTGTCTACGTGCAGTCAGTATCTGTGCACGTGTTCACAATCAGTGAGTAAAATCATCGTAATCGTGAGCCCATCACTGATAAACCACATCATGAAATCGGGTTGTTAATGCTAATTTCTGTGTTTTTACAACACTTATAATTACCTGAAACACTGAAAGTATTTGCCTTAAAACTCCATCTAGTATTAAAGGCCTATAACACACGCTGGTCATGTGTCACTTCTTTTTACTCTGATGTAAGACTTCCTGGTATGAAGCAAAGTGAAAAGTTAAGCTTATTTCACAGGCTGTGAAAACCTCCTGCTGCACGGTCCAATAAATCAGAAGAAACAACTGAATATGAAAAACAAAGAATATTACAATTTAAAATCTCCGATCCTGGAAAACAACCACTGCAAATATTGTTTTTATTAACACATGTGTCACTGAAAAGTTACACCTACTGCTGCTGCTCTAAACCTGCCTGGAAAACAACACATGAACATGTGAATCACTTCCATTCAGCGTGCAGGACGACCTCTGCTGCGCGTCTGTTTACACAGCGTGAAACACCAGCAGACCGACCGCTGCACGCAACAACCGACCCGTTCAGAGGAACACTCGGCCGGGCAGGCCGGGCGGCCCGAGCACTGAGGCAGCTACTCTAATTACAAACCAGCCAAAACTCCTCAGAGACTCATTTTCCCATTAGCCCCCAAACAGGAAGAGGAAGGGGGAGTAGCTGTGTTTTATTACGATGGGCCAGATAACAGCAGACCCCTTGTTTATGTGTTTCTCGCCTCTTTAATCGCAGCCAAGAGGAAATGAAGTCCCTGAAAGCTGCAGGACGCTCACAGACAGAAGTATGAACCATCTGAAGTACAGCAGGTCGTGTTGTTCACACTGGAGGAAACCAGCAGGTGTGACTTTTATATGCTGCCCTCAAACCACCATGTAAACATGTTGTCTTCAATGGATGATTCATTCCCCTCTTTGGGCCAATAAGGGCAGTTCATTGCTGGTCCTGCATCATCACTGCTGTTTGAGATATCACACAAACTTGTGACGCAAACTAAAATACTTTAAATATCCCCAAAAAATCCAACCCAAGCCTTCAGGTTGCTGGGCTGGTTGCAGACTGTATAAGACGCAGTGCATCTGCCAGAAAACTGAGTCCTTCTTCAGTGTAACAGCACAAACAAATGCAGTTTTTTTATTTAATTTGCGCTGTTTTGATTCATCTTCAGAAATGAAGACCTGACAACGAGACAACTTGTGAAGGTCCATAGTTTTCACTCAAAGTGCCCTCAACTTTTAGAACAAGAGCTACTTGGAGGAGTGTGAGGTTGTTTTAACCTGTTGTCTCTGTGTCGACTACAATCTAACACCTACAAACGTCAGACAAAGTTGTCTGCTGATGTATGAAATATGTTTTTGTGCGACTGTAGAACAGCGATGGCTTCATTGTCGGCCCGTCTATGTTGTGTGCTTTTCACTGTCACTCCTGATCTTTAACTTATTTGTTCATGTGTCTGTTCACAAAATATCACAATGTTAAAATCACATTTTTGAGATAAAGCATCAAAGAGCAAGTCAGGACGGAAAAGTGGGCGGCAGTATATTTTGCGTGAGCGTGTGCCTGTTTACACGTCGGTCCAGGTCCTGAACGCTCACTTCATCCACATCGAGGTCTGAAGACTCATGAAAGCCTCTACTGTGCTGAGCTGGACGCTGCTGAAGTTCACAGGAACACTTCAGACTTTAATACATTCCTTCCTGCTTAAGTTAAGTGCTTTTATGGTTTTAGTAAATAAAACAACTTTTGTTCAGACAAGAAATATCATGAAAACACTGTAAACTGGATCAAACTCTCCTACAGACGTTCTACATCGGCGTTCTAACCAACAGTTTCTTACAGGCGGGAGTCTGCAGATTATCTTCGCGTCCTGTAGTAAGACAGTCATTAGGCTCAGTGTCACACACGGCTGCTGATGGACATCTTGGCTGTGAGCACTGAAACAGATCTTTCAGCTGGAAGTATCTGTAATCAAAGCCTGATAACACACTGGTGCTACAGAATGTAAAAGTCTTTCCAAGCCAGTAAATCAGCATGTCACATGACTGGTGCCAGTGTGTGTCTGCAGTTGTTGCCTGAGGGGATATCGTAGGTATCCAGAATTAGCTCCCTGCATTACACTGACAGAGACAAAAAGGTTCACTGCCATTTAAAATGTGTGGTAGTATTTATTTTTCTTTAGAACGATAAAAAACAACCAGGCTGAGAAAACGAGGAAGGTGAAAGAGATTCCTGCTCAGAAACATCCTGTGACCGAGCGGACGACCCGGCTGCTAACCTTCACGTCAACTTTCTGCTTTGGAAAACTGGACAGGCATCAAAGCTGGAATCTCAAGTTTCAAGGCCTGTGGCTGCCATACAATCCCGCTGATACAATTATGTCATCATATATATAAGGTTTGGAATTTATTCAAGGGAAATCACAGGTTTTGAACTACAGACAGCAATAGAATCAGACTAGCAACAAAAATATCCCTGAGGAGGGAAACGACTGAAAAAAAGAAAAGTCAGGGGAGACGCAGACATGAAGCAATGTGACAAAGAGGGAAAACAGCAAGAGATCCAAGAGGATCAGATGATAGTGCTGAGTTTTGGTGGAAATACTGTAAAGGACTCACCAGGCCAGCTATAGGTGTGGGCAGTCTGTTGATCTTCTTCACCAGGCCAGGTTTAATGGAGCTCAGCAACCTGACAGAGACCACAGAGGCAAGACGACATCACAAGATGAATTTAACTCAAGTCAACGCTTTCAAACTTCAGATGATTATTTCATATGTGGCATCACAAAGTTTAAACCCAGCTCAAGCAAAGTGAAACAACTGCAGGAAAGGAGACAGAAGAGTGTGAAACTGTGTGAGGGGGAACAAAAACCAGACAAAGACATTTTTGAGGGTCCTGCCGTGGCGTCTGGAAGCTTTATGACGAGACAGATCCTAAATCAGAGCTGAGAATCAGTGCTTCTCCTTCCACCCGCTGGGAGCTGTTAACTTGTTCCAGTGCACTTCATCCCACAGTGAACTACACGTGAGGACGTTTGTCCTTCTGCTGTCATCTCTCCTCACACGCACCATTCTTCCAGAAGGTCACAGTATATTCCTGCAACCTCGGACAGCTTGTTGGTCGTGAACAAACCCTTTCAGAGTTCCCGCCTCTCCCTCTCTTTCTCTCTCTGTCTGTCTCTGGTTTCATCTCTTGTGGGTTTTCATCAGAGGAAGTCCCGTAATGATTCTGTGCTGTAAAGGAAAAACCCAGCCTGGATTCTGTGACAGCGTTAGATGTCAGCGGTCCTGTGCTGCTCATGGCAGGTACTTTGTGCTGCAATGCTGCGATTCACCTTTAACTTGAACTCTCTTTGTCTCAGCCTGCTTCATCTACTTCAGCTTCGGTTAGAGATTTCCTGCTGTACTGTATGTTACCCAGAATAACTTGCAACCGCCCCAAGAGAAAGTTGTTCTCGGTGCTACATACAATATGTGTAGGAGGAGAGTGAGCCATGGATACAGTGAAGAACGTTTCTTCACTCTTGAACAATTGCCTGGAATGAGAATAATGTCAGCCTGCTTTCTCTTATTACAGCAAACTTCAGTGGACTTCTCTGTTTCATCATGTCTTCAACAGACGGGTTTCTGCTGAGCATCGGCACAGATTCATTAAAAAATGCTTCAGGGACAAAATGTGCCAACAATCCAATTGTTTCTGTGATGGAACTGAAATCGGATGTTTTGCCAGATATCTGCAAGAATATGCTGCCTGTTTGTGTCCGCCGTGGACCGTCACAGTTCAGACTTGTAACAGACGGAATGGAAATGACTGCGAGAGTGAGAGTGCCGTCCTGGATGTTAAAACAGGCACAATCAAGACTAACACAATACAAGCAACATGAATACATCATCGTATGAGTATGTACAGGGACAAACACATTTCCTGACGCCTGTGTATCAGTCAGGAAGAGGTTGGAGGGTGTTGTGCTCCTGAAATTAGTGAGATTCAAAACAAGCCGCTCACAGGAAGTCCAGTCTGCTCCCCCTCTGCTGCTTGGAAACCAGTCGAGTGCATAACGTGACTCCACGTTAGCATGGCGTCGGGATGAGAGGATGTAGTGTTGATGACTGAATTACAGGACAGTATCAGTAACCTACACGTCTGGGAGGCTGTCCAAGGATCCAGGCCGGACCACAATACAGTCTGTCTATGAGCTATATGAATATAATGTTTTCATGTCCCAGAGCTGAAGCGCCGTGATGCTGAAAGAGCATCAGCTAAATGATGGAATGAATTCAGTTTGTTGCCAGCGTGAGCATCACAGCTTTACGTGGATGCTTCAGAATAGATGTCCTGTCATTACAAAGGAAGCACAGTGAGAGCACAGAGACGCCTCCACACACATCTCGTCCTCCACACTGAAGGGAGCCGGCTTGTTTGCTTCTCAGAGTTTCTGTTTCAGTGAGAATGAACTGAAATCGTGACTCATCGTGATATCTGTCAAAATAAATGCAATATGATATTTTGTTAAGTTAAGCACGCAACTTGCCATTATTTCAACCATCAGTCAGTCATGAGAATGTTTTTATCCCCAATTATTAACATAAGCTTACAGTCTGTAAAATGTTAGAGGGCCCAAACTGAAGTCTTTAAATGACTTTCAGAAAACAACAGTCCAAACAGTTTACCATCATTTACAGTTTACATCTACTGAAGGAGAAGATTGTCTGATGAGAGTCAGTGATTGGTAAGTTCTCAGTCAGTTGCATGACTCTTCACATCTTACTAAATATATGAACCTCTCAGATACAGTTTGTACATTGTTTGTCACGTGTGTGTGCGACTGCACCTCGAGATGAGCCACAATATTCCAGAAATTCCAAAACCAGCGGGGACGCTGTTAAATTGGACTTGGTGTCTGTATCCACAATACAGATGGTGTAAACGTTGGGCTGGTGTAACTGAACTTGGCAGGCAGGAATGTGGAAGAGAGAAAGTACAAGTGACCGTGTGTGCTGTCAGTCTGTCAGAAAGTGTCACGCTGGAGGACGATTGGACGGGACGCCAGTCTCTCTGATCACTGGACCACAGGGCCGTCACAACCCTCTGCACGTATCACTGCACGTATCACTGCACGTATCACTGCACGTATCACTGCACGTAGGAAAGAGCCACCTGTGACTGCTGCGCCCTCCGATCATCATTATGATCATCAGCGTTTTTAACTTCCTATAAACTATCAGGCGTCCTCTGAAACAAACAAATGCTTCTGAAGGAAGAGCACAACACGTTTCAGTCTTTAAAAGGACTGGTGCTATAAATCTAATTAAAGTTTTTAAAACTTTTTTTACTGTTGCACACATTTAAGTCACTATGGACGACAATATCATCTCAGTGCCTCAATAAAATAAGTCAAATTAAAAGAAGTCGCTCACAAGAGAAATAAACTGTAACTTTCCTCAAGAATACAAAAAGAGGATAAAAAGATAAAAGCCTCAGAGACAGTTTGTGGATCATTTCATTCATAATTATTCAAGCAAGACAAAATAGGTTTGAAAAGACTGAAATGTAGAACTAAGCAAATCAGAACTTACTCGCACAGCAGAATCCCGTTCTCCAACCCTCCTCTGAAATCCTTCTCACCGAAGCATCTTCCCGTCACAGCCTGCAGAGAGAACGAAAGGAACCAGTGAGCAAAAAATAACAATGAGACGCTTCAGACCAACAAACAGAACATCAGATAACCAGTCAGTCTCTGAATCTGAAGTCTGGCCACACAAACTCCACTTTCACACCAAGAAACAAGCTTAACAACCCTTATCAACACTCCTTCCACGTCTTTCCACTGCAGTAAATCCTGGGAGAGGTATGGAGAGGTGCACAAAGAGCCGCCGGCCGCATATCAAGTCCCTCTCTGGTTTACAGCGCTAAACACTAACAAGCTTGACATAAGCCACAATCATCCCGACCAAAGGGCTCTGGCAGGCTAATGTGTTGTGACAGGGGATTTATCGGGTAATAGCTGGTCAGAACCTCTGAGGAGGAGAAGCTGCCGGTTTGCATGTATTTGCATGATGCATCAGCAGGCATTCTTCAGCACATACTGAGACACACAGAAACGTTTCTGACTTCTTCCAAGATATTCACTCTTGCAGCAAGCAGACATAAGAAAAGATCACACAAATGTATGAATGTTCCAAAAATGTGTAAAGTTCACTAGCAACAAAGTTTAGTAAGTAAACTGAATCCAAATTGTTGTTTTTTATTCTCTTCGGCTTAAGTTTTGACCTTCACCTGCATTAATGATGTCTCATAAATACAAGTCCCACAGACAAACATCCTCAGTGCAAACATGAACACCACCAGTGAAATAATGACCTGCCAGCCCACGTCTGCTGCAGGACTCTCAGCCTACTTAAAGTCCATTTACTCTCACAAACACTGGCAGGGATCTGGCCATGAAGCAGAGGGGGACCTCTTTGGACTTCTGGTTTGGAACCCAAAACAATTAGAAGATTAAATTTCCTGAGAGTTACTTTTACATTTATTTGCACAGCTGTGGAAAAAAGTGTGGAGATGTAGCGCGTCTGGCCGGCAGCGTGTAGCTGTCAGCTTGTTGGCTCGTGGTGCTGCTTGGACCGGTTACAAAAGAAAAGGACTTCTGTATGTTAGCGGGTCGGCCAACAGAAGGCCTCATTCCTGCTGCTGGGGGGGCACGCGGTCTTCTGGAGTTAGGCAGGCAGACGCAGATACACAAACAGAGAAAAGAAAGTAGCACAGATTTTGCTTGTACACTGACAGCTATCCTTTCACTGCCACTATTCCCTTCTGTCTCAGCACTTGTGAACACTGTGTGCCTGGTGTTGACAGCACAGTGATCAGCGAGGCCTCACAGTCGGTCTCACTGTACAAACAAACGGTACACAAAACCCATGTTGTGATTACAGTTTTTAAAAACGCTCTGGAGGAAGATCACAATCGTATTGTTGAATTAAACGTCAATGGACAGAGCTAGCTAAGTGTCAAACATCAACAGCAAAGACGAGACCTCGGAAACTTTGCAGGTTATTATTCTCATCGAACTCTGTGCAAGAAAAGAATCGGATTACTTACCAAAACATCAAACTATTACTTTAAACACCTCAAAGCTGCTGGAGCTGGAGTAACATCCACAGGATGAACAGACAGTTCAATGTCTGACTGCATTTCCTCAGTTAACAGAGAGAACATCACTGAGCTTCAGGCTTGGCCAACACTTAACTGAAAGTAATAACTAACTGCTGCCACGTGAGGCAACACGGACACTCAGCCTACGGCCCACTGACATTTCTGGGAACTGGAGTCGTGCACATCTAATGAGGTGTCTTCCATCACCATGCAGTGATCAGTCCAGCGGAGAGAATATCAACAGATCAGACGTGCTTCTCAACATACTACAGTTACTGGGGCCTAACAGAGAAAAACACTGATGACTACAGACCATAAAACTAAAAGAAGAAAATCCAAAGGCGTCAGACAGGCGACACTCTCTGAGCCACCAGGGGGACTAAACAGAGAAATGTCACATCGTTACGTTCATGAGTGAGATTAAATCTTTCTTTCACCTAATAACAATTGTTTGTGTGCAGCTGTAAAAAGCTTTCATAGAAAACAGACATTTCAAGACAGTACGTCTGTAGTGTTTGCATGAGAAAACAACATCCTTCTTCTGGATCGTACGTGTGTTGAAGTCTCAGGTGGTCCATTCGACTTGTTCACAAGACAGCAGCACTAGATGTCTGATCCCAGTTAAGATTCAGCGGCCTAGATCTGTTTCTATCTGCAGCTGAGCAGATGACCTCGATTTAGGATCTCCTCAATAAATGTGTCACATGACTGTTAGTAGCCTGCTTGCTAAAGATGACCGACCTTTTCCTGCTGTGACATGTGGAGACCTTTACTGTACAGTAAATATGGTCAGGTTCTGTTTTCTTGCTTGAAAATTCAACATGCCAGTTGTCAGGAGTTGAACCTGCCTGCTTTGACTTATAGGACCGCCTCTCTAAAAACTAGGTCAGCTCTTCACTAACCTTTTCAATGACTCAAGTGCACGGGAAGATTACAGTGTCACACCGCTGTCACAAGCAGAGATTACAGCGTCAACCCTCAGCCAAGATTCAGCTACAGTTTGAGGTCAACAGGTGCAAAAAAGAGAAAGGATAGTAAAAAAGGACACTTGCTATTATAAATAAAAACTTCTTGAAAATATGCAGATAAATGAGGCTGACAATTTTCCTCCAGGTGATATTGTCTGATGTTTTAATTGGAAATAGAGACACTCATAATTTCACAAGAGTAAGAAGACGAGATGCATATCAGTCTGTACACAGCTTTGAGACATTTTTTCCATATTCAACAAATCCCAACAATACCAAATGTATGGGTCCCTGGAGGGCCCAAACCTCCGAGCTGAACCACGGTCTCAGGTTAGGTCAGTTAGCATTCTGCCCTTCAGGGTTCCTGCACATTAACATATATTTCACATCCTCTCTGGATGCTGGTCTGAACAGTAGAACCTGGCAGGGAGGCCGTTTCTCTCAGTATGTCAGTGACTGCAGAGCGGCTGAGGCTTTGATTCATGTACATCTGCTGCTCACATAAGTGTCATCCTGAGCTGAAGTGCGCATCGAACTCATGACTCACCAGAGGGAACACGTTTTGGGCAACATATACAACACAAATCATGCATTTTTTATTATTAAGCCCTCACACATGTCCTGACTATCCAACTGACCACTGTTGTGATCCGGAGGCAGAGAACGTGACCTGACTGACTGAGTTAAACACCTCATGAGTTACAACAGGGCGTTTCAGCTACAGGAACACGACTGTGGCATATTCCTTTACACGCAGCGGAGAACTGTTATTATAGGCCAAGAGACCAGAGCGCAGAGAAACACATCATGTCATTTAAAGTGTCCATTTAACAACAAATCAGAAACTATCAATATCAAATCTACTCAAGGAAGTAATAAAATGACCCAGAAGACCACCAGACTGAAGTATTTCTAACTTCTGATGACAAAAACAAACATCTACATGTCACGATTTAAACGAGTCCAACTGAAATCACATTCAGTCATCTGTAGTCAGACATATCAGCTTGTTTCTGAAATGTATGTCACAGTTATTTTTACATACATGTCTAAAACACCGACTATTTATTTCATTAGATGTATAATTTCTATCTAATTGTGTTACATAGTCAGTTTGAAGTGTGACAATCTTTTTTCCATCATGTTGAGTCAATATGAACAGATTCAATCACTTGCCTGATAAATGAATAGACTGATGATGTTTATTCTTTTATGTAAAATGAATGTGTCTTTGAAGTCCATTAAAGTAATGCAGTGATTCTGACTAATGTAACAAATCACACGTTTATTCTTATTAATCTTCACACAACTCAACATGATACAGAAGCTTTGCATCAAAATGACTCTTTACATTAAACTCGTGAAATAAAAAAAGTTTGAATGAAATCAAAATACTTAAAGTCGGTGCAGTTTTTACACAATCATGAAACAAAAAAAGAGTGAAGTTCTTCCTGTTTCTGATCATTTTCTCAGAGGAGAACACAGCACGAATGATTTAAAGCTCAGATTTCTGGCAGATAAAATAAATATAAAGTCATTTCAGTTGCATCCTCAAAGTGCTGGAAACTTCTGGATGTGGGCCGTGTTTCTGTGCAGGGTCATGTGAGGGGACTCAATTAGAAAGAGGAATGTGTCGCCTCGCTTGTTTTCACTGGAATGTTGCCTGCATTGTTTCACAGACAATCAAACAGATGCTTGTTGGCTTTTTTACTCCTCCTTTTCACGTCCTTCCCCTTCGAAACCCCTCAGGTCCAAACCAAAGTCATGCTCATGGATTCATGTCCAAAGCGTCATCACGATCACTCCGGCGGCCACAGAGAAGGGACGGCTCTGCTGCTCCAGGAATGCATGAATGAAGTACAGAAGCAGACTGGGCTTTGGCCAGGCCGTGTTTCTCTGAGGGAGCAGCAGTGTGTGAATCTGTGCTTTGCTTTGATGAATTATAAAAAAGAAAACCCAGTGAATGCTTTCATGTTCTGAAGATGAAACACTGATATGATGAAAAGCAACTGCTCCACAGTGAAATCAAGTCTGCCAGCTCAAAGACAATTTACTGAAATAACACCACCAAGAAAAACACAGTTTTTAGAACCGGATACGGATGGTGCTGTATATTCAGGCAGCACAACAGTCAAATCAAGAACGTTGTAGCACTACTTTTACATCTCTCTTTCTGAACTAGCCTACTGCAATCCCTCCACCTCGAGGGCTGTCCAATGAAAACAGATCTGCTGCAGTGCCACGATAATCTCTGCCTACATGTCCCAGATTAACCACCAATAATTCAAGGTTTGAGACCGGCTGGTTTCCAGGACCCGGGGAGGTAAAACACTACTTAGCTCAAGGCGAAGTGCGATCAGCCTGTTACAGAGCTGACAGCTGTTCGCTCGGGGCTGCGCAGCATAAACACAGACATGTGCTCCCAACACGCCTGCTCTGTAGTCACAAGCATTTACTTTGCAGGATGTGTTGCATAATCCTGACTGAATCCAACACTAGGAGTCCAAGTTCAAGGAACACATGTAAACACGTCTCCCTCTTCAGCCAATAATCTCATTAATTCAACTTGGCACGAGAGCTTAATCTGTAAATGCTTCTGGCTCTGATTAACAGAACAACACAACCATGCGGCCACTCGAACACTGACAGAGCAGAGGTGAACAGAAACAAACAATACGGCTGACGTAGGATTTAGATAGTCTGGTGTCTTCAAGCAGGAGACTTAATAATGAAACCACTCACAAGTTTCAGTATTACTGAAAGTAACTCATCTGTTTCATGACAAAGCAAAACACTGCAGAGACACCGTGTCCACTGCCGAGATGTTTGGCTCCCGGAGACAGAGATGATGGAAGAAAAATGTCAACATGACAATGGATTGGCAACATGATGGGGGCCTCTAGCTGGAGGTCCCCTTAACTCATGGAGCTTCAATAAGTTCAGCCAAAGGTCAGGAGTGATATCTGCCTCCAGTCAGTCACCCTGACCTGCTCTCAGGCAGGACCCCCTGTGGTGAGCACAGCTCGTCTGTCTGCTCGCTGCTCTGTGTGCCCACATGTTGGTGGATGGAGGACGGCGTGAGGAAATCTGAGGTACTTACAGTCTGCTTCCTACAGTTTGTTTCAGAGCAGCACACAATGAATACAAGTACAGATTCACACTCACTACACATTAGTGTTACATTCAGGGACGACGGGGACATTTCATCTGAGTCCAGTGAGACATTACACATTAAAAGATTCTCAGAAAATCCACAGGAAATTAACTGGCAACCATTTGATTGATTAATTGTTGCCATTGTTTTTCCAAACAGTCTTTGGTCCTTTGGTCTTTATTTATAATTCATTTATAATTTACATCTGTGTATACTGACAAACAGTCCATCAGTTCTCTGGGAAACTGGTTTTATTCACCAAGTGATTCATCACTGATGGAATTAATCATTGATTGTAGCCCTACCAAAGATAGATGTTCCATCTCTCTGACAACAATTTACAAGAAGGATGACTACATACTGCAAATCAACAGAAAATCAACAGTATCTGGTAAAAATAACATGCAAGAGCATTAAAGCTGCTGGAAGGACAAAGTGGTCCGAGCACCACGGCGTGAAGATCTTTCTCTGACTAGCGTGTGCGTTTGTTTTGAAAGCGTGTGAAGCATATTTTTAATATATTATATGTGCAATGAGGTAATGTATATATTTGTGACTATTTAAGATGAATGACTTGGTGAAACACAGTGAACTTTGTTTTTGTGCCGGACCACCAGACTACATTTATGACTTACACAACACAGATAAGTCTGAGTCCTGGTGACCGTCTTTCCAAGAACAGCTGATCTTTTTACTGATGGTCTTTTGTTGCGCAGGTCACACACAGGAATCAGTAATTAACAGTTTCATTCCAGCTAAAAAAGTCCAGTCCTCATAGTACATTTAATACAAAACATGAACAACACAGATGTGTTGCACTTTCTGATATTGTGAGATACATACAGCACACAGAGCTGAACATCTGGAGCCAGTGTGGGCTGGAAAACAGAACCGCTTGTGTATCTTTTTCCTTTTCTCCTAATTTTAGCACGCATCATGAGGTTTCCCTGAGTTAGCAGGGGGTTTATAAGATTTGGGCTAAAGTTGGATCATGCTTCTAAAGCCTGCATGGAGAATCACTAAATCACTACCATCAGATGCAGATTGTACCGCTCACCGTGTCAGACTGATGTGGAGACAATGACGCCAGCAGAAACAGACGCGTGTGGACTGTACCGGAGCCACAGGGAGGATCAGACCAGCACATTCACACGGTCCAGAGCCAAGCCCAGTCCGACTGCTGATCTTTTATTCCCTGACACAAACGCAAAGATTCATGGACTCTCATTTGGCCACACGTACAAAAAGCATTCACTCACCCACGCGGCTCCGAACACATCAGTGCAGACGTCGATGTCAGTGTGTTTACAGGAGGCCGACTACAAACGGCACAGGTTTTCTTTTTGGCGGGAGTTGAGACGGACCGCTCTGAGGAAGCAGCTCAAGGTTTGAATCACTTGAGCCGAGCTGGAACCAAACGGGCCGCTGCCCAGGCCAGAGACAATGAACAACGGAGTATTATGAGACTGGGATCATCACAGGTAATGACAGATAATGAAGCATAATTGGCTTGGTATTATACAGTGGAATCAGCACTGGACCGCGACAGTCCCACCCCAGAGTCTGACCACGACGGGAATATTTACGGGCCGATTTGATTGCAGCAGACTATTTGGGTTCAGTCTGTTGTGATAGATGAAGATGTTTCACCGACTAAAACCTGGAATGTCTTACATCTTGAAAGACCACCCTGAAGAATGAGAATAATGACCTCTGTCAGACTGAAGGACCAAACATTAATACAAAAAGCATCCAGCTACAAAAATATCCCTTCATTTTCCACCAGAACGGCATCAGGAGACGATGATGAGTGGGACAGAATGTTACGCAACACCGTTGTACTTAACGTGATTAACACAAGTTTACCATTCACATGTGCCAACCACACGCTGTACGTAGCACAATGAATTATGTTGATTTGTAGCCATGGAGAGCACAATAAAGGGGACAGGAAGACATAAATAAATGTGCTGCTGGAGCGGATCAGTTCAACAGAAGTGCATGTGGTCGTGAAACCTGACAGTGTTCGCAGAGACGACATCCTCAGTGATTATCTGATTCAGTTTGTCAGAGTTTACAATGTGAACACATTAACAACAGCTTACACCGACACAGTCTACGTTACAGCACACTGAAGAACGTGAGGCTCAGAGTCTCTCGTGTATTTATAACACAAACAAACACTTTTCATTGCTGCATTCTCATCTTTGTCAGAAAAGCACAAATGTTCCCAGGCACACGCTGGATCCTGTGAGAGTCATCTGGCGTGGGAAACCTTACACAACCACTGATTACTCATAAATTTCTCCTACTCAGCAAGACACACGGACTTCATCTGATCAGAAGCTACATTACATTGGCATGTTAGTCTGTAGCTGTCAGCTGACTCAATCATTGTAAAACGCCTGTGGTTCAGGTTTCCACTGAGGGCACTTCATTATGACAGACTGACAGGTGTTGGGATTAAACCCATGAGCCTCACTCAGGCTGCAATCAATCAATCAAAACATTTTCAAAATCATAAAGGAAAACCAGCACTTTTAATGAAGTACTGCAGTGTTTCCCTGGCCTACAAATATAGTCCTCCAGCTGTAAGAAAACGTGCCTGTCTGGTACAGATTCCACCAGATGCTTCAGCGTGACGTGCAGCCCCACAGACGAACCACTGCTGTCCTACAGACAGCAACACAATCGCACAAACTCTGAATACCACAAGCATTTTTGGCACATGCCAGAGTTCTGCCAAATCCCACATTTCTCTTTGTATTTTTATATTAATATTGAAGTCGTAGATTGATCTGTTTGCCTGTAAGGTCACATAAAGGCTTTTCACTGTGTAGTCTAACACCAGCAACAACACAGACTTCTATAGCAGAGCAGAAGTGATCCAAACAAACATGTACATACAAGCTCGCTCTGTGGAGAACTCATCAGCACACTCACTGTAACGACAGAAACATTTAAAAATCATGGCTGGTCACATGATGAATTAGAAAGAGTAAATAACAGCACCCGCGGGATCCGTGCTGCGTCAGCTGCACCAGCCTGCAGGAACACATTTGTGTGTGCAGAGCTGTTTTCAGTGTCACACCTTCCTCTCTGGAGACTGTCTGTCAGAGCGTCTGCTGTTTTATTCACACTGTAAATCTGGAGACCACCTGGAAGTTTGGTCCATATGTGAATGCATTGTCTAGCTTCCAAAAAACATGAAAACATGTCATTGTTTTAGCACAGAGAGCAAATGGTAAAGTAGAGAATGAAGGTGTGTGCAAACTAAACGTGAGAACGAAAGTAAACATGCAGCCTGTAAGACCTGTCAGCCTGTCTGGGTCGATGGTTACACCTGTTACAGTGCCTAGTATCTAATATGTTGCTATGATCTAAAGGCTTTCCTCCATGACCTACTGATTATTTTCTAGTGACATCCACTAGGGATTTTTCTTTGGCACTTTTAAAAACCAAGTAAACTGTGCTGCGTTGATCGGCCTTTCCATTTCCTGTTTGAGAGCCTGAGATGGACCGTCTGTGGAGCTGACTGCCTTCCTTATCATTCAGGGATGAGTGGTAGCTTCCTCGTCTACATCCTTCCCATCACCCCTTCTCTGTTTCTCTCCAAATAAACTGTAGATGCCAAACAAAACAGTCTGAAAATGCCTTTAAGTAGCTGACTACCAACTGATCTAAAGAGAGCACCGATTTCAAATATCGTCCACTCGTAACTAGTGCATCAGGAGTTAAGAGACACTTTGAAGGAGCTAGCCCTGTTGTAACAGAGATGCTAATCCCCACTGCGCTGCTGCTTTGAAGCCGATGTACCAACGTGCTGGTTGCCAGACAGATGCAGTTTGTCATCATGCAGCCAATATGAAATCTACATAACATTTAGCAATTTATGGAAAACAGTGTTCTGCAATTAATTATCTTCCAAAAATTGTATTACATTTGAATCTAGATGCTACCTGAAGTGTTTATAACCTCAACCTAACCAAGTCAGTGAACTTGAGGACTTAGTTTCAATTTAATACTACTGAAATATCTGCTTATGAAACAAACCCATCACAGGACACAACCAAGTTCTCTCCGACATGCACCTGTGTTGCATATAGGACCTTTTCTGTACTTACAGTCTATTAGAAGGAAGATTAAAATGGTACTTTTCCCCGGACACAAAGTGCCCCTCACACTGTTGGTCCCAGCACTACATGAGGCCGGCAGCCTTAATGTTGTGAGTACCATCCGGAGTTCTGCTCCTCACGGCTGACACAATCCATGTTCTGTTCTTAAGGAGGTGAGACAGACGCTGTCATAACGCTGATCAAGATAACATTTAGTTTTTATATCCACTTTAATACCAACCACTTATTCTTATCAAACCCTGCAGACGAGCCTGGAAGCCAAACAGGCCGCCGCCTGCTCATGGTTATGAGAAAATGTGCACACCATGCACAACGTTACACACATACACATGCAGAAGCTGTCACATTCAACCGGCCCTCTCAGACAGTAATTCCCAAAGACATGAGAGGAACTTGGAGTGTGAGAAGTTTTCTTGGCTCAGCTTTTGTGTCTCACTTCAACAGAGCAATGAATCAAACACTCCTGAGAAGAGAAGAGCGCAACGTGATATTGATTTGATCAATGCTAACGCTAACGCTAACCCTGAGCAGAGGTCAGATTACTACACTGCTTCCTTTCATCCTTTGTCTTTGTCTTCCTCACTAAGGGGTCGTACCCTGACGGACAAGCTGCTGCTAATTTGCCAGTGACGCATGTCACCCAAGAATGTTGTGCAGCTTCTCATCAAGGTGCATTCTTACCCCATCCAGCATCCATCAGTCATCCTGTGAATACATCCTGTCAGTAGATGTCAGGTAGAGTTAAACACATGATGTCATTTGGGAATAATGCAAAGGAACAAGTGTGGTTGTCTGCTGTCACAGTCTTTGGAAAGGTACAAATTCATCATCGACCCTTTGCTGTATAACCGGCCGACTACACCCCTGAAGAAGGTGCAGTGAATGACAATTTGACAATTAATACAACCTCATAAGTCAATCTGAGAACAGTATTAAACATACTGGCAGCCTGCAGACATCCACTCTAAATGTGGGCACCAGAGCTGAACAGGTGAAATGCAGGTGTGTTGCTGCAGTTCCTTCGTCTGCACATGACATCACGATGGAGATTTACCAACCAGAGAAGATTTTTCCATGAGGTTTTTAATGTGTGGGATATTTATGAAGGCCATAGTGACAAATGCTGCAAGTTAAAGCCATCGACTGTGAATCAAGTTCTGAACATGGAATGAGCTGAGAATCTGTCTTCAGTTACAAAGCAATGGCACAACTAGAACCTAACAGCTGTGAACTGACACAGTGACAGAAGTGACAAGCTTGGTAAAAAAGTAGGATGATGTTGGAACTATTTTAAAATTGAATTTCAGATCCTACAAATGATGTCATGTAATGTAAAATGGCTATTTTAAGTGCCAGAATTCATTTGGTGCTCGAGAAGGACAAATCTTTTGTTGTTTGTGATGCTGCAGAGTTTCTCAGCGGACTTCAGAGCAGCCTGTGACCCTTCTGTTAGCCTGGTAGACTTCTAGGTTTGGCTACGGATGCAGTTCTTGTTCTCAGCTTCCTTTCACATGAAAGATGAAAAGTACTATGGCTTCACGCCAGTGTTCACATTGACTCATCGTTTGAGGAAGCTCGAAACTAAACAAGAAGTCGACTTTCAAATGTGTCCAGAATGAAGCATAGCCGTTTCATGTCAAGCTGTATATTTTTGTCTTCTCCTCTCCTGGTGAACATCCAGATTTTATGATGCAGTATTTAGTCAACTTTAATGAAAGGATCAAGGATGGACTTTGACAAGCGTTGTATGCAGAGTTCATGGAGTGGAACAGCAGAGAGGATCTCTGTGTGGCTCCTGGACAACCAGGAAGAGTTCTGCATCACAGAACACATCATAAACCTGTGATTCTAATTAAGAAATGAATTCTCCTTATTCTCACCCGTTAAGTGCCATTCCATCCCGAAGATGGTTGACATCTTATACAGAAGTACCAGGCAGTTCATTTTAAAGAGACTGCTTAGATGCATTTAACTTGAAAAAGGAAGGTTTCTCTCATTATATACCACAAATATTACGGTGGAACTAAACTTGATTTCTTGGTTGATTAAATAACATTACATTAACAAGCACCTCATGCTTCTGGCTGTTGTCACATTCCCAGAACATTTATCTCTCCCAACACGACAGTTCTGACCCAGTTCCTCCTCTGGGCTGGTCCGGTCCAGCGCATGTGTTCACAGACAGGTTTCTTCTTTAGCCAATAAGACCACCATTAATGTTTGCTATGCTCTGACAAACACAGTGGAGGAATACAAACAGTTTAAATTCAGCACAGTGAAGTTTTATTTAAAACTGCCTCCATCACACTGTGGCCGACATGGCAGACAGAGCTATCTGACTCAGCACTATGGAACGTCCAGTAGTGAGTATAAGAAGGTTGGGGCTGCCAGAGGCGCTAATGAAAATGTTTAAATCTCCAAAAGTTCAAAAATAGCAGTTAGCTGACAGACACCCACACAGTGCTGTCTGCATTCAAACCATAAACTTGACATTTAGGCAGAGGAGACCGCTCGCTTCTAAACTTGTTTTCCTAAGAGCTTTAACAGTCTGGATTCCGGCGCCCGGTTCTCTTCTTTATGCCTCCCATTCCCCTCCACTCTTGATAAGCCCCTCTGATTCAACAAGCCAAATTTCCTGCGACAAAAATGGCCTAGCTCTAAGCTAAATGTTAGTATTCCAGCCAGTCCGTCCCACTTCCACCCTGATTAGATGATGGAACAATGTTTGGGTTGCGGATTAACCCCACTCCTGGCCCCCATTGGCGCTACTCGTTTCCACCCCCATTCCCTCCCACGTTTTTCTCCCCCTTTCTCTTTCAGGCTTGGCGGGGCCTTGAGCCCACATGAGGGGACAGGAAGGAGTACTTGGCCGACGGATGGCTTGGCAGTTGTTGAGGATAAAGGAGAGGGAAGAGGACCTGTGCTAAAAAGGATGAAGGAAACACTGACTGGGGTCACATGTGTAAAAGGTGCAGGGTGGGAAGCAGGTTAATGCTGATGACCTCATCCTGTTTCAGCTGCAAGGTGATGCTGACAGTTGGGACTTTCCTGCCAACTCATTCATTATTTCATAAATCCGCATGTGAGAGTGTGTATGAATTGAAGACGGGCAGGAACAGAAGCGGTCACTTTTATCAGAAGTCAGTAATAGATCCACAGATTTGCATTTGGCAGGCAGGATGTTGAGAGTGCAACCACAGTTGAGCTTCTGAAAACTGAACCTATAAAAGTCATTATTTCATCGCCAACACTTCCTCTTGAATACTTACTGATGTGATTCAGCAGTTTCTTTGCTCCAATCACGTGTTTTTAAGACAAAGCTTCGTGCTGCATTGTGAACATTTCATTCCAGATCAGCACTGAACACAATATCCACAGCCTGAAATATGTCACTCCTAAAGCCGCGTGCAGACCAACAGTATCCCTGATAACAAAACGATGGAGCAATCTCATCCATCTGAGAGCAGCCAGTCTGGCAGCAGAGCGGCGCACCAGCACAGGGTTAAAACACAACAAGATATGATTGGGCACGACACTGCATCGGCCAATGAGACGTGTTACAGCAGCAACCTGTGGAAAAGGTTGTGATGTGAATGTGTGTCTAGTGCTCGCCCTGCAGGTGTCACAAGAGTTAATGGCGTCATAACCATCCTGAACTATATCGCCTCATCTGTGAGAAAAAGCAAAAGCTGTATAGAGTTTGGCCGATAAGCCTCAAAATGCATTATATTCCTACTAGAACTGGTCATCGTGGATCGTGTTTCGTGGCTCACCGGGACCTTAAAGAAAACGCCCCCTGCACTGTCCTGATGCACAGCTGCTCTCAGTCTGAATGCACACTACAGCCGAACTCAGCAGGAAGCTACAACTCTGGAACAAAACATGGCTGCAGCTGAAGAATGTCGACACAGAAGTCCATAAAGTCTGATTGACAAAGCAAAATGTTGCAGCAGAGAAATCTCACATCCTACAGACAAGATGCTGCAGACTTACTGTAACCTTCCTTTGGTGGGAAGGCATGTATAGAAACATGTACAAACGTACTCCATCAGGAGAAAGAGAAACTTATCAGTGTCAGTATATCTGTTCAGTTTTCTTTAGGAGTCTTCACCACAGTGACCAGCTGATGTGAATGTGTGTGCCGTGTGCAGTGAGGTGACAGCTGAGAACTGACGCTCATATACTTCCCACATGTTGCATATCAGTGTATTATCTTTTCGTTTTCAGGGCCCAATCTTTTATTTCTGGTTTCCACATTTTATGTATTTTCAAAACTGAAGAGTAATAAATGCAAAATGTGTGTTTTTTGTTTATTGGAAGTATTTCACTGCTGTGTTAACAACCATATCTGAAGTGAACAGACTTCTGACAGCCTTGGCAAACATTAATAACCTGAAATTGAATTGTTGTCTGCCTGTATTAAAAACTCTGTCATTGTGCCATAGAGTCCTGTAATAGGCCTTTTTCATTTTCATATGCCATTTTGTATACTGTACACTGATTCATGGAGAAAGCATCAGACATTTTGATAACCATCTGCTCTCTCTGCAGATCTAATCTGCCACAAGGTAAAAAAAAGGCAGGAGGAAGGAAAACTGTGTGCACTCAGCAACAATGTCCCTAAGCAGAGAGACATGTGTGTGGGACGGAGACGCACAGGGCTTTCATTGTGTCGGCCACACTGGCTTTAAGAGATGTGAGGAGGGGAATGAAGCTCCAACCCTCTCCTCAGTGTAACTCCAGGGTGCTCTGAACTCCCCTCAGTGGCACAAATGCCACCTCTTCATTTTAGCTATTACCCCGCTGGGTGTGCAGTTACAAATCCCCATTCTGCTAACCCAGCGCACTTCACATGACTTTCATTTTAATGAAATTACATACAGGAAGTGAGAGTGCGAATGAATACACAAAAGTGCCAGCAGAAAGATTACAAGAAATAAGAAAGGTGTTTTTTTCCTCCAAGAAATATGAAATGTGATGCAGAAAATGAGCACGTCACGTGACTCAGCTGATCAAACACTCGGACAGCCGGCTCCTGATGAACTTCTGTCACCTGCACGATTCACAGACGTGTCAGTTACAAGACAGCTTTTCCAGCAACGAAGGCCCCGCGTACGTCTACATAAATTAAAAACACAGCAGTCTGTCACCTCACCATACATCTCATACCTACCGGGATCTTAGTGACAACCCCCCACAGCTCTGCGAGATCAGAAACAAAGGGCCTCCGTGTCGACACCAGCTTTCTGAGCTAAGCTTCCTAAGCAGCAGGGCTTTTCCACTAGTCTCCAATATCCTGCCAGCTACAGTGTCCATGAGGCTGAGGGCAACATGCAGCCAGCGGCCTCACTGAGCCACAGTCACACAGACGCCCCAGTCTTGACCTGCTGCGATGGACGTCCTGACGCCAGCGTCAGATCAACTAGGTTTTAAAGGTGCTTTATTGAGGACAGGAGCCTTTTAAACTGAAACTAAAAAAAAAAACATAATCAACAGGATGTAGCTGAACATTTCTACTCTATTTGTGTTATTTGAGCAAAATATGAACCATAGACATTATCTGGACTTACTGATGAGTCCAGATAATGAAAAACCAAATAGTGTAAAAATCTGATCAGTGTTTCAGAAACTCCACTGTAACTCCCTCTAGGCAATAATAAACAGCAAACCGTTCTTGAATACTGATGGCTTTAATCCAGCAAACCAACGTGAGAACTAAAAAAGGGGGTCAAAGGGATACAAAAAATACAATAAAACA
>CAEMYA010000731.1:591773-607044 GCA_903131615.1 Diplodus sargus | reverse complement strand
GTGTGTGTGTGTGTGTGTTCTAGGCTGCCTCTCTCTCCTACTTGAAAGCTGTTTTTCCCTTTCAGTGCGTGAACACTCAGATCTGACAGCTGTACAGGAAGAATACGTTCACCTCGTCGCAGGCAGACTTGTAACAGACACACAGTCGTGTTCTACACTGCACAGCTACATCAAGCATGTGACGGGATCAGGTCTCCTCCAGCCTGCATGTGGAGAGGCAGACTACATCCTGGCCAGGTCACTAGTGTAATATCACAAAAATAAAATGTAACTATTTCATTTCATAATATTTGGGAAGCCATTATTTCTTAACCACAAAATTAATGAATGTGTGGAACAACAGTCAGCCTCATACTGACCTGAATGCAGCCGTTTACTCCGTCTGAACTGTCTGACAGCTGCATGGCTCTGACAGCCACAAACCTCTACACCAGAGGAACCAGGCCTCCTTCTGATCAGGTACACCCAGGTCATAAACCTACTGAGAGTTTGACTGAGAAGAAGTCTGACATTAGAACATCTTATCAATGCGAAAGTATGACAAACAGAGCAGAGAGAGAAATAAAGCTTCCTCTCTCAGGCCAGTTTATTGTTTTCCATTATAGATTTTACAAATAACCCAAACCCACTGAACCGGTTTAAAGGAAACTCGGTCTCAGCCCAGAAAAGACCACATGAAGTTCTATGAGGATTCAGATAAATGGATGGATCCAGAAATGCGTTCTCACTCTGATTAACTTTGTGAGACGACGGTGACATTTTCTTTAATGTCTCAGGGAATGATGCATGAAGTATGTTGATGAAGAAGGATTAGCTGTGTTCAGGCTGCTGTCTTTACTTCCACTCCTAACACATGCTGACTACGACAGGCTGCGGCTGTCTGTCATTAGTTGTCATCAACCAACTGGTTCAGCACCTTTCACTTTGTCCAGGAGCCGACTGGATTTGAATACATTTGGTTGTGAAATGAAGCACCTGTGGATTTTCCTAGATAAGTTGAGCTTTTCATTTCCCTCTTGCTTTATAAGTACATGTTTCTTATGTGCCTGTAGTTTGGCAGATACAGCCTGAAAATATCCACTTTGCCCTTATTGGACGTGAGCAGCAGCCAACAGAGCCGCTGCTTCATTTGAAAGCTCCTTGAGATAAACTGCATTAAAGGCTGCAGGACACACATGAACAGCAGAGTGGCTGATGATCAGACAAGCTGCACTCAGGACCAGCTGCAGAATATATGAAAACAAGGTAACTGTGGTCATTATTTGTGACCAAGTGTGACACTGGATTTCCAGAAACTACAGCATGTGGAAGAGAACACAACGTACAAACATGCACACGAGGAGGGACTAATCTCATCTACCTCGGTAATCCTCCACATGATCACCTCTCACCCCAAACGTGTGTGTCCATACAGACCCGTCTGGACCCAGACTGGAGGCTTTTGCTGACAACTGCATTGTTGGATTTGTGTGCGTATGCCATGACATCCTCTTTACAAACACACTGAGGCCTCCCTCGTTAGTGATGTAAAACATGCAGCTAGAATTCAGAAAGAGCTGTTCAATCAGGGAGCTGAAATATTAGAAGACAAACAGACAAAGGGCCATAAATCTGCTTCTCTTAAAAACTAAACCCTGCTGCTGTTCACTAATGCCTCGGTGTAAACGGCTTCACAGGGAGGACAGAAGGCTTCTGCTCAGATTAAGAAGATCATAACCACAGGATTAGTGATGAGCATCTTACTTTCTAGGATTTCTCATTGGTGTGAGTGACTGAAGCTCTGTGGTGCTGATGTATGTAACTGTGAAGAAGCCAGTTCTGTATTGCTCTTGTATCAGCGATGGCTCAGCTGAGTGGAACACTGACGATGATACTGAGACTTTTTCAATCAATTATTGCTTGGATGCCAATTTAAGCCACATAAATACATTTCAAACGACTGTAACTGAGGCTAATAACCCATATTTTACGAGGATTGATGTAGTGTTTGAGTCATGATTAGCCTGAAGTAAGAACTAGTCAGTACCCACACTCCTCCCTGAAGGATGCACGCATTAGAGAACATCATCACCCGCTATATATGACCCCCATCTTGTAAACACCATTTTATTTACTCTGCTTATGAATAATGAATCAGACTCATTGTCCTTTCTGTCCAAATTCCTGAGATATGACTGTATTTAACTGTGACCATCAACAGGCCGACAGCAGATTCAGTAAATCAACTGTGAATGCAGAGAAACCAAGTGAAAGACTTGGTCATCTGAAATGAATCATGTCCATGTTTAAACTTAATTCTCATCCTGGAATAATACACTTAGCTGTGTACTCAGTTCATCGTCCAAGCTGCACAGTGAGGGGGGGAGGTGGCTGAACACGGATATCCAGCTCATCACAGCATTAGGGTGAGTGATGAAGGGACAATCTCAATCTAGCCTAAATCCTTCTCTGACAGTCACTTCCTGCTCAAATAACATCCTGCCGTGGCTTGTAGTCATGGCAGTGCATCTCGTATACTCTGAGAGAAACTGACAGGAAGTATGAGCTTAACACATCAGTCTATTCTGGAGGAAAAACTGACAATGGCCCCAAACTGGGAATGACATCATGGATGATTTCAGGAGGCACTACAGATCTTTCTAAGCACGTGGTGCTGGCTTTCTGAAACAGCCACTGCACTGCCTTCCAGTTACTGTCATGACATCCAACAAAGACGGAGCCCTTCGTGCAGAGATCTATATTTCATAGAGCAGGAATCAAGCGAACACTCGAGTGGACTGCAGCTGTAAACATCCGTACATCGTGGCCTCTGTCTCTGACAGCTCGCCCAGCGGCTTCTCTTTCCTTTTAATGACGGAGACTAAACATGGTGGATGTCAGTTATTCCTTTCACTCTCCATAACAACACTCTGACTCTTTGTGCCAAACAGCACTCAAACAATATTTCAGTCAAATCTGACATGAACACAAAACCTACTTTGTTGATCGGCTGTACAAACACTATTCAAATGACCTTTTGCAAAGAAACCGTAATTTATCTCGTACCACAGTCTGCTAATGGAGGTGTGGAGAGATGGCTTATTGTTCTTACAATGATCATCGTTAGTGTTAATAAAAACTCGTTGGCAACCATTATCCTCCTTCCCACATCTGCTTGGCTCTGTTAACCGTTTCCAGGTTCCACAAGTCAAAGTTTCCGTAAAAACAACGGGAGCTGTCAACACGTCGAGTCCTGCTCGACACTTTAACCTGATACTGCAGCTCATTCCAGCTGGATTAGGTTGGTCCTTATTGTCAATATTTCACTGCATGGTGATTGATTGAAACCAGTTTGCACAGCAGTGTAGTCTCGTGCCTATTGGATGTCCTCCACTGAACCTTTGCATTGCACAGGCCCATTCGCAGGGGACTGACTGACTGATTCATGCCTTTGCAAAATGTGTTGTTCAGATTCAGTCACAAGTTAAAAGTACAAATACTAACACAGGGTTGGTTACCAGGTGCATCTGTACTGTGCAGGTTTGAGCAGACTTCCTTTATGTGTTGACTAGAGAAACATATCAACACACATGCAAACTTAAACCCGGAGATTAAATGCTGTGTATACTGTGAAAAGTAGAATGAGGATTAAATCCCCAGTCAAAGTGGTATTTACGCTGACTCTAATAACATGGATCAGCCTGCTGATTTGACTGTTGAGTACAGTGATAGCGATGTAATGATATCAGTCTTTGACATGTGATGATATCACGCATGCCACAATCGAACCCGGTATCATTCCCAGCCCCCTGAACATGTCATGACACGGGCAGACAGAGGCGTCTGTTCTGGGTTCAGAGAAAGTGACAATACAGAACGGATAGAAAGAGACACTGAATGAGTTGAGACAAGTGCTGGAAAAAAACGTCTTGCTGCCAATAAGAATTGTTGACATAATACATTTTTGCCACATAAAGTAGAAATATGAAGCAACATCAACACAGTGAGAGTCACCTCCAGGTAGTGAAACAGTCATGTACACTGCTCTGACCCTTTTTCTGCAGGGAACCAAGACAAAGCTTGACATAGTTGATACCTAATCTTCTAATCTAAAGAACACACTGAGACATATTACTAACCAGTTATCTAGCTAACTAGATATCTTGTCAAGATTCCATTTGTAAACTGTGATTGTCTGATATAACAGTGACAGTGCTGATATGTGTAATCAATTAGTCACGTAATAAAGTAACGGCTTTAATATCTGATCGTTTGTTGTTTATCAGGCAAAAAAAGGAAAAAATGCTGCACCTTCCAAAGTTACAGCTACTTGAATGGAGACATTTGCTACTTCTCTTCGTTATATATTTCATTTTCTTTTTCACCAGAGCAGACACCAGTGCAGACACCAGAGCAGACACCAGTGCAGACACCAGAGCAGACACTAGTGCAGACACCAGAGCAGACACTAGTGCAGACACCAGAGCAGACACTAGTGCAGACACCAGTTCACACACCAGAGCAGACACCAGTTCACACACCAGAGCAGACACCAGTTAACACACAAGAGCAGACACCAGAGCAGACACCAGAGCAGACACTAGTTCAGACACCAGAGCAGACACTAGTGCAGACACCATTTCACACACTAGTGCAGACACCAGTTCACACACCAGAGCAGACACCAGAGCAGACACCAGTGTAGACACCAGAGCAGACACCAGTGCAGACACCAGTGTAGACACCAGAGCAGACACCAGAGCAGACACCAGTGCAGACACCAGAGCAGACACCAGAGCAGACACTAGTTCAGACACCAGAGCAGACAGACACCAGTGCAGACACCAGAGCAGACACCAGTGCAGACACTAGTTCAGACACCGGAGCAGACACCAGAGCAGACACTAGTTCAGACACCAGAGCAGACACTAGTTCACACACCAGTTCACACACCAGTTCAGACTCAGCTGTCATGGCTGAATCACCTTCAAGCAGGTGTTATTTCATGTGTTGTGCCTCCCTGACAGACCGCTTACAGCCCGTCAACATGGACTTAATTCATTATTTTGCCCTGCCTGCTTTCACAAAGTAAGATTGACCTCCCAAAGAAAGACACCCAACATGAAACACTTTAGTGAGTTCATATCTCATCCTTGGCTTCGTTTAAAACTGACGATATGTGTTATTACACTCCACCTGCCAAACTGTGTTTGGCTTTATTTACAAGTTTTGGTTTCATCATTCTAACTTTTTCCATTAGTTCCAGCGCCTGATCTCCATGATAATATCCTCCAGAAACATCTTTAATCATAACTGGGTGGGTAATTCAATTATGCAACACTAATGAAGTTATTCTCTCACAGTTCATAATAATTTGCCAACAGCAAAAAAAGTCCCCAACCACCATTCAGAAAAGGCTAATTCATCAAAACCACCAAGATGTTTGCCGGAAAAGAACCAGCTCATTTCATCAGGTTTACATTCATGCAAACAGCCTGTGGCTCCGACACAAATCAATCAGCCTAACAGACTGAAGTTTTCCACCCATCAAAGGGCCATCAGTCTCTTCTGAACTTCAGAGGAGCCTTAACATCGTCATTAGTGGCAGCGTTACTGACGAGATGTTGAGAAGAAGCAGCGGGCAAAGATTAATGAGTGCAGGTGTGAATGTTACATCAAGGTGTCGGGGTTTACAGATAGGTCACAGGATCATTCAGTAGAAGAGTTAACTGTGATGTAAATGAGGGACAGACCAATTATCTGCCAGGCCTTTAACCAGGCTGAAATTCATCATACTGTTTTTTGTGTCCAATTGTTGATGAAATAAAGTGATTTTAAAATGCACCACTTTGGCTCTGATGGAACATCTTCTGTCTGTCTGTAATCACCACTATGTTCTTACTTAACGTTCCGCCTCCAACACTATCTGATTGGTTTCATGTCACAAGTCACAGCCTATCAACACTGAGTGATCTCAATCTGCAGAATAACTAGTAACTAAAGTTATCAAATCAATGTAGTGGAGTATACAGAAGCAGAAAATGGAAATACTCAAGTAACTAAAGATTTTACTAAGTTCAGTAAGACACAATCGTACAGCGGTTCTAAATATGGGTGAACAGTCTTCGATTAATAATCGGTATCATTACTCTACGTCAAAACATGTGCAAACAATTACTTTAGGTGTATAATAAATGTATGACAGAGCCTAATAATTCTTATTGTGTTCCTTTATTGTCACAGTGGTGCTGTGACGACCTGCAAGGTTAAATCATATCCTGAACTATAAATCAGTGAGAAGCAACTATGGTGGGACAGAGAGGTATGAGTCTGGTTCTCAACAACATAACATCTGTGTGGTCGCCACAAGCACCGCAGGCAAATTATTCTCACCTGCCAAAACAATCCAAAATTAAAGAGTAACTGCTCCAGGTTATTAAAAATCCAACACTTGTTGTGAACATCAGAGATCAGACATGCCTCTACAGGACATGTCTGATAGCTGTTGGGTTGTCAGAAGTTGGAGACTTCCCGAACCCTAACCCTTCTTCAAAATCAAATTTAATATAGCACTAATGGGTTTTTGACATAATATAAACTTATTATATGAGAATTATTAAAGACTACAAGCCTCAAATGAAACAAACAAGAGGACAAATACAGTGAACGTAACTAAACACACATGGCTGATGAAGTGAGCACAGAAAACTGTGAAGATGTCAGCCAAAGTTTCCTTGTACGTTCTGATTTGCCTCTGACACTCTCAGGAAACAGGCCTGTTGTTTTCAGCTCTAGCCTCAAGGCCTGACATCGTATCTGACACGGCATCTGAACATATGCAGTCAAACATTAGCTGTTTGGATGCTGACTGACGCTTTGTGCTGGTCGATTTATTCAGGGACCAGTGACCTGTCTGTGGTTCCCTGAGGTGACTGTAGGACTGTCACCAGGTGTGTATGGCTAATGAAATCAGTCCCTGTGGGGGAGGGTGACAGAGGAACAACAGGGGAGCAGTATCAGTTGACTACCGCCTTTTCAGCACTCAGCCCAGATCTGCTTCGGAGATTCTGGGTCAGTAGTGGCTTTTTAAAGATTTGATATGTGCCTCCAAGGAGTATGGTGCTGCTAAATAGGTCTGCAATGGTGCCTGACACTCTTAAGGAGGAGCGGTCGCTTTCAAAAATACTTTGAGATGTGATACACCCAAATTAGCTTAAACACAGAATGTAATAACTACGATTAAATATCAGGTTGTTATCAGGATCCACTTAAAACATTAAATAACTACTGAAAACTAGTCAGACTATAAACAAATGTTTGATATACCTGCAGAGAGTTGTATAGTTGTACATGCTCTACAGAGTGTGGCACACTATAAGAAATAGGTGGACTAGTCCAAACATATACAGTTAATGTAGTGCAGCAGCTAGAGACGCACGATATGAAGGCCCGACACATATTGATTATCAGCTGATGATGAAATCAAATAAAGCTGATCATCTGAAGCCAAACTGCTTCACTGACTTCACAAGCACAGCATCAACATGCACCAATACAGCATGTGGCGGTATGCACCTTTAAAGATGTTTATGATCCACCAATCAACATGAAGCTGAAGAAGACCAGTGGGAGAAGAAGAAGAAAAATTAGAAGAACAACAACAACAAAAAGAAAAGAAGAAGAAGAAGAAAAGATGATGATGAAGAAGAAGAAGTCAAAGAAGATAAGAAGAAAAGAAGAAAAAGACCCCGCAGCACAACACAAAGTCCAGCAGAACCCTTCCAGCAGAGCCGAGCAGCACAGACTCAGAGTGCTGCAGCTTCACATGACGGCAGCGTTGGGGAGGTATATTTTTCTTCTAAAGCATGCAGTGAAAGTTCGGCTTGATTCTTGCTTTGGTCGAGAACCACAATCAGTAACAAATCAGAGTAACACTGGTGTTAGCTGAGAAAAGCAGGACCTGAGACAGAAAATAAAATATGGTGAGACAGCGACAGCGGCACTCAGACAGGATGTGAACTGATATTCTGACAGTTCCTTCCATTTGTTTTCTAAAAGAAGATTCTGCTCTGTAAAAAAACACAAAATAGTCACATTATCTCTGGGCCAAACAGTTCGCCAGCTCAGTGACTGATAGGTGATTAAAGTGTGGTTGGAACAGTGAATCAGAGTGATCAGGGTGGCACTCACTGGTTCACTGTAACTGAGGAGGGAGCATGAGGGGCCCCAGGCTGAGGGGCCCCAGGCTGAGGGGCCCCAGGCTGACGGGCCCCAGGCTGACGGGCCCCAGGCTGAGGCCCTGACACTCTCCACTGCACCCCTGCTAGACTGGCTCTCACTTTATGAAACTCTTCGTGCCACAGAGGGCTTCAGCTCTGATTTCTAAGCCTTCATGCAAATGTGCAAAGCTGAGACTGCATTCCACCAACATGCAGCAGATAACACGCGGTGGTCAGAGTCCGGAGGCCGGCGGAGGACAGCCGCTGCAGGGTGACGCAGTCAGAGCACCGCGGCACGCCGGGTCCTGATTGAAATTCTCCCAGAACAAAACCTCGTTTGTGTGATGATTGTTCAACAGGCTCGCAATGAGGCAAAAATCCATTCCACATGATGCATTCATTGTTTCCAGCCCAACACGCAGCAGCCGGCCCCACAGCAGCCAGCGCTCCTGTCCAGAGGCCCTCAGCACACACCGGAGCCTGCGGCTCAGATACATATATGTATGTGTGTATATATATATATATGTGCGTGTGTGTGTGTGTGTGTGTATACATATATATGGTGTCACTGTACTCAGGCTTCCTGCTGAGGGATTACAAATGTAACTTTCTGCTGGGAGCTGTTGACTCACTGCTGAGTGTCTTATGAATGTTTTACTGGAGCAGATTACATTAGAAATAAACTCCAAACTCCGACCCTGACATAACGGACTTCACCAGGCAGCTGTCACTCACTGCAGAGGAACAGGATTCGGATTGTCCATCAAACCTGAGTCAAGTTCTGCAGTGGAGTCACCTTTCAACAGGTGACGAAGCAATAAAATCAGAGTGCAGTGAGAGGGAGAACAGATCCGTCACTAAGACAACCAAACACCTGAGGAGCCCGCAGCCTCCCGCAGCCTCCCGCAGCCTCCCGCTGTGTGTCTGCGCTCACCTCGATCCATTTCTGCGCCTCCTGAAACGCGCAGTCTGCGGCCGCCTGGCTGCTGGCAGGGTGATGCTGCTGCTGATGAGACGCTCCTGTGTCTGAAACCGGACTCGCCATTGGCGAAGAGGCTCCTGAAGTCCTGAAGCCTGAACAGAACTAAGACTGTAGAAGCTGCTCGGTGCCGCGATATTCCAGCACAGCGGGTCGTGACGCGCGTCGGGCAGCCCGCTCTCCTCCGTCGGGTGTAGGTGTTGCAGCAGCACCGGCGAGGCGAACGAACCAGCTCCTGCTCTCCGGTGTCGCGACCACACAACCGACGTCAAGTCAGCCACAGACGCCGACCGGGCTTCCGGTGTGACCCTTCAAAATAAAAGCACAGTGTAGGAGCATAGCGCACGATTGGACTGCTGGAGCTGCGTGTCTGTGGTGTTCTGATAACAAGGACTGTTTTTATTTGATTATTCCAGATGTTTGTGTTGTTCAGATTTTACAGTTTGATCACATTCTACGTGTTATATATTATTGTATATTCATATTTTGTTGCTAGTCTAGTTATTTCCTTCTGAAGCATGTTCACTTTTGTACTGAGGGATTTGGGCAGCTGAGGTAACACAGGAGGAGGACAGGTGTAGGACCATGACGCACCTGGTGGCCTGTGGTTGTTTACCTGAGCAGGAGGCTGCAGATAGATTTGGTTCTTTGTTTCTTGGAAAATAAATTAAAAAATCAAAACAAGAACACAGAAAGCACATTGAAATTAGATTTAAAGTTTGATTCAGACTATTTGAGAACATGGCGACTTGAACACAATATTAGAAAGATGAGACAACAGCCACTCCCTCTTGAACAGACGCCCTTTAAATGTCACTTTCTTCATCTCACTGAAAACTAGCCTTACCACAAGCGAGATAGGTTTTAGGATCAGCTGAACCTTTATTGTTACAGCTTAATGTAACGGGAAGAAGGAAAGTGTGCACTTTAAAATGATTAACTGACTGAAAACCAGAAACTGACATCAGCTGCTACACTTTTGTCCCATGTAAGAACATTAAGAAGCAAATCTCCTGTAGATACTCATAACTTCTACACGCTTAGTGACACTTTTACATTACAATGGCTGAAACATACTGTGAGTCACAAACATTTGAAAGTTTGTGTCTATTGCTCAAAAATCAGCTAGCGTCAGTAGCCAAACCCTGCAGTAAACTCCTCACACGTCAACCTGCCACCGATATAAAGTCATTTCCAGATTAAAATCATGTTCCCATCAGTCCAGGTGTTTCAGTTCCAGTCATCAATGGTACAATTTGTAAAATCTTTGTACAATAAGGTACAAAGCCTTGAGTACACTAGCAGGAAAGGTAACCGCTAGTTGTTCATTTGGTTATTTATTTGCTGTGTGTTATTAATTTATTATTATTATTATTATTATTAAATAAGAAACAGTACAAATAAACAACACATGTGGCTAATATGCTAATGCTTATTTGATTGAACAAAACATTAATGTACAGCCTGAATGATTTAATCTTACTGGTACTGGCTGTGCTATGTGCCATTTATTTCATTCAGCATTGTCCAATTTGTTTTTAGCCAGCCTGCAGTTTTCGTTGAAGCCCCGTACAGACTTTTCATTTCGTGTTGATTTTGGCGCCCCGGTGGACGAAAGCGGTGGCGTTTTGCCGGAATGAAGACTGCATTTCCCATGAGCCCTAGCGCCCACTGTCGTGAAGACGGTTGTGTGGGCGGCGCGTTTGTTGTTGTTTTTACGAGTGTAGCATCTAGAGCTAATCTAGTGCTAACGTTAGCCAGCTTTGTTGTAGCAACATACATTTTTTATTTTTTATTTTTTTATGTTGTTTATTTCGGGCATGTCAAGTCATCATCATCACATTTCATCATTGTTCAAATAATACAATACACATGGCCGAAAGGGAAAAGCGGGAGAAGCCAAAGCTTATCTAGTCCCGCCCCCATTACCCACAGGATAACATCTTCATCATAATCTTTTGTTACATTCACGTATTGCTGTAAACTACGTCCCGCATTACATTTCATAAATGAAATAACATTTACATACCTGTCCAGGAGGAATCGGACAAATTCTGGATCCGACTTGAATCCTTCAAGCGCCGCAACTCTCTCCATCTCTCGGAGGAACCGCCATGTTTATCCGTGTTTCAGCCCGAGCTCGATCGGATTCCCTCTCGGCCTTTCGTTGGTCTTCAGTTCGAATTATTTTTCTCTTCTTTGTCTCATTATCAGCCATGACAAAGTGTTAGCTCGGTTAGCACTGGCTAGCGTAGCAACAAAACAGCTATGCGGTCCTGAGTGTCGTCAGTTCCGGTCTGACTGCCGTTAATCGTTTCGTCAGTGGTCCGACCCGACCAATGCGTTTCAGAGGTATAGAATTAGACTACTTAGAAACAGCGTCTCTTCACACTGATGGGCTCATTTGCTGTTGTAGGTAACAGAGACACATTAGCAGAAACCAGAGACTTTCATATCCAGTTAGAAGCTCCGTACAGCGGCTTTAAGCACGTGAGAACTTCATCAGTGACTATCTGTCAGTGTATTTAGCCCCCTGCCCGTTAGCTCCCGCTCCTCCAGCCATTTGTCTAAGCTCTTATTTTGGTGGTTAACTTGCCTTGTTTCCGGTGGTGATGAAGCTGTCCCTGGCTCACTTGACGCAGCGGACGGACAGGACTCGCACACCGCAGTATGATTCCACCAGTGGCCCAAAATACACAGAGCAGCTGCTCCGCCAGCAGCCGGTAAGGGCAGCAGCACACCAGGGCCCCTCAACGTCTGGCCCCTGTGTGGGGCCGCTGCACCACTGGCCCCTGTGTGGGGCTGCGGCACCACTGGCCCCTGCACCACTGGCCCCTGTGTGGGCCCCTGCACCACTGGCCCCTGTGTGGGGCCCTGCACCACTGGCCCCTGTGTGGGCCCCTGCACCATTGGCCCCTGTGTGGGGCCCTGCACCACTGGCCCCTGTGTGCTGCCCCTGCACCACTGGCCCCTGTGTGGGCCCCTGCACCACTGGACCCTATGTGGGCCCCTGCACCACTGGCCCCTGTGTGGGGACGGTACATTATCACATCAGTTCCAGCAGGCCTGAACCTCATGTCGGATCAGAACAATTCTACTGAAGCTCAATGAAACAGATGATGTCTGACTGTCTGGGTCGTTCTGGTAGACATAATAATCTGTGTTGACACTTTTGAGTCTTTGCTATCACTTCAACACAGACAGAAGCTCACTGGGATCCTGCAGCTGGCAACAAGACACAAGCAAGCTTGTACCTGAACAGCAGGAAGCTGGTTGGTAATCTCAAGTCTACATCTAAAATCTGACATCTCACCTGCGTTCCATCTGTGAGCGCACTGAGTTGTTGTTGTGTTCTCCTGAAACCTTTATTTATGTCTTACAGGGTTCTAAGATTAATCCTGTGAGACATACATTTCAAATAACACATAATGAGTCAGAGAAAATGTTATTCAAAATGTTTTCACATGACAAAAAATAACAAAATATAGAAAATGTAGGCGTTAGTGGATGAAGTTGTGTCCTGAAGATTAGATGAGTCCAGTAAGACTTGTCCAGGACCTCCAGGCCCGCCGGCCCCCAGGCCTCAGTGTACTCTTACAGCTTGCTGACCTCTAGTGGAATAACGCAGCAGTGCTGAAACATGGAGGGAGGCGAGAGAGAGATGGTGTGTGTGGATTGTGTAAAGATAGTGTACCCACCCGTCCCCCCTTCTCTTCTGTTCCTAAAGCTTACTCTTCCTGGATACCAAAGGGTTAGGGTCTGCATTTACATTCAGGACATTTAGCAGATGCTTTTGTCCAAGGCGACTCACATTAAATACATTTGTCACAAGAAAGAAACGTGTCACCGTCGATAGAGTCAAAAAGAAAAAATAGAAACAATTTTCAAGCCCTCTTCTGAGGATCGTAGCTGCTATTTATCAAGAAAACATTAAGTTCATTAGTGCTGACTATGCGATAACTATGCAGGGGTGATTTGAAGTCTGAAAAAACGAGTCTTGAGTGTCGTGCAGAAGATGGCAGGTGACTCTGCTGTCCTGACGTTGGTCGGGAGGCTCCAGGACAGAAGTGTTCTGTGCCTGAGAGGAATGTGACGGACACATCTGGGTCTGACAGACGACAGGACGCATTGGTGAGTTTTACACCTCCACTGCTGCTGTCACTCTTATTTATGAGCAGTTAATCATCGGCTGTGGCTCAGGGGTAGAGTCAGTGTCTTGTTATCAGAAGGTTGCTGGTGCGATTCCCCTGGTCTGCCTGTTGAAGTGTCCTTGGGCAAGATACTGAACCCCAAACTGCTCCTGATGTGCTGGTCGGCACCTTGCATGGCAGCCGCCACCATCAGTGTGTGAATGTATGTATGAATTAGTGTAAGTCACTTTGGACTAAAGCGTGTGTATGGAATCATTTCTGTGTCCGTACATCGACTCAGTGGTGTTGAGCCTCTATCAAAAGGTTTGTTTTGATATGAAACTAGAACAAATTAAAAACCATCTGTTGTTAACCGGCTCTCATTAGTGTCTTCTGTCATTTCCTGGAGGCATTCCACGTCAGAAAACATAGATATGTTTGGTTTGAGTGTGTTTCTCTGTCACCAGTCTGGCCCCGAGATGAGATTCGATAACGCTGATGGCCATCACCTCCTCAGTCTCCTCATGTGCTTGATGTTTTCACAGCGGGACTGGATGCATTCATTTATTCAAATCATATGCGAACCTTTTCAGTAACAACAGCAACACAACCTTCCGGGAAGTTCTGTCAAAATGTCCTTGTTAGCTGACCAAATTATTCAAAAACTCCCCACGCTAAGAAAGTAACACTGTTAGTGATTCAGAGGAAAATAAGCAAATGAAGCTGAGTCCAGTGAGGGCTATTCTTTGCACGCTGATGCTTTTAGTTTATTTGCAGGACCATCATGTCATTCACTCCTCTCACACGCCATCATTCAGGAAACACGACGTTTCAGAAAACAGCTTTTCAGAACAGACAACAGCATTTAAGAAACACAGCAGCTGTGTTTCCTAGAATCCGTTCACAGAGCGACGTGACGCTTCAGCTTCCTGTCTGACGCCAAGTCAAGCTGTGGAAATATATGGAGATATTGTTTTGTAGCTGGCTTTAACTACATGTCCAAATATGTTCTGTCTTGTGGAATGTTGCATTTTCTCAAATACTGTCATGTTTTCTGAAATGTTGATGTGTTTTGACCCTCTGGGCCACCATCCTTTTTCAGTACCAGTGATTGTAATGATTATATATCACTTCCTAACACAAAGATCCTGAGTGACATAAAACAGTGATACAAAATAACCCTGAAACATTAAAGCACTTATTAATAATGGTACTTAAGGTCTGATACTTCAGATATGATCTCAGATCCAGACGATCAGTTGCTCTCTGTTTCTTACAGGTTCATGGATTTGTAGGACAAAGCCCATCGCAGCCCCTCTCCTCCTCCTTCCTCTTTTCCTGGTAGAAGACCTTCCCGTCAGGCTGCGTCACCCACCTCAGTCTGACGTCTTCACTCAGGCCGCGTTCCTTCAGTCTCTGGTTGAACTGTCAAACACAAGCATATGTTTTTTTCTCTAGTTGATTGAAATGTGTCTTTTAGCTCCATCTTAAAGAGTCTCTGAAAGTTTGTAAGATTCAAAGATTAATGTTCACCTGTACACGTTCTTCACAGTTTCTAGAAAAGAAACCTGCTGTTGCATTTTTAACAGAAGTTCTTAGAAGTGTGAGCTCCACGAATTAAGTTCCATTCAGTTTGAGTTGTTAAGGTGAAGCTCAGAGGCAAATATTTTCAAATATGTAGCCATATTCCACCAGAGGAATGAGAGAATAGATCTTTTACTGGCTCACTAAAAGCTTCAGCAGTATCTCCACCGAGGCCTGTGGAAGACTGCACACTGCAAGTGGGCAGACAGGTACGCAGACAGACAGGTACGCAGGCAGACAAGAACGTAGGCAGACAGGTACGTAGACAGACAGGTATGTAGGCAGGCAGACAGGTACGTAGGCAGGCAGACAGGTACATAGGCAGACAAGTATGTAGGCAGGCAGACAGGTATGTAGGCAGACAGACAGGTACGTAGGCA
>CAEMYA010000731.1:557307-571168 GCA_903131615.1 Diplodus sargus | reverse complement strand
GAGCAGCCTCACCGTCACATTCTGTTTCTGCAACTTTCTTTTTCAGTTTACTGTCTGTGAGCATTTGCGTTCACTCCAATGTGAATATATCTGCTGTGCATATGTTGCACTGACTTGTTTGGTGAAGACTGAAAAAATAAATGTTTCATCTGGAGCCTGACTGATTTATCAGCGGTCCTATATTAGTTATTTTCCAAACGGTATCGGCATTTATAATGGCTGATAAATGAATATTTAAAAAATGAACTAAAAACGGACGAAACACCCTCCACCCTTGTTGTGAGTGTTGGTGTTGCATAGTTTGTCCACCAGAGTGCACTCGACAACGTCCCTGTTGTAACGCCACAAACCCTATAATATATTTTGATGTTCCTTTGTTCTGTTGTAACAATTAAACAAGTTTATTTTTAAACTGCACTATCACATTATTTCAGTGAGGATCATAAATAACTGCACATAACTAATGTTACCGAAATCTGCTTATGTTTTGTTATGTATTTCTGCATTTTTTTAAATATATATATCGACCTATATATCAGAATATTGGATTTTTAGATCACCAAATATTTGTATCGGTATCGGCCTTAAAAATCCTTTATCGTTCGGGCTCCAGTTTCAACAGCATGTGTGTGTATCTGCAAATATTTCTGTGCATGTGAACAATCTGAAGAACTCTCTACTATTTGAACTATGTTAGTATTATGGCAAAGCGTACTGAACATGAGACTGCTTTTCATTCTGCCCAACAGCTGGTTAGAAAAATGAAGTTCATGATATTTGGTGCAAAGGTTTGATTTTGATAATGCTCTATGTAGTTTTGGTTGCAGTGCTTCATTTTGCAGGATATATGAGGTGTTTTGCAGTTTGGGTGTTTGGTTTGTGAACTGTGTTAAGTATTTTGATAAAACCAGCCTAGTTTGCAAAACTGTGTTTTAGCAATTGGAACAAACTGCAATTGCCAGAACAGCAAAGGAGCGCTACATAAAGTTTTTATATAGTTCTCATGGAGCAAACTGGAAGGGGCGTGACTTCAGCTCTCTACTGTTTACATACAGCATACAACAGTATGAACTCTGTCAGCTGCAAAATGCACTAACAGTAAAACACAAAGTCTGTGATTCAGAAGGCCCGAGCTTCCCAACACATTCAGTGTTCACTAAATCCAGATGTGTCACTTCCCTGAGGTGAAACCAGATGTTTTGGTGTCCTGCTTAAATCTTTGGACACTTTGATCAGTGCAGTCATTTAAAATAATCCATGAGTCAGCACAATCAGCCTCAAACATGTGACCTCAGCATGTTTAAGCACTTTATGAAACAACATTACTGTGTGGTAACGTCAGGAGCCCCCAGGATGAGATGACTGCTGCAGGACCTGCAGACTCAGAGGCTCCTGGACGTTCTTACATCTTTGCTGACCTCGTGTGGAACAATGCAGCAGTACTGAAACATGGTGGGAGGAGCCTCCCAGGTTGTGTGTGTGTGTGTGTGTGTGTGTGTGTGTGTGTGTGTGTGTGTGTGTGTGTGTGTGTGCACCCTCACCACTCCCCTCGTCTGTTCTCTGTGCTGCTACTTCCTGGATACCAGAAACAGTCAGTAAGCTCCAGCCCATGATCGCAGCGTCTGAGAGTCCTGCCGTGTTTCCAGTCAGCCGGCTGTTTCCTTCGTGCTGCTCAGCTTCTGGGTTCAGAGGAGTGACATCTGTGTCTGACAGGAGGCACTCTGGATCTGGACGGGCAGCAGGACGGATGGTAAGTGTTCAATCTTTACTGCTGATGTGATTCTTATTCATTAGCAGTTAATCATTTCTGCCTCAGTGTTGTTAAAATGTAGTTTGACAAAAAGGTACTACACACTCTTCATGTTGAACTACAACACCATTAATGTGTATTAATTTACTATTGTTGGAAGTTGAACATTGAGCCATTTGTCATTTATTCCAAGATGCAGTATGGCATTTCAAATAAACACACCAGCTCACAAGATTAATACAATTAAAATCTTGTAGAATTACTGAAGGACTGTATGAGAGGGCAGACTGACCTCCAGACATGGTGAAGAACACTGTGGATGTGCAGTCACAACGACACAAGGCGCTCCACTTCATTTCAGCTTCATTGTAGACTGTAACAGGTTGATGGACGATGGAAACTGGCACCACTGAAGCTGGTTCATGTCCATCAGAAAACAGGTGAAATGCATCACCACACTTCACAGTAACCTAAATACATAGGAGCAAATATCTGGATGTGTTCACATTATACACATTCAGTCTAACTCAAATTAAATAGCTAAAACAACAGACTGCCCACATCAATCAGCAACTCACATTCTCACTCAGACAAACCAGGGATTGGTTCACACCTGAACTCAAGTCTCTACATGCAGGTGCTTATCAAGCCAGGCTCCTCCTACTTCCTGCTCCTCCTACAACCTGCTGTTTGCACCAGTAGATTTCCCATATTATTATATGTAAGCCTTAATCTTTTTTTTAAATATATTTTCTTTTTATTGAAGAAAAAAGTTAACAGGACAAGCTTATAACACTGTACATTTTAGTTTTTTAAGCAAAAAGAAAACAAAACCAAAACATAACAGCACAGAACACAAAACAACCCAATAAAAACAGTGAGTGTGTGTCGTGGAGAGCCAGGGGGAGTTACAGAACTACTGACGCTTTTACCTCAAATCGGCTCTCTATGGGTTGATAAAGTCAATCCATCCTTCCCAGCATTTATCAAATATGCCTGTCTTGAGTCTCAAAGAAAATGTTTGTTTTTCCATTACAAAAACATCATGCATCACATTAACCAGTCAGCTAATGTGGGTGAACCTTGACTTAGCCATTTGTTGGTGATGACCAACATTACTGTGAACATGAACGCCTCGGAGAAGCCAAGAATCTGTTGTAGCATCGTACCCAAGGACAAGACCTGGAAGCAAAAGTCAAACCTAATTTTCAAATCTTTTTCCATACTATCTCTGACTGTCTCTCAGTAGTGGGCAATCCCAATGCAATCCCAGAACACATGATACTGATTTGCTTTCTGAGCCCCAACAGCCTCTCCAGCACGCCGCCTGCCTCAGCCTGGACTGTTGAACTGCTGTTAGAAAGACAGTCAACAGTGAGTTAGTTGATTTCCATTGATTTCGTGTAAGTTTTTATGGAATTAGATTTGTGCCAAAAGAAACAAACAAAACTTCTTAAATGTCAAACAAAAATAGGAATTTGAGAGAACATAAAACTAATTTCAAAAATAAAACTTATAAGTTTTCATTTCATTTTGTTTTTTATTGTTCTTTATATTGTGATTTAAGGAACTCTCTTTTCGAATCAATCAATATATTTTGGAAATATGAAGGGGAGATTCTGTGCTGGTTGTTTGAAAATGATGTTTTTGCTTTGGCAAAGTTTATAGAAAAGGCCTGGTATCTGCGGCAAAGTATTTTGTATCCTATATGACAATCCATTTGTATCTGTATCCATATTTTTAATGGTTTAGTTATGTTATGATGTGTTCTGTATTATGTCACGTGGCTATCGTGGATGTAATTGTGAAATTATTATTTGATGAATATGATTAGTGTCTAATGAGCCCATGAGGGCTGGGCACCAATTATGGTGTTTGACACTTAAATAAACTAGTCAATCAAAAAAAATATATATATAACTTGCAATCAAGTGATTTGTCAAATAGTGTAAAGTTTTGGTCTTTTACTCTTCTAATAATGCGTTATTTTGTTTACGGTTCCCTCTGCTGGTCTCTCTCCGCTCAGATTTTTGCGCTGACTCTTGTGGAATTAGATTTGTGCCAAAAGAAACAAACAAAACTTCTTAAATGTCAAACAAAAATAGGAATTTGAGAGAACATAAAACTAATTCATAGTGGTGTAACACGTGAGTTGTCCTCACGCTGAAAACGTGACATCACTCCCCAAGACGCAAGAAGAAAGCAAAATATATATTTTCACTGAGGTAATTGAAAAAAAATAGTAGTAACGCACAGTGACTTGAATAAATAACTTTAATCTGATTACTGGTTTGGAAATATTTACGTGTTAGATTACTTGTTACTGAAAAAAACTGGTCAGTTGGTTACTTGGTTACTAGCAGTCGGTTACTTGGTAACGCGTTACCAAGTAACCGATTCGTAGTAGTGGTCAGATTAGAGTAACTCATTACTAAGTTACTAAGTAACGTGTTACTAACTACTTGGAACCGGCATCACTGTCGGGAACCCAGCGCCCGCTACTTGCAGGCCCGAGGAGGGCGAAGGATCCAGGGTTTTGATCAGTAACTTCTAAACAAAAGAAATCACTGAGGGTGAGTTCTCCTCAGCGCCTTCACAAACACTATGGATCCTGATGTCGTGAGCAACACTCCCAGTCTGTTAGCTTCATTTCCAAGCGGGTCTGGATCTTTCGTAGCTCCAGCAGTGTGTCCTCCACGCCTTGTACTCTGTCCTCCGCCTCAGATATTTAACTTATTTATGTCTTCCTTGTTTTCTCAGTTTCTCACCGTTTTCTCGGCAGAAATCTCTCAGTACTTTTAAGAATCACGTCCAAGTTCGCCATGTTTTCCTCCACCAGCTGACTCTCTGTGGTTAGCTGGCACAAGCTAGCTCTGCTCTCGTCCATTGGAGATTTGTCTCTGTCTCTTTGCTGAGGATTGACTTCTTTTGTTGTGTTTTAGTCATATGATGAGTAACTTTGTTTAGACTTGAAACAAATTATGGCCAAGTTACAGGGGCCTTAGAAATTAGCTGGGGGGAGCAGTTAAGTTAGGCTGCTACCTGCAAGTCCGCTTGACCAGAAGTCGTAAGCCTTAAAGGGATATTCCAGTTTAATCCATAGCCTAACACACCGTGACACCGAGTAAGACTCCCCCTCGAGAGATCAAGTTTGCAGACGTAGACGTAGTTTCCTCACGTAGTTTTAGCAGCCTCAGAAAAAGACCGCACTGTAATAATACACGGCAGTATACGCCTCCAGCAAGAAACCGCCATCATAAAGCCACAAATAATGCTCAGAACAGCACCAAACTTCAGCAACAGTACAAATAGGGTCCCAGCACATAGTTCTAGGCATCAAACGTCTGCTAGTTTAGCTGGATTGCTATTGTAAAGTGAACACAGCTCATCACTCTCCTGTAGTGGGGAAGCCCTGCGAGTCGATTACCGAGCGCAGCAAAGTTCCACAGCTCAAGGATGAAAATGTATGATTATGACTCCATGGAAATGCAATCAAAGTTCATATGTGTCTTGCCTACCAGTTTATAACAGTTATTAGCCCGAGCGGACAGGGAAAAGAACAGAATTGAGCATTCTGTAATCGATTCTCAGAGCTTCCCCACAACAGGAAGCTGCTGCAGGAGAGTGATGAGCTGTGTTCACTTTACAATAGCGATCGGCTAAACTAGCAGAGGTCTGATGCCTCGATCTGTGTGCTGGGACCCAAACAATCAGTAACTCAGTTTGTTTCCTGACTCGTCATCGAATCACTGTCCGCGTTACACTCTGCAGGAGGTAAATGTAGGAGTGTGGTGTGTTTACTGGAGAGAGAGCTGAGTGCTGAGCTCCTGATCCACAGTGCTGTGCTGGTCGCTGGCTGGACTCTGGACAGATGTTTGAGGGTTTGCAGGTCAGCAGATTTATCACTTGCTGTAGTTTTTGATTTAAAGTAAAATATGCGAGTCTACTTTTTATTTACTTTAAAATGTGTATTGACAGAAAAAGAAGGTAATCAGGAGTACTATAGTGTGTCAGTAGGGGGTGCCAGAGGTCAGCATTGCATTCAAACATAGAGGATTTTCAGGGAGCCAGGATTGTTTTACTTTGATTTCTTGATTTCTTTTCTTGCACAAATAACTGCCTACACCAAGTGTCAGATTTGGGATTTGATAGGAAACAGAGTGGAACACCCTCTCAGTCACAAACTGCTCAGTTCTTCTTTCCTTTCATCCACAGATTTCTGAGTCTTCCTGTCTCCTTCACAGATTTTGAAATGTGGCTCATGGTTGTTTCTGTCCCGCTGCTTCCTGCCATCGTGATGATATCCAGCCGCTATCGTGTCAAAGTTACTGCGCTGTGCCATCGAGCTCTGGCCTGGGCACTGAGGCTGGTGCGAGGAACAGTGTGTGTTAGGAGCACCCACGCCTTCGTGTTCTCCAAGTGCACCCATGGAAAAGCTGACAGCGTCCTGGAGACCTTTGACCTTTATGCTGACACACACCCCTCCCTCCACATCAGTCCACACACTGGTCAGTATGCATGTATTTCTTTATGTGCCAGGTGCATTAAAGTGAAACTCTTGCCAAAATGCAACTTTTTTTGTAAATGCAAGTTATCTGAGTCAAACCTTCGTGTAAAAGCATAATTACAATGAAAGCGCCACTTTTAAGATTTACCGTATTTTGTTTTCACGTCAAACTCATTTTCAGTGGGAGTGCTACGGGCACTTTAGCGATAGCATCAAAATCTCTATTTTTAATACAGTAAGAAGTCTCGACACAACATGAAACTTTGCTCGTAGTATCACCAGGGTCTCTACACATGAACACCAGCATTGAGAACATTGTTTGTGTACACAGAGTTACTAAAAAGAAGGTTTTTGAACAACTCACGTTAGCAGCAGCTTGTTCCGCTCGCCGCCGTCCTGCCAGTGGAGAAGTGTCGATCTCAGAATGAGACGTAACCTGGAGGACAGTTAAGGTGGAACTACTGACTTCCAGCAACAACTATCCACACGAGATCTCACGGGATTTTTCCAGCTTTTGATTTTAGTGTTGTTTCTTATATGAGGCTCCTTTTTCCAGGTAACGTCACATTCTGAGATCTCACTTCTCAAACAGCCTGATGGCTAAAAACTATTTCTACAATACTTCACTCAGGTAGAATCTGGAATATTGACACTGATAACATCTCCCTGCCTGGATGTGTTTTGATGAATGAGTCTTTGTCTACATTAGGTCATTTGAATATTAATACATAAGAGTTATGTCTACCCGGTATAACTCAGGGTAGAGTGCCTGTAACACATGAGGTCGGCAGGTGCACACAGTGATCGTTGGAGTCATTATTTATAGTCCCGGTCAGATGTGGAGTCAACAGGAAGGAGCAGCAGAAGGTTGAAGTTGATCCTTTTTCAATGCGACTCAAGAATGAGTCACTAACTCAAGTTCCATCTCCGGAACATGAAGACTGAGCGAGACTGAGGTCTGACTCGTGAGACTCACTGCTGATATTTCTTGACAAAGCCACTGAGTTTGGTTCCTTCTTTTTCTTCTGTAATTGATTTTCAGTTGATGACACTCTGAGGTGTCGGTCGAGCCAAATGTGAAATATAAAACACAATTCCAGTAAAATCTCCCAGATCATTATTTTGCAGGGTTTTACTCCATCATATTAACTTTCACTTGTCATTTGTTCACCTGGACTTTTTTCTGTCCACAGGCGCTTTCATCAGAAACACATTAGCTTTGGAAAATGGTGCTTTGTGTTTGAAGTCAAGTCCAAAGTGTAAAATAATAATCAGTCGCTCACACATCTGTAAAGTTTTGCCCAGTCATCATCTGTAATATTTATTATGCATTCATGGAACACAGAGTCAGTCTGTGATTGCAAACTGTTCTGGTTCCGAGCCGATGAAGATGAACAGCACCCTGTCCCTGTCTCCTGTCCCAGCGGAGGCGGTGGAAGAAGTGATGAGGCGAGCGCGTCCCTCCCGGGTGTTGGAGCTGGGGATGCACTGCGGCTACACATCAGTCCACCTCCTGCGTCTGCTGCCCCCTGCTGGCACGCTGGTCACAGTGGAGATGGACCCGCTCACAGCAGAGCTTGGGGAGGAGATCATACTGGTTGCTGGCTTCAAACATTCCCAGGTACACCCAGGTACACCCAGGTACACACAGGTACTCCCAGGTGCACCCAGTAAATTAGTGAAGTAATGAAGATTTTAGTTGAAATAGCCTTAAAGGGAACATTTCTCTGAGGGGTTTTATTCCATCGCTTTGCGCTCCTCTGATTCTTTGCAGTTCCAGGTGTTGACATCTAGTTCAGCTGAGGCCATACCAACATTGTGTCCTGTTCTTGAGCCTGATCAAAGGACCAGTGAGGGGTTCAGTCTGGTGCTGATGGACCACGACCCCCAGCGGTACCTTCCAGACCTGCTGGCTCTACAGAGAGAGAAGCTCCTCAGCCCGTCGGGCTGCTCTGTCCTCCTGATCTACAGGAACCAAAGAGCTGAAGGTCTCAGAGAAATCCTGGACCACATCAGAGCCAGACCTGACTGCTACGACATCAAGTCAGAACTTCAGTTTATGACAGAGATCTTCTACCAAAAGGAAGAGAGGCGATGGTAAAATCACAAGATGTGGCTGTGTGCTTTAGTTTCTGTGGACTATATAAGCCTGTAGTGTTAAATGCTTAATGTTGCCTGTATTTGGAGAATAGAAATATTTTCTAAAATGTGTCATGTTTTTTCTTGGTTGTGGCCTCTCACAGCAGAGGACACAAAGACAAACTGACCAGATGTAGAGCACATCAGTCACCACTTGATGGCGCTCTCTGCTTTTTAAAGCACAGACGCTGAGGCATCTGACTGGTTCGACAGACAAGCTTCTGTCACTCCTGCAGCTCAGGACAACTCAAAAAAACCTTTTAGATCTCTTTTCTTTTGCTGCAACAGAAAACTTAACCTTTGAATCTCTGATTTAAATTCAGTCACATCTGTGTCCTGAGTTATTCCTGACAGCTACATGATCCACAGCCGTCCTGTTTTCACGCTCACGCCCTCTTGTGCATGTTTTGATATTTACTGTCAGACGCCAATGTCAATGTTCACACTTAAGAAACACAGCATTATATGGGAAACTGCTCCCACTCATCAACACTGTTGCCCTAACAGGTCATTAATATCTAAGATTCAGTGTCCCAGCAGGCACCGCCTCATGAATGCAGAGAATCAGCTCTGTTTTATGGGCTGAACTCAGATGGAGTTTTCCAAATTCGCCTCTAATGGCACTGCTGAGGCTTTGGAAGCAGCTGGAAAGCCATTACATGCTTTAGAGACAATTTACTGCAGAATTTAAATAAATAATATCTGTGCAAACGCACGATTTAATTAAATGCAATATTTCCAGGAGCCTCGGGGTGGGTCGAGACTCTAGACAATTGTTACACAACGGCGTGATGAATGTAGTAATAAGTAAAATTATACAAACTTAGAGCGCTTTAACTGCAGCAAAAAGGGAGTGGAGGCGAAGTGGCGTCAACCTTCAGCTACTATGAATTAGACATGGAGTGAGGTGGTCAGGGATGAGAACTGTGTAAATGCATCCAGTCTGACGGCTCACTGTGACAGTCTCCACACAGCAAAACAGGTAATGGAGCTGGCAGAATGTGACGAGCCGCATGAATACTTTATAATCTCATACAGGGATCATTAGCTGCACTGCAGGGGAAGTGGCGATTGCATTTGCTGAACACAGGAAACAACACAGACTACAGAAAGTCGACTGCAGGCATCTGGGTTATTATCTGCTCCCCAACTGGTTCTTCTGCAGGAGCACAAACAACCAACGGATCAGGACCCAAAGTCTCACAATCACAGGCAAACTATAACTTCTTTAATTCCAAATTAAGACATTTGGAAAAAGAGAACGCCCACTCAGAAGAAGTGATTGCCTGCATGAAAGTCAGAGCACTGAATATTATTTTCGCTAATTAGCAATCTGGAACGCTTCACTTTGAAAATAGCAACATCCTGGGTGGCCGTAATCATCAGAGAGGATTTATTATTTAAAACGATCCGATAAAACGGGTTTCTGCAGTTTGTGTTCTGAATGAAAGAAGTCGTGTCGTGATGAAGATTCAAGTCTTCAGAGTTTTTGTTTGTTGTCTTCGTAAAAGTTTATGACAAGTTTCTGAGACAACATAGTTTCTGTTTATTAAAGAAAAAGGTGGCATGGTATAAACGACACAGTGATTTAGCTTCATAAAACTTAAAGTGAAACGAAAAGCCAAAATATTCTCAACAAGTCACATCTTAGTATGTTTAAAGGGACAGTTCACCTCAAAGGTGAAAGCACATGCTGTCCTTCTTTCCTTCCTCAGCTGTAGTTTCATCTCTGCACTGAAGATACCGACCGTACATACGTCTTCCTTCGCTCAAATATAATGGAACTAGATTGCTGTCGACTTGTGGCGCTCAAAGCAACAACAGATATGTTTGAAACCTCCTACATTTTTTAAACTCAACAGCAAAGTCTGAAACCTCGTGTGAGCAGTTTCATGTAGGAATTATTTTCTGTTTCACTGTGTAGGAGGAAGCGTGCATACGTTCATGGCTGAGCTAACTAAGCTAACTAAGCTAACTAAGCTAACGTTACAGGTCGGTACAGGTGATGGAATGTAACTAAGTACATTTACAGAAGTACCAGATTTCCTCGACGAGGGACCAATAAAGTCTTATTTCTTCTAACCTGTCAAAATGTTTCATGTTGATGTTTTCATATCTGGCTGTTATTTGTCTTCGACTGCAATCTACTAAATATTAGAGACTTTTTCATACGAGCATGCTTTTCAGAAACAGTGACAGAATCATAATACTTTTATCTGCACTCACCATGTCCCCATATAGCCAGTGTGTGATATGTCATTACACGAAATAGACCAACTGTGATGACTGCTTATTAGCTTCCACCATCTCAGTCCACCAAACTCGCCCGGACGAGGTCAATTTCTCAGCTGTCAGATGTGATTTAACATTTCCTTGCCCTGCTTTCAGAGCACCACCAGTCGACACAATGATGTACAAGCAAATGTAAACACCACGCTCTATGACCACCCCAACCTTCGCCCCTTTCCTCCCAGTTCCCCTAAAAATTCCTAATTTAATGGCTTCAATATCCGGGTTCCTCCTTCGTCAGGCTATGAACTGTTCTCTGTGCGATGGAGGCTGGAGAGCTGATGTAAACACAGCTTTCAATTATAAATCAAAGTCTAAAGAGCCGCGCTCTGCTGCCCGCCGGCTGTCGTAACACAGGCCCAGCCTTCACAGCCAAACACCCCACGTCGCACTGCTGGGAACTTATGGCCAGCTATTCACTGAGATACGTTCACACCAGAGCCAGAAACATCTCCAGTGTTGTGAGAGTCAAAGTTATGTAGAGCATATTGTGCTCATCCTTTGTTTGTGTTGGCTGCATCTTCAACTTCAGCTGCACGATCAGAATGGATCTATAAGACAACAGAGGTCTGACAGTTCAGGTTCAGTTCACTGTATTGATGACAAGAGGAGAGACATCTGTCATGCAGGATGCAGAACCATTTCTACTGCTGAGTCAGTACTCTTGACATCATACGCTGCAGTCTTCAAACTGAACCATTCTCTGATCAACGCCCCCGTCGGCAGGACGCTATTGTATTGTTTCTACCTCATCTCTCGTATCCTTATGAGCTTATTCACATCACCATGTTGTCATCTGGCACCACTATAGTTAAGATTTCATTAAGTTCAGACAAACTGACTTGGTTCTGGTCGGGAAGCGAGCTCAGTAAATGATCATGCTCAGCTCTGGAAAGGAAAAAAGCTAGTTCAGTGACTTACGTTTGGATCAGGAGTTGAACCATGGGCCGAAAGCAAACACCTGTTGGTTGTAATGTTAAGACCCAAAATTATCTATTAATCCAAGTATCACGCTGCATGCCAACCTTAGATTACAAAAAATGATAAATAATCAGGGAACCTTACAAACTCTGACATAAACAGCAATTTGTATCCAATTCTCTCTGTTTACATTTATTTCACTAGAAACTTGACTGGAACTCTGTAGCTGCTCTCTGTAGCTGCTTTTATACGGGGCAGCAAGCCGCCGATTGCCCGTCCTTTTTGCGGCTAGGTCTGCGGATTTAGACAGAAGGCGGCAAATTGGGGGTCTGTTTTGGTCGGCCAATTTGCCGCCTCGGAGGGAACACTTATTTCCACCTCGACTGCTAAATCCGAGGCGTCAATGTGCCGGCAATTGCGTGAGATGGGCGGAGGTGTCGATGACGTGCACTGTTGTGCGATCCAAGAAGCTGATTATTACTCAGATACAACAGGTTCCTGTAACAGCACCCTCCTCACTCAGACCACGAGGTTTTTCATATTGAAGCCAATTCAATCGTTTCAGCCTTGGTTTTGTTTGTTTACATCTTTGTGCTCAGAATGAAAGTGCAGATGTTTTTTATCATGTGAAATGATCGTGGCACTTTGATCTGACCGGTTCTCTCTAGGTAACATCAGTCAGCAGGAACGATTCATTTCTGTTGGTGGACAATATGCACTGTACCTTTTAGTCAAACAATCCTCTCCTCTGCTCACCTGAGGGAACTTTTTAGCAGCTATTCATTTCTTATTTCTGTGGTAACTTATAGATCAATGATTCACATTTCTCCCACCTACCTTTTAGTGAGTATTTTGTGCTGAATCAATACAACCTGAGTGGGCTCTGAAAGGTTGATGAGGCAGAAACACAATTGATCCATTAATAAAACAGTCGACTCCAATCCATACCAACAAGAGGCCACACACACACACACACACACACACACACACACACACACACACACACACACTCTATTCTTCAGATCTGGTGAGCTGAGCAAATGCTTGAATAATACATAAAAGGTCAATGTTAATAAGATGTCGAGGCACGTTTATTGAAGTAATTGCACCTGTTCCGTCTCTTCGCCGGCAGTATTCCCGCTCTCATCCTGTCCTGCGTCTCTGTCCTTCTCTCTCCTGTTTGAGGCCATTCGCACCAGAAAGTGGCTCAAAAACCCTCCTCGCCTCTCGTCACGTTTCTGTAATAACAGAATGCTGCACGATTATGTCATTTCTCGGTAGCTGCTGTTGAGCTAACTGGCATTAGCAATAGTACTGTAGGCTACGTTAGCAGCTTGCTTCTATACTGACGGCAGAATATTCACCTTCTCCAGTCCAGAGCTTCCTCATTTGTCATCACTGTTAACTGTGTTTTGGAAGAAATCATACGAAGTAACATAAGTCATTCCTTTGTGTAGCACCCTACCCCGGTGATTGAGAAAACCTCTTTATTTACGATGAACTATGTGCAGACTATCACTCTGGGTTCTTACTTTTAAGGTTTTGTGGTGTTGTTTTAATGTTTAGATCATACAAAATGTACTTTCTCTCAAAAATAAGGTAAGGAACAGTAATTGGTTGGTGCCTCCGCTAAGTAGATTATGAAATAAGACATGAAAAATCTACCTTGAAATAATATGAATTGAAATGATTTTGTATGGGCTGGTCCTTTAATTTAGTCACACTACATATTTTAGCCCTGAACAGGTAATATTTTTAACCAATGAATCCCTTTGAATAAGTCTAATTATCACTCACGCACAGTACTTTTGAAAACAAAAATCAGTGTATTAACACATATTTGAGTATCAAATATAACTCACTAGTGAACACAAAAATATCGCTCATTACAGTCTTTTCAGTCAAATTCACAGCACATCTCCATAAACACAAATTCAGTGCCCAAAAGAATGTGCACTGTTAATAAAATCAGACAGTCTCGGAAATAAACATTGCAGGCCTGAATCGGTGCTCAGGTACGGTGAGGTCTAAAAAGGTTGACCAGTTCGCTTTCTCCAGCAACATAAAATAAAACTGTGCAGGTGCAACTTGTTTTTTTGTACTCACACCTGTGTGTGTGAGGATGGGGGGATGGAGAATGTTACAGGTGAAGATGGAGGAGAATGAAGAGGGGAATGGAGACGGGACTCCTCCTGCTGTGACCTCGACACGTGCTGCTGTCGCTCAGAGGGGAAACAGGTCCAGGAGGGCTTCCT
>CAEMYA010000731.1:509382-556007 GCA_903131615.1 Diplodus sargus | reverse complement strand
GTGTGTGTGTGTGTGTGTTGCAGGTTGAGGTCTGGGTCAGAGGCGGGTGGTAGAGTCACTTCACACTGTCAGATCCCTCCACAGATTAAAAGAGAGGACTTGAGTTTCCATTTCTTTCAAAGGCAGACGCTCATCAAAATGATAAAGACCTCCTGGATTTGATCTCGGCTCAGTTCAACCTGAATCAATTTAGCCTTTTAAAGTTTTCTCCATGTGATCCAGCCTGGCCGTGAATATGACTGCGATGCGATGACGTACTAACCTGAAGCAGCAGATTGTATGTGTGAGTTTGAAGCTGCTAAGAAAACACAAGAATATGAATCTTCAGCCGGACGAACATCTTTGTGAGGTTGTTCTGTAAAGACAAGAAAAAGCTTGTGTTAGCATGCTTGAATGCTTACCGTGGCTACACTAACATGCTGCTGTTAAGCTGGTGCATTTACCATCTTAACTGTTTTATAGCATCTGAGCAATCAGGCGTCAGCAAATTAGCAGTCGACCCAAAGTAAAGCTGAGGGAATGTCAGTAGTGTAGCTCTTCATCAAACATATTATAATTCATCTTCTGGGGACCATGAATGTGTGTATCACATTTCTAAGAAATCCATGAAAGAGTTCTTAGTTTCTCAATATGATGGTGACGCTAGAGTTAAAGTTTGGGGATCACAAGAGTTGGTGGGATTGATCCTCTGAGGACCATGAAGCTCTGAAGATCATGGAATGCCATCTGTCTAATAGTGGCTGAGACATGTCAGTCTGGACCAAAGTGGTGGATCAGAGGATAAACCAACATTGTCTCCAATAGAGCCTGCAGTCTGTAGAGACCATGGAGCCGGATGAGCCACTTTAAAATCACAAAATTACAGAAAGGTTGATTCCTCTGTATTCTAACAAATAATAGATGATGTTTATCTAATATTTCCTCCAGTTAGCAGGCACACATACTCTGCACATGCTCCGTCCTGCCCACCGAACAGGCCATAATGACCGTATTTCAAAATGGAGAGTAATTCCGACAAACTGCCAACGGTGGAGCAGGAATGGTTATGGAGCCGCTGAGTTTATTTCCCATGAGTCTATTACTGCTGAAGTAGCCACAGATATATTAAGCCTCGGAGCAGAAAAAGCATCACGTGATCCATCACTGTTTTTATAATAGTTGGTAGTGCCACAGCGTTTTATGACATTTGAATTGTATTGTTTTTCATTGACAAGCACACTTGACTTGAGGCCATCTGGAAGAATCTCTAATGGCATAAATTTACCTCACGGCCAGCGCTTTTTAAAACTATTCCTATCACTGTCCATCCGATCTGCGGTGGTATTTCTGTTTGTATTTCTGTTGAGATTTCCCAGCACGCAGCAGCTAATGGCTGAATGAATGATTCATCTGGTGCATCGCCGTGGTCTCTTTCATCGTATATGAGTGTGATTCTGAATCCCCCTGTGCAGACCCTCGTTTCACAAGCCCACATGAGAGGAGGAGGCAACACTGCCCGTCGTTCAAATGGACTTTTCATTAGGACGCAGAATGGGATTGGGTCACAGCAGCGGCACAGCTGATCACATCTCAAACAATGGGGCTCCTGGCACAAAGCTAACAATATATATTTACTGTACAGACCAGAGAGCAGCATCAACATTCTCATCAGACTCTCAGCAAGAAAGTGGACATCACACAGCAAACAATCTCAACAAATGGTCCATTTAGACTGCTGACTTTGTTTACTGATTCTGGTCTGTGTGTGTGTGTGTGTGTGTGTGTGTGTGTGTGTGTGTGTGCATGTTCACATGACACACATGATTTCTCACAGGTTTGTGTTATCGATTGTGATTACAGCAAATCAAAACCCGAGATTCCACTGGGCCACGATATGGTCGCCAGAGAGCGGCCATTCAGATTCTTATTCTTAAAGTTATTCTTAATAATAAACACAATCAAAACAGTCAAATAATGATTTAACTATGGAGACTACTCATGTCAACAACATCAGGCAGTTGTGACGATTGCTTCTGAAACATTCCGGTGGGAAAGTAAGTTGCATGAAGGACGGAACAAAACTGTGTCAGAGGAAACAGAGACGTGATGATAGTTCCAAAATGGATATTTCAGGTATGATGCTTCATGATATGCACACAGAGTGTATCAGCTCCTTTATATATCCTAAGAACTTCTAATAATAAGTCAGCACTAACGAGTCCCATGAAGAATGTCCGAGTGGACGGATGGAGACGGTTGTTGGATGGGACACTACGTCACCATCAGACATTTGCTGGGTTTGTTTGGAAGATTGACACAATATCACATTTATTCATTCAATACAAACCTGGTGAGCTTAGCTCAACATAAAGACTGGAAACCAACAGAACCACTGGCCCCGTTCTGTCTGTAACTAAATCTGGCTGCATCTCTAAAGCTCAATACTTGTTTTATCTTATTTTAAATAACATATTTTCCCAAAAAGTATTCCATCCAGTGAACATTGTAAAGTAGATATTTTATTGCAAGAGCAGAAGGTCCATTAGCACCTGTTCTGGAAATGTAAATCATCAAACACTATATTCATCATCAGACCGAGCGTGCCCAGTTGTCATGGAACTAAACATTCTTCTTCTCAGCACTTTAAGTACTTCCTGTCCATGTTGGCTTAAAAGCTGAAGTTCTTGACCTTGAAAACAGCAGTTGAGAAAACAATCTCAGCACACGGTCCATTTAGTGGCTGTTCCAGAGCTTCCAATTCCACCTTCTGGCCTTTCGCAAAATGTTCTGGAGTCTGAGCTGCTGTTGAAAATGTGTGTTCAGGCTGTTTGGTTCTTGGAGGCTCACAGTATCTGATGACAAGTCGAGCATGAAATCAAAATCCAGTGTTTATTAGGAAAAGGTATTGTAATCGTTCTAAATTGACTGCTGTTGGATCATTTTGTTGTTTCATTCTTTCATGCACAACTAACTGCTGGTTATTAGATGTGAAACTCTGGGTGCATGTAGCATAACACCATAATACTGGCTGTATGACCAGCTGCAGCGCAGCGTCTTTCTTATTCTCTCATATTATTCTCTCGCTTTTTCACCAGTAACAACCATTATGCTCTGAGAGAGGAGAGAAAAAAGTCCAAATGTTCCCGTTTCCCCACAGATGTATTGTAGTTCTTTGATAGGGAAACAAATGAGTGCATGATGTGACCGTGGCACCGGGACATTAAGCGGTTAGAGGTTGTAAATCAGACTCTGATTAAATCTGTCTGAGCCACAGTTGTCCATTTGCCTTGAGTGCAAAACTGACCTGATTTGGGTGATTTTCCTGACAGGTCTGTATATCACCGGGGGTGTAACTGCTCTGTGGCACATTTCACGCCATTAAAGCTGTCCGTCGGTCTATTATACTTCAAAGGTACAGCATCCTTCACAGCACTCTATGAATTGGGGAAGATGTGTAACTGGTGAGCATCACACTTTGTTGGCTGCATGTTGTCAGGGGAGGCAAATGTGGGAGTTGCTGGCATGTTAGCATCAACTTGCTTCTTTCTAAATGATCGTTTCTAAAGAGCCTGTCCTCTTTTCTCCGGCTGAGCTTTCTGTTGCTGTAAAACAGGGATTTGAATAAAAGAAAGCGCCACATGATTTGTTCTTTGTTCTTTTCTCTCGCGCAGCATTTGATCAGGCGAGTGCTTTTTCTTCCTTTGGAGCAGGCGGACCTGTCAAGGCCAGTTTAAAACTGAATGCTTTCTGTGTGCGCTGTGCTGCTGGGAGCCAGAAGGTCACCCTGCTGCCATATCTCAGGTTCCCTTTAATCACGTAGATGTGGAAATAAAAATGTTTTAATGAATCCGTGCACTTATACTCTGAAAAGCATCTTGTGCTGTTATTAGTAGATGTCAGACTCAGAGCTACAAGTCGTCTGTTGTGAGAAGTTGTGTGAGTCTGTTGACCAAACAACACACTCGTGGTGCTGCAGGTCCTCAAAACAGCTCTTGAAATCCTTCAACATGCCACCTGAGTTCTTCATTATTTGTGCTAATAATATAACATGTTCTCACTTTTCAGAGCACGTTCATTCACACACACTTAAGCCTTCAGAACAAAGTGTAATAAATATATAACTCTTATGAGATTAAATGGAAATCTTGCGCTGCGTTCTTGAAAGCCAGTGTCAAGATTTGAACAAAAGTGCTTTGATCGTGTAGCAGCATGAGGCACTTCGGGCGTCCATGTTTGAATAGTGTGAATTTTTTCTTGTAATTTTGAAATGTGTGATTTCAGGCACGGTGTTAGGAGAGTGGTGTTGTTTTTTGAAAGCTAACCAATTAATCAAATACATCTCAATGAGTCATTAACGGCTGGAGGGGCAGATGTGGACAGTGGGCAGCGAGAGGGGAAAGTACTGATGAACACCACGCAGACAATCTCCAGCACGGACCGTATGATGCACACAAACATGTAATTCAACTCTGTCACTATCTACCTGCCACAGCTACCATCGTGGTTCACTCACACTGTTCTCATCGTATGATTTCAATGTGATTCCAGTATGATTTCTGTCTGATTTTAGGCCACACCAAGCAGAACGAAAGACAAACTCTAAACCCAATTCAACACCACTAGCAGCACTGACTGGCAGATGGTCAGAGTCGGTGACTGTACCGTCGCTGGTTGTGACAAGAGAAAAACAGAAAATCGAAGTGAAAGAGACAGTTCTGATTTCAGATATATTCTCTGGTTATTGGTTATTGAGTTTGGAACATTTTTGGCAAAGGAAAATACAACTTAATCCAAATTAAGCTGCCTCAATCAACAGAAGTGGGCTTTTCCCTGTCAGTACTCTGTCATTTAAACACATTTGTACCTTTATATAAAAACTGCTCTTAGTGCAGCTACACTGCAGCTCTTAGTCTCTCTGCCATATGTGAAAATAACTGACGTTTTATCTCAACAGGTTGTCGTTGGAACTGTAATGTTTCTCTGCACTTGCTTTTCACAACCCATCTGCATGAAGTGGTCTGGTAGCTGCTGAAAGGTGAAAGGCGTGTTATGAATCCAGTCAAACGCTCATTGTATAGCAGCTCATCACTCTGCTCCTGCTGTCACAAGTAGAATATGGGGCTCGACCTTGTTTCTCATATTATCTGCTTTGCTACACATTATCATATGTTATGTGGCTATTCCTGTCAGGAGCAGACGCCATTATAATCTGTGGACATTCAGGAAGACAGAAGCTACTATAATTAGACCGATCTGCATGCACGCTGTGTGTTTAGCTCTGTTAGTTCTTAGAGTTAAGATGCAAATTGGATCCCACAAAGCCTTAAGAGTCACCTAACGAACCTCTTAATGCTAGCTTTGATTGCATTTCACTTGTCATAAAAAGTGATTTGAAAGCCTCTCTGTCTGCATTAAATCTCCATAATGAAGCAAGACAAAAATGCCATGGCCATTAGCACATGGATTACAATTTTTAATCTGCTGGAGCTCATTATGTGGAGGCTCATGTGCAGGAGGGAGATTATTCAGAAGGACAAATTGCAATATTTCTTTTAATATTGGACGTAACATCTGTTGTTGACTAAGATGAGATGGGACGGCGCTGTGTGGTGCACTACCACTACCATGTAGATGAGCAACATTCCCTCAATATAAAATTGATTCAGTGGTTTTAGTATTCTAATGCAAGCTGTGTGATAAACTGGCAACCTCTCCAGGATGAACTGCACATCTCTCCCAGTGCATGCTGGGAGGCCCAAGACACTAAACGACCTTGGAAAGGATCAACAGCTATAACGGATGTGTGAAATATTTAAGTTCACTTCAGTTTGAATATTTTGCTAAAACGTGACAAAAATATTCCTGATGGGGACAAAACAGCCTTCAGGATCATGATTGTGAACATCACACAGACTGTTTGACTCTTCAGATCAGAACCACTGATCAGTCAATCAGAACCAATGTGGAGAACACAACTACAACTGTTACAAACTGTGTTTGTCAGTGTGAGGTTACCAGACAACCTCCAGAGACTCAAGGAAGTTAGTTTAATTCACCAAAATATAACAAAATAATAAAGAAGCTTTGTGCGTCTAAGCTGAGCTGTCTTCAGGTGGACAGTAATAAGGATTGTATATATTTCTGAGTCTGTATATATTTGCCAGCGTGTTATTTTGAGTTAACTTCTACATTAAGAAGCCTAACAAGCAGCCAGGCTGAACAGCAGCTGTACAGACTCTAAAAGCTTCCTCATATTTTCCACTTGAACTTTTTTGTCAAGTTTCTCTTTCCTTCCCCGTCCGTGTGCTGCAAATATCCAGCAGTAACGCCGGCTGACCTCGTGGGTCGTGGCTCCTGACAGAACTCTGTGTTTGTCTCTTTGTTATTCTATAAATACGAGATAAGGGTCGTGGCAGATCCCATGTGTGGCTGTGTGGTTAATTGAGACCTAGCATCAGTGACCCCAGTGTATGCTCGAGCCCTCCACACCACCACCCATCAGTCATGCTGGGTAATTGGAAGCAATGTAGCCAGAGAGAGCGAACATCTGCACAGACTGAAGGCTGTGACTGGCTGAGTTCTGTCGAAGAGTCTTTGAGACAAACAGTATGTTTGATGATGAAGCAGCTTTCATTAGGAAACTAGAAAAGGTGCAGGTGACACTTCTTCAGTTGAACGTTTCACAGATAACAGTCTAACAAGATATTGGTTCCATCTGATTGGGCAAAATCTTGATGTATACGGTCATTATAAGTTAATTAAGTTAATACAGCTTTTACACAGGAAGAGCATTTTTTTTAAATATTAAAACTGTATAAAGGTGGTTCAAGGTAGTGAAAGCAATGAGTTTGAATCTGCACACACATTTTGTTGTTCTGCAATGAAAAATGAAAAGTGTGTTCCTTTAATATTGGCACATGAAGAGTTTGTATCAGTATCTGTATTTGCATTTCTGTCTGACATCATCAGCAGACAGCTCCAGGTCCTGCTCATGACGGCAGCTCAGGTGTGTCCTCATCCATTGGCTGTACCTGCAGTCACAGCTGAGATGCAAATGGAAAGAAGCTGCTCGTCTGTTTCTGACTTGTTCACTCATTCAGTACTGCTCATATAATTGAAGCTTCAGTTTGTAATGAGCAGAATATTTCACACCAGATACTTATGAATAATTAACATTTAATCACTGACAGGTGTAGTATCACACACCTTCACATCTCTCAAACATGAAGCATTGCATTGTGGGATTGTAGAAGGTAGTGTGGATGTCATGGACATTACTTTATGTTGTCATTGTGTTTTTAAGGGCGATATATAAAACACAGGTTTAATTTCAGGTGGCAGACGGCAGCTGAAGTCCACTGAGTGAGTTCAGGGAAGGATTTCTTACGCAGCCTCTGTCGGTCGTCTGTGACCTTTTAAAGCTCAACGACTGATGTGCGGTCCACATACATCAAACTGCATTATTACTCAGCACGCTGTTCGGATTTTATTTTGGCTCAGATGAATCACATTTCTAAACTGCTGCATGGGCTCAAAAACTCAAAACTCCAGCACATGTAGCACACGTGTTGAAAATGTCCATGTTTATGGTTTGAGGCCTTACGTGTGGTGACATGTCTCTGCAAACTGCAGCTCCAGGAGTCTCGCCTACATGTATGTGTTCCATTATCCACCATGAGACAGGGAGTCGTTGTATCTCCAGTGTACATCGTTGAATCTTTCCCAAATGTCATATGTTTCATAAGAGTCTGCTCCAAAGATATCTACATCACAGGAGGTCTACTGGTTTCACTGAACCACCTACTGACAAAACTTATGTCAGATTCTTTACTTGATTAACGTTAAATCAGTCAGAACAGTCGATATTCGGCCTGTTTAACACGTCTTGCAGCTTTAATTTGTCGATGTTTCACGTTTTGAATGGAGACGTTTCAGGACTGTTTCAACACTGTGTCCTGAAGATTATGTGAATATACAGCGAGTATAATAATATAAATCTTGGCATTTGCAAATACTTTTAGGAAACCTGAAGTCATCCAGATTAAATTCTCATCATCATAAAGAAACATCGTGTCGGTGAAATGATTTGAAGCTTGTGACAAGATGTAAGTGAAGACTGTGACTTTCAAAAAGGGGATAAATAAAGTTCTTCCTCTTCATCATCACCCTCCTCAAAACTACAGTCCTTCCCTAACTTACCAGCTGTCTCATCTGAACCGAACAGCACATGTGGGACTGTTGTCAGGAAACACATTTCCTCCAAAATGTATTTGGCAAAGGAAAATGTTTGTATTTCACTGGAAACAGCCATTGGGGACCAACGATGTGCAGAACAGCTAAACGTAGATGCTAATCGGTTTAAAACAAACAACAATAAACGATACTGTGTGTGTGTTTGAGGGCTGTGATGTGTCTCTACATACACACTCACACAAAGAGTCAGCAGGGGATTCAAACATCAGTGAGCTAAAGTTGAAAAGTTAAAAACATACCCCCATGATAATCGAGCCTCTCTGCCCTCCCTCGCATTCCATATTCATCAATCAATAGTTAATATCTTCCTTTAGATCTCCACTTTCCTTTGAGTTTAGCCAGTTTTTTACATTCAGTTAGTATGACCCTCAAAAGAATATGCCCTCCGCTGTGACAGCCTCAGTCCCATCCTCTCTGAATGCCATTTCCATCCATGGAAGAGGTGACACAATGAGCAGCCCCAGGTATTTTCTCGCCCCTCCTGAATTCGGGGGGAGGATGGAGGGTGTGAGTGTATGTGTGTGTGGGGGGAGATGAGGGTGAGGAGGGGGTGCGGTATCCCCAGGGGAGGGCAGCACAAATCCAAGGGAACAAAAACGCATCCATATTTGGCAGGGCTTTTGTCTCCCCTGACAGCTGAGTGTACGGAGGGGGCCCAGAGTAATGAATTGGATTAAATGTGAGAGTAAGAAAGCATGGCTCCTCAAAGGCCAGGAGGGGGGGGGAGGGGCATCCGCTGGGGTGGGAGCTATGCTAATGTGTTTACAGTTTCTACACTGAAGCACATCAAGGACGCATTCTTAAAACCAGATTAGCCATTTCAAAAAATGGTATTTTCATGCTTCTTTAATGAGCTTTCTGTGAAATGATTGCCTCCTAAATGCCGACACAGCTCCCCTTGTTATAGTGTAGAACATGTAAGCTCAGAGATTCCCTCCCTAATGAGGACAGATGAGCCGGCACCACACTAAATCATATATATACACATGAAGAGTGTAAATCAGCAGTCACACGCTGCCTCCAAGCTGATTAAAACACCTGATACTGAAGTGTACAGTGCACGCTACTGAGATAATTTAATCAGCCATCTCGCTCATTCCATATTCCATTACTCCACACTCTTTCAACATGACCTTAAACCTCAGCGGATTCCTTTTATTGCTGCACTTTAATGTATAAATCTCTGGAAGAGGGAACAGCAGTGATTTTGATTTGCATTTTATTGAGCTTTAGATTGCTCTGGGATAATGATGAGATGTGGGGGCAGCGTTAATGCTCGAATGTTGACCACCACGGCTCACTCTCTTTGTCTTCACGGCCAGTGCTGCTGGATATGCAGCTTGTAATTACTTTCAGATATCTATAGCTCGGTAAAGGACGAGGCAGGGTGACCTCGCAGTGCACCGCTGACAAGGAACACAAGCGTATGAAAAGCGTGATTTTCTGTGTGAGCGTGCAGTCACGCTACAGGTGACATAATGACCACCATAAAATGATCTGCATGACATCCGCTGACGTTCACCTCTGTGGGAGCGGCCACACATGTAAATTGCCAAATGATCAAAAACATGGCTGTTAGATGATCCAGCTGTATGTTGAAAACTCGGGTGGGTTATTATCTGGTCGGCAGATCCATTATGAAGCTGAGCAAGCTTATTTTAATGTTGTTTTAATGTTGCTGTAACATAAAACAGAACTTCACTGCAAACAAACACTCCGTGTGTCTTCATCAATGGGCCAATATTATTTTATTTTATTGCTTTCAATTTCAGTCTTATTAGTCAACATTGCTTTATTACAAAACATGCTGTTTTGTCATGAACACTCGACATGAACACTAAAAGCAGCCGGGTAAACACATCAGTGATTCAGTTGCATTGCAGAAACATGTAATCAGAAAACAATTTATTTCAGTTCCACCATAACTGCGTGTTTAGAATTGATTCCTGTGTTTCAGGACTACGACTATAACACTCTCTACCATAGATGAGCTAATGTTCACGGCACGACAACCATTCATTTTCATACCACACAATACTCGGTAAACGGTACGCCGCTGCATCCCTGCCTGACACGTGGGTCCGGGTTATGGTTTGGATTATTGATTGAAATTAACATTGACTCCAATGGAGGCAAGTTGTCAGGGACATAAAGAGCATCAATACATCCAAAAAGCTCTAAATATGCAGTGGGATCCAGCTCGGTTCTGTTCAGTTCTGTTCTGAGGAAACACATTCTAAATAGCTGGAGGAAAAACTTCTGCCTGTGATTGACAGCAGGAGAATAATACCTTAATGCACACACACTTGAAAACACTCCGCTCAGACCTAATCAAATAAAAACTACAGAGAAACTTTGACCAAACCAAATTACAGTGTAATGTTTCCTGTTGTGAGTCACCGCGCTGTGTGGCAGCTAACAGCCTCTTCTGAAGGAGGAAACAACTATGCTGAGTTACAACATCAGTGATTGGCACAAACTGGCTGCTCCTGCTCAATGCATCCATCACTCCGTCCGTTAAGTGTCACATATTTACAATGTGCGTAGAAATATTGAATTAGATGTTTCTCTCTGAGCAGAGAGCGAGCTGGACCTCTCTGACGCCTCAGAACATTTCTGACATTGAACAGGATAAGATAACTGATGTTGTGGTCAGCGTCTTTAGATTGAACTGGAGTCTTTGTTTATCTGTTGCTATTCTGTCACCAACAAAGGGTTTCAGTTCAATGTTGTGTTGCCATAGCAGCCACGACTGTCAGGGCGCCATTTGTTACTTCCACCAATTTGTCAGATCTACGAACAGATAAACAGTCCTCTGTTACTCCAAAGATGTCCTTGATGGGAAATCATCTGTGTGTCCAGAGTGCTCAGGAGTTCACACTGAATGTGGTGAGGGTGCTCTCTGGTAGGAGCACACAAAGAAACATCCAGCAAGTTAAAAAGCATTTATTCAGATGGTTTTTCATGATGAAGCTCTTAAAGTGGACGGACAGTGTAGCCGAGCTTTTGATATGAAGATGCTGACCAATATTATCATCACCATCACATCGCTGCTGTTTACAATAACCTCAATGCAAATTCACACGATGCGCTACGAAGCAGTTCACTATGCAGCCATGAGTTGTATGATGATAATAATAATAATAATGAATTTTATTTGAAGGCGCCTTTCAAAGCACTCAAGGACACCGCATATAACAACAGTACAACAAAAGACAGTACAAGTACAGTACAAGACAATTTAGTGCAAATAAATAAATCAGTAAGAGGATGCAGTTACATGGTTCAGAGTTCAGACTCTGCAGTCCTCATTATATAGGAAGTCAACCGGGCCGGTTTAGGCAGGGCTGAGCTTCCAGGGTGAGAATAGTGCCATAGATAGGAAAAGGGAAGAGTGTGTGCAGGATTCAGATTCTGTAGTCCTCAACATACAGCAAGTCAACCGGGCCGGGTTCGGCAGGGCTGAGCTTCCGGGGTGAGAATTGTGCAGTAGAGTGGAATGGAGAATAGGCAGGAGTGTGATTATATGATTAGGCTGATACAGAGTAGGCCAAGCGGAATAGGTGTGTTTTCAGAAGTGCGAATGTCTTGTGGGAGAGAGTTCCAGAGGCTGGGGGCAGATTGGCTGAAAGCTCTTGACCCCATGGTGATTAGGTTGGCAGATGGGGTAAAGAGCTGGATGGTCGAAGAGGATCGGAGGTTGCGGGAGGGATTGTGGATATGGATCAGTTCAGCAAGATATGATGGTGCCAGGTTATGAAGGATCTTGAAAGTGAGGAGTAGAATCTTGAAATCGATGCAGGATTTGAGGATAGCAGTACAGGCTGGTGTGAGTGAGGGACAGAGGCAGTTGATGTTGCGTAGATGGAAGTATGCAGACCGGGTAACATTATTGATGTGGGCTTCAAAGGTTAAGGTGCCGTCCAGGATGACACCCAGGCTCCTTACCTGGGGTGATGGTGAGACAGTGGAATTGTCGATGGACATGGAGAAGGGGTTGTGCTTTGCCAGGGTGGATCTGGTGCCAACGAGGAGGACCTTGGTTTTGTCACTGTTCAGTTTACGGAAGTTGATTGAGAACCATGATTTAATTTCCAGTAGGCAGTTGGATAGAGCTGTGGGTGGTAGAGTGGAAGTAGGCTTGGTGGAGATATAAAGCTGTGTATCGTCAGCATAGCAGTGGAATTGAATATGGAATTTCCTGAGAATGTGTCCAAGGGGCAGAAGGTAAATAGTGAACAGGAGGGGGCCAAGGACAGAGCCCTGGGGAACGTGCTGGAGACTGGAGAGTAGGAAGATCTTTGGTTCTTGAGTTGGACAAATTGTGCGACTAGTGAGATAAGATTTCAGCCAAGCCAGAGGGATGTCAGTGATTCCAATGGAGGCCAGTCTGCCCAGGAGGATGTCATGTGAGACAGTGTCGAAGGCTGCGCTGAGGTCGAGGAAAACCAGGATGGAGAGTAAGCCAGAGTCAGATGCCATCAAGAGGTCATTTGTGATTTTCACGAGGGCTGTCTCAGTGCTATGATGGGCACGAAAGCCGGACTGGAATTGTTCGAAGAGGTTGTAGTGAGACAGATGAGTGTTTAGTTGAGCTGCAACAGTTCTTTCGAGTATTTTTGAGATAAATGGTAAGTTTGAGATGGGACGGAAGTTGTACAAATCATTTGGGTCTGCACCAGGTTTCTTGATAGTTGGAGTAATTGCAGCAGTCTTTAGTGATGATGGAACAACACCAGAAGTCAATGAAGAATGATGCATAAGTGACCTTGTCCGTCGGTTTATGTGAGGAAGAGATCATGGTTAGTTGTTAAGGGGAGGAAGGTTGTCAGGATGCAGGGTGTGGAGTGCAGTGACATCTAGCCAGCGGCACAACAACACTGCACTACATCTGCCTTAGCTTGTGATGGACACTCATCTGCATGACTGCAAAGGTCCCTTGTTAGGTGGCTGTAAACGCAGGTCGTGTTAAGAGTTTAATGTCCAACAAGAGTGCGAGGACCGACTCATTCTGGGCTTTAACGCTGCTCAAAATTAAACAGCACCAAAAATCAATTCTTCAGAAGAGCAGCATCTGAACCAGCTCATGTAACTCCACCTCACATCAACACACAGCCAGCCTGTGAAGGCTTCCCCTCCAGGGGAGCAGCTGATGTGACATTGATGGAAGTGCTTGTTTGCTGCGTCCTTTGGGTACAGGATGGTCTGTACAGGATCACACCAATGATAGATAACACTGTGAATTTACCTGGTGCAGCTTTAACACTGCTATTCTCATCATCCCAGTACTGTGGCTTGAAAAGTACAGAGTGAGAAACCCTTTCAGTGCATCTGTTTGTGACAGAAAACATCTCTTTGTTCGAGTTCAGTCGCAGTAATACCAGAAATTACGCACTCCAAGCTCCCTCGACACAGTTACACTACACTGAATGCATGATATGGCCCTCAGGCTGAGCGATCTGCAGGCCCCGAGGGGAGCACCTCTCCTCTGTGAATTTTAAAGGTCATGGAAGTTTCTCTCTCTCTCTGCCTCACCACCGAGAAGAGAACATGAGCTGATGGCCTATTGAGAATATTGTTTTCCATCTCTGGGCCCCTATAGCGCTTTTCCAACGCTGCCCTTGGAAATGCGTTGAAAGGCAGCTCACAGCATGGCAAAACACACAACACGCTCTTGTTGATGCCCTTGGTGCCTCTCAATATGCAGACCATAGATAATGGCATTCACTGCACAGTTGGTACTGACTTCCTCGCCCGTCTTTTGAACAGTACACTGCCTCACACTGTGCTTTGTGTTCTGCTCTCTTGGTAAACAATGAGCGCTGCATCGACGGCAAAGGAAACATGGATAATATCTAGACACCAGCAACCCCAGGGAGGATGAGCCTCCGTCTTTCTTAAGCAATATCATCATGTATTTTTCAACAGGCTGCGGCACAGGGACACACAGGACACAGTTCAAATCACCCCTCGCTGCATCTCTACAGAGGAAACAAGATATCCACTCCGAACGCTGACAGTCAGGTGAACTGATCATTTACAGGGAGCTCGTCAAACAGATGGTGTCACGTTTGGGAACTACTGTTGCACTGTGGCGAATTCTGCTCCCCGCTTTCTTTATTTTCATTTAACGGAATTAAATAAGCAGGAAGCAGAACAAGCAGTGAGGTAAAGTGTGGAGACAGATGGTTTAATCCACAGAGATGTCCTGTTGATATTGTCTGACTGTTGGGAGCAGGCTGCCGTTAGCTTGATCATGTTACTACAGCTCTGTAGCTTTAAGTAATGAAGTACACCTGATGACAGGAACAGTACATATATATACAGTTTATACTGTGGAAACTACAGGCTAACCCTTTAGTCAGTCAAAGAGGTCGGCTAATTGTGAGCAGTGTTACAGGATAGATATATACTTACTAATGTTTATATAACTTTGTTTTTTACCTTATTTAATATGTCATGATAAAGGAGAAAAGAGTCCTACAGCCCCGAAATGCTCTTTTGGTCCCTGTGTCTTAAAGTCAGTGGGTTTTTGAATGAGTTTTTGGTTAAATGCCTAAAATGAGCCTGTACAACATTAATATGTCAGTAAATACCCACATTTGAATTACAAAGGGGGTTGGCTAACAAGTGGTTCAATGAGACGGTAGTTGTCGAGCACATTAAACGTCCTTACGCCACGTTAGTCCATCGTTACAGGCAGACATCAGTTTGTAGAAGTATGAATTTATAGTAAACTAGCGTGAAGGGTTTTGGTTTGTTTAATTTCTTTAATACTTCACATTTACACTTCAAAAGAGCAAATAAATACAAAATCCAATCTAAACTTCCAAAAAAGGCTTTTTGATGAGGGAACCACAGCAATGCTAACTTCCTGATTCGCCTTCACAATACTTCATCCCCACTCTATAAACTGCAGCCTGTATAGATGTTATCAGTACCACCCAGTCCAAAAAAGATTACGATTCTGGGAACTATACTGATACGAAGGTTGAAACACTCTCACATCCGTGCATTAACTTTGAAGCTGTAACTGTAAGCACATTAGCTTAGCTAGAAATACTGGAAGCAGTGAGCCTGAGTGAACTTCAGAGGTGATTTTATTAGTTATTGATTTGGTAAATTTGCAAACTTTGGGGAAACCATGCGAGCAGTTTCCCCTGTTTCCTGTCTTTAAGCTAATCGACTCTCAGCTTTAGCTCCATGCAGGATTAATTAACAGGTATGAGAGTGGTATCGATGCCCTCATCTGACTCTCTGCAAAGAAAAGCCAATCAGTGCATTTACCAAAAACCTGGGATTATTCCTTTAAGAGAAATCAGGGTTTTCACGATAAGCCCAGCTGATGAAGGTTCCCAGTCGTCCAGCTCAGGGTATTTCTATAATACGTTGTGCTGTAATGTAGGAAACTGGACGTGCTTCAGTTCCGTGAAACGTCTTAAAGAAACTGAAACACGTCCAGTCGCCTCGACGCAGCAGCTAGAATCTGCTTTTCTATAGAGTTTCCTCTGTGGAAAGACCCACTGCTCAACATTCTTCAACTGTGACTCCGGGTCCCACAAGAAAACCTACAAATATTTGGTCATCACATAGTTAAAATGAAACATTAACAGCACAAAGTCACCTATCCTTGAAAAGTAAAGTGCTTTGCAGCAGAACTTCAGAAGAGGCAGAGAACAGAAGCACTTGAACTCCAGAGATGTTTGAGTCCAGTTTATAAGAAACGTTTGCAACAGGAAATAAATGCTGCAATTCATTTTATTGTTCACCACCAGTAACGGCCGAACGTGAATAATTCAGGAGTGTTTCTGATAAATGTAAGAAACGCTGACATTATTGTGTAAAGATTGACATGTAAAAATGTCCTTTGCTTTGAATTCACTCAACACTTAGTGTGATATTAAGTATTCATTAACTGTGTATTCTTGTATAGCCTTTTTAATTGTGTTAAAGTTTTGATTTAAAGCATTCATTAACTGTTACGAAGCCCTTGCGCTTGTAAATGCATGAATAAATGAAACATGTCTTTCTATACGTTTACAGCTCCCTTTCAGTGCGTTAAAGTCTTTATATGCTGCTCAGAACTTTAAAATGGGGCGTAATGGTGAAAGTAGGTGTGAGCTAAAGGCAGAAGGAGATACAGCAGATACTGTGCAGCGATCACAGCGTGCTGAATGTCAAACAAAAGATAGAAGCAGCGTTTTAAATTGTGCCTGTTGCTGAGCAGGCGGGTGGACTGAGCGGTGTTATCTGCAGCAGCAGCAGCCTGGAGGAGCAGCTCCACACAGCACAGGACTACAGGAGCACCAGGCAAGATTAACAGCTGAGAAATAAGAACCAATAAATGAAAGAGGAGCTGTAAACAAATGTATTCAATGCCTTCGCTGCAAATTACGCTCTGGTTCTGGATGTGTGCAGAACCAGAATATCTCTACAGTGTTCTTGTTGGATATGACGTTCAGTAAACATGTTGTTACTGATGACAGGTCGAACTGCCTCCTGACTTCACAGCTTCATTTCTCTTGTACAAATAAAAACCCAGTGAATGTTTCCTGACCTGCGAGGCAAAGAATGACAGCAGCACATCTGGCTTCTAAAGCAGAATGTAAAATTGTACGATTCTTTAAACCGCTGCAAACACATCTATCTATCTATCTATCTATCTATCTATCTATCTATCTATCTATCTATCTATCTATCTATCTATCTATCTATCTATCCATCCATCCATCCATCCATCCATCCATCCATCCGTCCATCCATCCATCTGCGTCTGTAAATCACGACACGACAGAAGCTGTGCAGACTCACGGGCAGCTGTCTTCATGTTGCTTCTTCCCAGCTGTTGTTTTAAAGTGTTATTCAGTTCAGTTCAGTTTATTTCAGTCAAAACTGAGTGACACACACAAGTGAAATAATATATTGATGGAGGCTGAACCATAACTTATATGGCTTTGCTTGTTAAATATCATAGAAGCAGCTCAGTTTCAGTTTTATATTCTTTGTCACATTTTCAGCAGATATACATCTATTTCTTATTTTTTCCAACATACTGATTCGGACTGAATCTCTTCTGTGAACTCGCTTCTGAACACAGTGATGGAGGCGGCCATGTTGTGCTTTCTACATTAGCTGTGCAGTTTTGTGACCAACTATTTAGTGTTTAATAAGTAGTTTGTTGGTTGGTTCATAATAATTCCAGCGATTTATAATTCTTGTAGCTTGTTCTGTACGTGTTTCCCCACATGGCAGCTGACGTGAGGACTGTGGCAGGACGCACCGTGTGGACACATCGACACTCTGCCGACACTTCCTCACTCTCTGAAGGATAATCTGAAGGTTTAGCAACAGTCGACTGAATCAAGCTCAGCGTTTCATGGAGTCAGCATCTGAACGATGCTGGACACATTTTGATCACGTCAGTACAAGTCAATGAAACAAACGTATTTTCATTTTCAGACATTTTAATGTAGAAATGTAACATACTATGTATTTATCAGAGCACATTTCCATGTGCAGCAGATCTTAGCTGTTCTTGCAGAGTGAAGGTGTGGAACACAGATAAAGTAAGATTCAACAATGAATAATAAAAAACTGCTTTTGCATTTTGAAATGAAACCAAAGCTGATTTGAATTCACGTCTTTGTCATCACATATTCTGCAGCAGAATATGAAGCGGACACCTACACATGTATGAATGTTGCTGAGCTGCAGGGCAAACAGGTTCACAGGTAAAAGATTCACAGTGACTGACGCTGGCTAAATAGCTGCTGCCCAGATCCGGCTCTCTCAGGCTGACTGTTGACTGCAGATCTTTTAAATATTTATCATATGCATATTGGACCCCTAAGGGCAGTACTTGAAAATACAACAGTCAGTCCGTTAATTGCCAAAAATGCTGCACAAGCTTTGGGATCTAGATGTTCCATTTTATTATTAATGAGCCGGAGAGTGCCGTTTGACATTTATGTTGAGCCTTCAGATGTAAATGAGTCTCAGTATAAGTCCAAAAATGAAAATGCATGCAGTAATCTGATATGTGGGACGAAGCACAGATTCTTTGTTCAAGTTATTTAGAAATCTGATATTTAGATGTCAATGTCTCAAAAGCTACAGAAACACACACCTTCCCCTCTGACACGGTCATGTTATGTCTCTAAGGAAAAGTGCTGAGAGGTAAAAGGGACTTTTGGGGTGAATTTACTGTGTGATCTCATGAGATGGTGCAGAAACAGCTCGACATCCGCACCCACAGTTTGTGCAACCGAATAAAAAGTACATTTCAGCAAACTACAGAGACGTCACAGCTGAACTTTACATTTGTTTAGGTTTACTTTTCCTTTCCTCTCTTGTCACTACGGTGTGTTTATGCTCTGGTCAGGTCTACATAACTCCCTTGGTTATGTTGGAAAACATCGTGGTTTGGCTTAAAGTACCTGTTTGGTCGCCACCATCACGGCCCGGCTGGAAATATCTACAGGTCTCTTTAAAAGCATTCGACTGTGTGACTCAAACTATGGTCGGCCGTTTGGAAACCTTGTTGACGGCATTAAAAGACACACGAAAAAGCTAAAACTCCTGAATACTTTAGTGTGTGATTCATACACCATCTTTGAGATCAGACTGGAATTGAGACTCTTCTGTTCATAGAAAGGACGGACGTACTGAATCCTCCCGACTCTTAAAGCTCACAAGTCTTTGTGCAAAAACACCCTCAACCCTGACTGTGCTGTTTATGCTCCAGAGTGATACCGATGCCTTCAAAACATATCTGTGACACGATTAATAGTCCAGTGTGTTTCTCTTCTGCTTTTGCAATAGAGTTTCCCTTAAACTCAGACATCGATAGACATCCTAATCCAGTCTGACTCAAGCCCAGTCTAGTGCCTGCGTGCAGGTAATGTCCAAAATGATGAAATATAGTGCAGACTCGGGGCTTAAAAGGTCGTTTCTAATGCAGTCTCTAATGGGCTTTCCATATGTTGTTCGCTGCTGCCACCTGAATTCCATCAGGCCGGCTAAGTGGGGGAAGCAGCCCCTTCCATAAACATCTGCCGTTAGAGTTTACGCTGCAGAGGGAGGGATTTAAGTCTCCCAGCGTTCCTGACAAGATAACTTGTAAAAGCTTGGCTGAGGTCAAAGGTAGCAGATATCAGATGAGGTGTATTCCCCCTGTGAACTCTCCTGTGAAGATATATAAATCACCTGGAAAGCTGCTGCTCTTTGTGTCTGTCCGTCTCTCTGATTCTACCCGACTCTTCTTTTCTTTCCTTCTGCCAGCTTGAGAGATTCACACAGATAAACCCTCCAGTGTAACTCCCTGAACTTTGCAGTTTACTGGAGGGAGGAAATGAGGACAGGAGGGCTGCTGACATAGTGACATTGATGAAGTGCTCCACCAAGGCCTTCGACCACTACCATGTAGGAGAGATTGATTATCCAATTAACATCTGGTGCGATATGGAACTCTACATGTTTGGTGCGGCACTAACAAGACACAACTGTCCAGCCATGCTTTCTCTGCACATCATGCAACTCTCTGACAACTGAACAGTTTGTGAACAAGGAGGATGAAAGCTAGGCGGCTTCTGTCCTTCCTTCTGGTGTAGCTCGGCTGAGGAGTTAGAAGAAGATCCTCTCCCGGCTCGCGTCCGTGTGATCACTCCAACCAGCCTGTTGTGATTTAGCCACGCCACAGATTCCTCTGCCCTCCACTTCCTACCAGTCCAATCTTTGCTTTAATCACGTTCGGATCAGCTGAGTCACTGTACCGGACGACTTCTCTTGCTCGTTACCTTGAACTTCTTCCACCGATTTGAAGGGCGGTTGCAGTTTGTTGTGCTCCTCAGGCTCTGTTGCCGTCTGGATGCTGACGCTCCTCTCTAAGCTCTCCACTTTCTGCTGGGTGGCTTAATCTTTAATAATACATCATGTTTGATCTGTTAATGGTTTGTATTAACCATGTGAATCTGTAAGGACTCTACTCATGAAACCGTTTAAAGTTGCAGAAAATAGATTATGCTCAAGGACGGTAACTAGAAATTGTATTTAGGTACACACTCAAATGAACATACATAGTAACTTTATACACCACAAACCTCTACAAAGACACAAAACAACCACAGTGACATAAAAACTGCCACAAAGAGACATAAAACTATGTGTAAGTCATATGAACGTATGCAATGTGACAGATGATCATTTCCCTACTTCTTGATTGATTCACAGCTGTAATGACAGTGGACAATCTAATCTGTCCAACACACTTCCTGTTGTCTCAACCTACAAGTGAAACACACAAACGGTAACCTAAAGTTATTGAGTGCTAACATCGGCTAACGAGTCATCAAGTGTGTGGTGTTACTTTGACATGTGGCCTCCAGATTTTCACTTCCCATCATCAAATGGGAATCTGTAGTATGACAACATTTAAGAGGTTTAATAGGACAACAGTTACATGATGTAGTAAAGCTGCAGTCTGAGACACAAACACAGCACGTCATGGATTTATATAATTTAAGAGTGATGAGCTGCAACCGTGAGATAAAACCCACCAAGAACCAGATTCAAAGTCATCTGGGTCATCAAGTTCAAGTTCAGATTCATTCAAAACTTGATGCCTTTACTTTCACCAAACCTCATTATCTTAATCAAAACCTCAGCTGACGGGCTGTAAAATGGTCGGCAGCACCGCTCAGCACCGACTGCCGTCCACCGCTGTCCCTGCTGGTGTCCAGCAAAAAGAACAGAGATTAAGAGAACCGACTCGTCACTATTCATGGTTGTAATTTCACGTTACACAGGTCATTAAGCCAGCAGGATAACGAATGATTAGTAGAGGAGCACATTTGATCTGCGCTCAGCTCCATTGTTGAGGTAAATTTGTGTCAACACAGAGGCAGTAAGGTGCCCCATGTCAAGCCAGCCGTTCCAAAACAGGATTTAAAGCCCATTGTGTTTCAGCACGCTTGATATATGTGAGGGAATTCAGTTCAGATGTTCCTAATGACTCCCCGCGGTGAGTGCATGTGTGGACTTATTGATTTTATGCTCGCCATTCCATGTATTTACATAAAAGCTTTTAATGGTGAATCTTTCACCGCTGCTCATGCTTTCAGCGTGATATCGATTTGTTTTGAATGCTCAATAAGTACACAAAGAGCAGCTTCACTGCACATTGATGACAAAGAAAATACAGAACAAATTGGAGCATGTGATTATTTTTAACCTTTATGAAATCCAGATACGTTTTTACTAAATGGTAAATATGCTTTTTCAGCCCTAGTTTTCAGAACTGCATGTAAATATTTCCGGTCAGAAGACGCCTGGTGATGTCTGAGCTTCTCTGGTGACTGTTCTTGTCAGTATGTGTTGCTTGTTGAGACTCTTGTCATTTAATCTGGTTTTTAGAGCAGTCCTCTTCCACATGAGGCAAATGATGGATGTTCAACTGTTGTGATGCTGAAAACAAACTGATTAGTCTTCATGAATTTTTTCCTGCAGATCCCAGAGGATATGGGACAGGACACGGAGGATGATATGGAGGAAACATGTCTGGCACTCCCTAACACATCCCAGCTGCCAATATTTTGTATTCAGATTACTGTAATCCCCTTTACATAGAATCTGTTACTCCTTAACCATGCACCTCTTTCTCTGGGAGCAATTAAAACAAGCTCTTGAAGCTCCGGTCCAACAGGAAGCATTAGCAGACTTATGACTTCAAAGGCTGAGCTCAAATATACCACAGCTCGACGTGTTCTCCGTCACAGCAGACAGACTTCCCTTTCTTCTTCTGTAATGCACAATATCAGCTTGTTCTTTAGTGTTATCAAAGAAACTGTGAGGGAAATCCACATCGTAGTTCCACAGAGAGTCAACAGCTGAGAGCAACATAATGCTGAACAGCGCTCACATAAAGTCAGTCACTGGATCCTGCGCAGCAGTCTGATATGCACTCGGTTTGCTCACAGAGCCTCTGGCCGTGTGTTCTCATGCATGTGCCTCACATATAACGTGGCCCAGCGATGAATGACAGCCCAACATTTTTACAAGCCTGACGTCGTTTTCGCCTTCTAAAGCCTTCGTATGAAGACTCTCTGCTTCTCATTTCTGTCCTTTAGTGCTCATGAATGGTAATTCTGCAGACACAGAAACACATTTTGCATCAATAGCTTCAGTCTTTACACGCCTCACGATACTGGCTACATGTTATTGTGTTGATACCAAATTTAAAAAGCATGTTTATCAGCCGTATATTTACATTTGAAAGCTGGTTGAATTGTTTTCATTTTAATGCCTTGCTCAGACTTTACGGGTCCAATTACCGTATTTCTGAAACCTCCTCATGAGCACACAAGCAGCGTGGCATCTTCTCCAATCCTAACTTCCAGGTACAGAGCATTTGAATAAAAGAAAGATGTGAAATTACCATCAGCCTCATGCTGGTAAATGTGGCTGTGATTTTAAAATTCTCATTCAATCAGCCCGTTTGGCAGGAGGCCAGCTCTACCGGGAGTCCGTCCCCGTTCTACACGTCACCTGTGGCTGGGAGAAGAAAAACAGAGTCGTTGTTGTGTTCTGGCCTTCAGTGTTCATTGTGTCCATGGATGAAAAATCTACTTTTCCTGCTCTGATCCTTTGACACAGTTTGCAGTTTCACAAAGAGGACAAATGTGCCTTTTCCTTTGTTGTGCACCGCCTCTCACTCGCTGGCCTCATTGCATGCTTACACGCCACTTGAGGCATGCTTCCACTGAGTAGGCTAATTACCTGCCCCAACCCCCCAAACCTGCCCTCCCCATTCCCAAATTCAGCTGTGCCTGGTTCATCCATTTGTCTTTGTGTAATGAAATCCCACGGGCTCCACAAGCTGTAGCACCTCATCGCGGGTGCTATTGAACACAGACACGCAGGTTTCTGTTGCACTCTTATCACCGGCCTCGTTAATCCCAGACCTCTTCCACTCCGCAGCCCAGCGTAATAACCCTCAATCAATGAGACGAGCTGTGGGATTTAACTGAAGGGATGGAGTGGAGTAAAAAGATCTGTACACAAACTGAAGGAGGTGTGCTTGTGTGAGCGCGGTGCATTCGGTCCTCACTGTTTCTCCTGCTTGGTAATTTAATATTACTAGACTTGAATAGGTTCTTAAATGAGAGGTTGACAATGAGCACCAGGTGAGTGCTGCGACATGTTCAAGCACCGTTTGTAAATTGTCTTTTCTGCTTAACTTTCTGGCACCAAGACGAGGTTACCGGAAAAACGTCCTTTAAGTCCAAGTCCGACTGATTGCCAACAAGAAAGGTTTGTATTTTGTTTGCTATGAGCATCACTAATATCAAATGTCAGTATGTAATTGGTGCAACATCTTTTTGGATGGCAAAATAACTCACTCACACGTATGCGGGCGGATTTACCACGTCTTTAATTTTTGAATCAATGAGTCGTTGACTGTCAGCGGGAGACAACCAGCAGACTTCTCGCTCAAACTGCCACTGTTGGTTTTGTCAGCTGAGATTATTTTGGTGGTTTTATCAGCTTGAGCTAGCCAGCTAATTAAGCTAATGTCAGCTATTAAAAAGTCAGTTGCACACATGACTACAGTCACCACACGTCTCAGTTTGTCTGGAAATGTCCAGGTTTCTGGCTCGTCGTCCTGACAAATATCTGTCAAACACTAACACGTCACTAACAACCACTAACAAAGTGTGCGAGTTTTCACCTAAATTAAAATATAAGCCTGTAATATAACTACAATTATAATCAAATCCAATTGTTTTCAGCATGTTCAGAGATTATAAACAGCTGATCAGGTAAAACGTACGAATAAAGAATGCTTTGACAGTCTGTGTTGGCTGCCGGCTGAGGCGATCCATCAGACAGATCGTAAAAACTTTGTGCTGGAAACTTACATTCAGATGTATGAATATTCACATGAAGGTTTAAAAATTCTGGAATTTCCTTTTAAAATGAAAGACGCAGTTTCAACAAACGTCCAAGAATTGTCTTATCATAAATCTCTTAATAAATGGAAAGCATCATTTTAGTTTATATTTCTAAACAAGAAAGTGATGAACATTTAAATTTCAGCCTGACTTTAAATTTTAATTTCCTCCATCTCACTGAAAGTAGCATCAAAGTCAGGCCAACCGGATCCTGCCAGCTCTTATTAATGATCCACACATGTCCTTGAGGAACAGTTAGCCTTTTCCCTCCATGAGTTATATCCCTGATTAGATGATAACAATGATAATTATAATGGACTGTCTTCACTTCACTAATTACTTTGTGCCATTAATATACAATAGCAAGCTCTTACAATCAGCGGTGAAAGCCAGGCAGAAACTACTAATTGGATTTGTAAAATCCATCGCTGCTGTTTTTTTTTTCACGAAAGATTGGATTCACTTCATCAGACACATCACACTCAACACAAACAAGATGATGTAATGCTGAGGATTAACACAGTCATATCATGCAGCTTAATCCACCACATTCAACAGGAAACACATGGAAATGTGAGCATGCAGCGGGCGCTGTAACGCAGGTTCTGGCTCACTGGGCTGAGGTGGCGTTCAGTGTTACTGCACACCACTGCGACCTGCGCTTCTCCCTGCAGGGACACACCAGTGTCCAAAACATGATGAATGGCACTGTGGTCTATAAGAGGCATCATTTCACCACCTGCATAAGCAAAAAACAAGCTTAGCCCAGCGCTTTGAAAATTAGCTTTAGTATGAGGAGGATGTGAATTCCAGCTCACGGCTTCCTGTAATTCCATTAATTGATACTGTGTGTGTTTCCTCTCAGGGCAGCGGAGGCGAGGATGTTGCAGAATCATGATGGATTCAAAGGGTGCCAGTGGTCAAGAGGTGTTTATTTCATGGGCCTCTGCCCCACTGACAGCCTTTTCATATCTGGACATGATATAGAGCCCTGACCTGGGGACACGATGCTTCTGGAGAGCAAAGAGAGCTCTTCCTTTTGAAATCCAGCAGACCAGCAAATGCAGGAGCCGTGAAGCGACTAACCCCTCTGTCTTGTGTTTCAGTTGAAAAAAAAGGAGGGCTGTAAGTAAAGTGTCATCAAAAGAGGCACAAAAGAGTCGGAGATTTCTGTGGTCCAAATAGGTCAAGGTTTCCTGACAGTAGTGGGAGTGTTGGGAATCCATATCTCATCCTCCAGCTCCCACAAACCAACGTGATTTATTTGATGTTACATAAAGAGTTCAGTGAAGGGGAAGGGAGGATTTTAATTTAAACAGAGGCTTTGAAGTAGAAACTGTATGAAGCTCCACATCTGTGGTCGCAGCACCAGTAGCAGTACGAGTCTGACAGGTGGTCCACCTCTCGGGTCAGACTGAAATATCTCATCAAACATGGGATGGATGGAGACATTTATGCTTCCAGAGGGAGAATGAAGACGGCTGACTCTGGTGACCTTTCTCTTTCCTCTAACACCACTGTGAGCTTGACATTTGTTATTTTGAGTGAAATGCATGCATGGATGTAAGACAAGGCACATTTATTTGTACAGCACAATTCAAACATAAGGCAACTCAAAGTGCTTTACAGGATCATAAAAATAACATTAAAAGACATTAAAATATACGTCAAGAAACAAAACATTAAAACAAGTTAAGGGAAAGGGAAGTAGGCTAAAATAGAAAAGCTTTAAAAGATACAAGACTAGAAAATAAAAATCACAGTGCAGTTAAAAGTTGTAAAATTGCTTCAGTGAAAAGCAACAGCAAACACAAAGTCGTCAGTCCTGATTTAAGGAGGTGAGAGTCGGTGCAGACAGTTTTCAGGGAGTTTATTCATGTGGCACATAATGTAAGTGGATTAACATTTCCAATGATGTCCCCATCAGACGGAATTATTAAAATAATCCCCTGAAATGTAATCTAATGTGCATTACTCTAGGTTATGAACAAATACCCACCACAGTAATGATATCCTACACACGTGCAGCCCCGCCCTCGTCAAACGGCTGACGCTCTTTAGATACCGAATCCACAGAGGCACAGCAGCAGAAGACAGAGATGAGATAGCAGCGCTACCTTCTCCTGACCGTACACCACTGTGCCCAAAGGTTGGCGCCCAGAAACATGCTAAACTGAGAGGGATTACTTTGATATGAGTCTTATCTTTGTAGGGAAATCCTGCGTAATACACCTTTAAAATCATGAGTATGACAGCATGCTGGCATTAGCATTTAGCTCAGCCATGCGTAGCTGCTAGCATGGCTGTGGAGTCGTAGTCTTGTCAAGTAAACTGTCCCTTAAAGGTAACATGAAACCTAAAAACATAGAGACAGCTGCGCTAATAAAAACCTGATATTATCAGTAACGCTCAGTTTTCTTTATCAGCCTCTCTGAACTCATGTGAGCGCTTTCTTTCACAGCACATCAGCAGGAGACGGCGGTCACACTGCCTCACTGCTCCGTGTGCTCCAGTGAAATGTCAAACCATGAAAACCTCTTTTTTGTGGGCCGTCCTCCCTCCACTCCCAGCACACTTGTAATCCAATATCCATTTCAGCATGGAAATGAGAAATAACAAGATTAGGAAACAATTTCTATGAATCGTCTCATGTTCACTCACTGTTTATGGCTTCCCAGGAGGGAAAGGAGACTGTGGTCTCCATGGAAACTGTGGCTGGCCAATGGTGGGTGTTTTTCTGCCTGACCGTGTGACGTGCTGCCTGTTGAGATGGGCATTGAAGTTGGCAGTCGAGTGTCAACCCATAATTTTCATTGCAAAAAAAAAGAAAGAAATCCAGAAAAAGTGCAACACCAGAGAGATTCTTGGTGCACAGGCTGAAGATGTTTTCTGTGCTCAGGTTCTCTTTGACTCTGTTTGGACATCAGATGCACCCTCAGCTATATTCAGACGTAGCTGCTGTCATAGACGATAATAATGACTAACGTCAAGGTGGAATTACAGTTGAAATGTTTGGTGTTATGATTTTAAAAGTGCCGTGGCAGTGGTACAAAACTGGATCTGCATTAATATTTCCTAAGAAAAGCACGTGCATCTGTGCTTTGACCTCATAGCACTGTGGCTTTATTGTCTGTAAAGCATTTTGTAACTGCATCCTGAAGAGTGCTACACCAATAAAGTTTATTATATAATGTAACAGGCATATCCAGCTGAGCCCTCAGGAAAATGTGCTGCTCCCTGTTCTGGGCAATATGAGCAGCGGCCTTGAAACTACCTGTCGACATTGATCAGTCACGCGGCAGCTTTCTCTGAGATGGGACTTGCAGTTATTAGAGCGAGAGGCTGTTAGATGGAGAAGCCGGTCGTCCCCTGCCTCTGACAGCTCAGGTAAGCCCTGAGGAAAACTGCCCCCCCCGAGCACATCAGCCCTCGCCATCGCTCCAATTTCAAGTCAGCGGGCTGGTGTGATGTATTGGCTCTCAGCAGTGTGCTCTCTACAACAAATTGTATGGCTGTTCAGTGCCATAGCTGTGTAAATTAGGACATCACAACGTACAGATGCAGTTTTTTTCAAGGGGGGAATAAGTACGGGTTATATTGCTCCATGGCAAAAAACCAAAACAATATATGTGCACATGGTTTAACGGGGCTGTTGATCGATACAGATGCCTCTCCTGGTTATATCCAGCCTTCAGAGAGCGACCACTTCTGTGTTGGGAGGAGGTTTTGTTAAATCACAAACACTCTGGCTACAAAGAGTCGTTGACAAGCTGAAACTAATCACAGCGTTATTGTTACTTGATTGCTCATGGAGATATATCACCTCTACACGAGGCGGTACAGCTCACCCTTCTCTGGTGTGAAAATATGACTTGGTAACGTGCATCAATTACAGGCCATGGTGGCTCGAGGGCACGCAGCGAGTCTGGGGCTGTACGAGAGTCTCGGAGTGGAAATGTTCTGTAAGTGTTGTTAGTATAGGATTGAAATTATAGATTACAAAAGGTCTGTTGAGTGTACTGATTAATACAATGTGGTTGATTTATTCTCTCCTCAAGAGAACTAGTTATCACTGTTCTGTGCTGCAGCTTTACAGTTTCAGGCTGTATGTTACTGTGAGCAGCGAGGAGACCAGTTGATTAAACCTGTGTAAGTCATTCTTTTAATCATTCGGTTGGTAGAAATCTTGTGGTAGTTTCACTGAGGCGTAACATAACGTAGTGTTTAATCACAGTGTCCTTTCAGCACTTTAGTTTCATGCAGATTTAGATGTTAAAGCGTTTATAGTGCACATTCATTTTGGCAGTAACATTTAAAGTGAAATGAATGAAGTGCTGTTTCTGTGTACTTCCTGACATGAGGTGGTACAAAGAGCTGGACACAGGAGATTAGTGTGTGAATCCTGAAACCTGCCTGCGGTGAAATGAAGGTTATAATAGTAAATATGAAGGAGTGTAGAGAGACCTGCGTATCACAGGGTTCAGGTAGGAACAAACAACATAAAAAAGGCAGAAACCAGCACGGCTCTGATCACATCGATCAGATCTGAGCCTCTGGCTGACAATCTGTTTGGATGAGGTCTGCAGTGTTTAAAGGACAATCAGACTGACCCGGGGTCAATCCCACCTCTCTGAAGCCTTCACGCCAGGCCGTCTTCTCACCCTGATGAGCTCGGCAGCTGCTTCCACTCATTAATTAGGAGCCCGTCTCCACACCTGCCCACAGGTGCTCTGAACCACCTGAGACCAGAGGGGGTCCAAGTAGCACTACACACTGACAATGTTACCTATGAACTAAGATTTAACATGTGGAGGAAAAATAATGTCACATGTGAATTATAGGTAGATTCACATGTGAACTAAGATTTTAACATGTGATCATAAACTGTCACATGAGTGTGTATAGAATATGTCAGCACTAAGAACAGATCTGAGGTCAGAAACACAACGTTCCTTTTTTGTTTAACAGAAATGTATTTTTTGACTTCCTTCCTGTCCGGTTAATCATGTCACCACCTTCTGATTGTTGTCCTACAGGTTAGGACCCATTGCTCTGACACAGTCTCTGACACTTTGATATTACTTGATATTTCATTAGACCTGCTTTCTGTTTCTTCTCTTATTTGTCCATACCAGCCGAGGTATTCACAGGTATGTGAAATATTCCTTAATGGTCTCTGTGGACCGGCGGCAGCCAGCCGTCGCTCTCTGCTGGTTCGTGTGCTTTGTCAGTTTTTCTGTAAACCTCTATTCATGCTACCCGTCCAGCCCCTGTCTTTAGAGCCCCCCCGTCCTATAGAGCCACACAGCAGGTAACATCTCTCTGGGGCTGCCAAAGCCAATGTCTTTCACACCAACAGCCCCAACAGACGACATCAGAAAGCAGCCCAGGGTGTGTTCATCCATTTTCCAGGCCCCTCCACTGTGGTCGTGCTCCATCAGGAGACCGGTACCCCCCTTGGACTTGGGAACCCATTTAATCAATGGCAGAGATTACAGTAGTCACGACCAGCTGGCGCCTGCTCGACACCAACGTCTTTGGTGTCCATGCAGGGGCCTGTTTCTCCTTTGCCTTCCCTGCAGGCCCCTCACTGTGAGAGGCCAAAGACCACCAATAGACAGTGTGCCGTATGATTGACGTTGCTGTTGTGTCACATCACATTGCACAGTTCACCCTCACAAAGCTGTCTTACAGCGCATTGTAAAAGGACGAGGTGTGAACTTGTGTTTGCCTGCACGTGGTGATTTGTTTCTGATCCTGCATGTTGTACTACAGAAGTTATATTGAGTTTGTTTCTGCTGGACTTTTATCCACAGAGATTTGTACACATGGAACTTGTGATTTGATTCTGCCTGCACTCGCTGGCACCCTGTCGTCAGGCTTTCCATATTTTCCCAGCATGCACAAAATAACATTCTGTAAGAGACATCGTTATATTTCAGCAGCAGCAGCAGAGGTTCTTAAGATATTCACGGTCATATTGGCTAAACCTTGAGCTCCAAGGTTGCCAAGGAACTGTTAATAGAATGTGTTTTCCACAGCAGCTGCTCTCCTGAACTTGCAGCTCTACACAACATCTCTGCTGGGCACCGTCAGATGAGTCACCAGCAGTTTGCCAGGCGTCTCAGCGTAGCTTGTTTATGCTCATTCACAAAAGAATCAAACATTTCACATGGGGCTGATTACAGATCTGTTCACACTGCAAAGGCAGAGGAAGAGTACAATGGCCTGTGTTTACTTTTAGTGTCTCGTAGATGACTAATTAATGGTGATGGGTTGATAGTGGTGATGAGAGAATTGTTGGTACAAAGTGTCTTAATTTGTGTGCTTTTAGTAAACTTTTAATACAAATGCTGTGTAATTGAATGAAGGTTGATGGGAGGTGTCTTCATTACCAATGAGAGCCAGAATGTGATGATCTTCATTCAGTGCTGACAGTAATATTTATACACATCCTGTAATATCTGTATTGCTGCACTAGTTATACTGTAACACTCTACTTTGCTTTTTTGCACTTCTGGTTAGACGCTAAGTGCATTTTGTTGTCTCTGTACTTGTACTGCGCACAATGACTAAATGAATAAAGTTGAATCTAATCTAATCTAATCTGATGAGATCATGTTTACTTTGATTAGTCTTGTTCGCTGACTGCTGTCCTCCCTCTCCGACTCTCCTCCAGGAGCGACAGACAGGCAACACACTGAACTGAACTGTTACCTTGAATAAAGTTGTATATCTGTGGGTCCAACATGTTGGAAACGTGGGATCATTTAAAGGCATTTTAATGTGGCCATGTTCTATTATATCTTTACTATAGTGCATGGAAGTGCAGCGAGTACAGACACAGAGAAATCCTGCTTCCCACCTTCTTAGCTGCAGAGTGTTAATGTTTCAGCAGGTCATTCTGTCAGGCTTAATGTTAGTTAACGGTTAAAAGTGTCTGTGAACCTGAGCGCTGATGTTTAATCATCCTATCCTCCTCTAAATATGTTAAGACTAAGAATGGTGGCATTTAAATAAGCAAGTAAAAGCTTTATTTACTTTTCTAAACCAAATTTACACAATTTAAAATAAAACCAAAGAAAAACTTTAAAAGTATACTTACAAATTGTCCTAATGAGCAAACTGATTGATGTGAAGCCAAATCACTTCTGGTGTAAAGTTCTAGGTTACATCAGCAGGTGACTTTCCCCGTCCTCCTCAAAATGACCTTGGACGACTCATCCAACAAACTCTCCAGAGGCCGTTCTCTGGTCCCGGAAACAAGCAGCGGGTGAAAGAGCGCCTTGTCCCAGCAGTCAGGTATGAGCTGTTCAGCTTCATGAATGTACATGTTATATCCTCAGCCAGGTGGAGGTACAATCCACCGGCTGTTAGCAGGGAGTTTTCTTTGGCCCTGAGGTTGCAGGAGAGCGACAGACTCAAAGGCATCATACAGCTCTTGTTGGCGGCTGCCACCTCTTCACTGTGCCGCTTTAGTCCCAGAGCGATGATAGAGAGCAGCTCCTCCGGTGACGCTTTGAATTTTTATGGGACGTTTATTTTCTCTGGCAAAGAAACAGAGAACACAAGAGAGGCTTGTTTGGTCAAGGCGGTTCAGTTTGCTCTACGATTTACTGGCGCGATGCTTGAAAAGAAGTGTCAGTCATTTTTAATTTGGGTTATGTTAATTAGACTTGGTACCGTTGGTGCGTACTGTAGGTGACCTGTCGTGTCATTTCAGATGAAGATTGACAGAAACATGTTACACGACTCACGAGCTCTGCAGACAGTTTGGGCTGCTGCACTGCTGCCGACACGTGATGTTTCCATCTGATCTCTTTTCTCCACAATGGAAGACCAGAGGAGAATTTACTGTGTGGCAATTTGAGTTCACACATTTATTTAAGAACATGCAGCATCTTGAAATAACATTCTGACACACAGGACCCTTCCTGATGTGAGTACAATAATATTATAATGAACAAACATGATGGCCCAAAATACAACAACAAGAAATAAGAAGGAGGAACTTGAACCTTTAAATGAAGCAGAAGCAGCCTTTGGGATAATCGATCTGAATCTCCAAGTCTCTTATTAAACTCCCAAATTAATAGAACTACACATGGATGTAATTATACTGTCAGACTATGTGATTAATGTTGCTATGCTGTCTCCGTGCCCTTAACTGTGAAACATAAAGCATGACTCCCACAGGAACTGGACACTGCAGACCTCTGTGTACATGAACTAAGTAAGTTGAAAGTTACTGTCATAAATATTTCATAGAGAAAATTGCTTTCAGTCATAAATACATCATGTAAACGCTGGAGACTGGAACTCAGCCAGACCTCCTGTAACAGGGCAACACGATATGCATCACCTCATAAAAGGCGCCAATTAACCGGCCCTCGTATATCAGTTCCTAGTCACTTACAAAGTCATTGCCTTCCTTCCTGCTCTCATTATCATCACATGCAGGAGGCGCCCACAAGAGTGCACTTCACAGTAGTCAGAGAAAGGGGAGGTATTGTTGTTTTTTTTATCAGCGAGGGGTTTCCTCCTGTGTTCTCCAGGGGCTCCGGGGGTTGTGAATGGGGCTGGAGCTTTCCACATGTCCCAGTGTGACATCTCCATTGTGCTGGGAGAAAACACTGGGGCGGCAGGGCGGCGCAGACGGCATTATGAAGTGTACCACTATTGACAGTGAGACATATATCAAAGCTCCTACTCTGCATATCACAACGTCCAACCCACCAGGTTCACTGTGAGAAACAATGAGACGGAACACAAGAGGCTTCGCTCGGAGTGTTTGTCTGAGTTATGGGGTCACACAGTATCTGTGTCAAAGGTTGCAGGAGCCTCAGGGAACTCAGATGATTCCATGAATGCTCATCATAGTTATAAAATACGACTAATAAGGAAATTGCACAAGCAAAAAACATAAAAACTGTACTCATCAGAATCAGAATCAGAATACTTAGTTTTTGTTCCAATGTTCTGTGCAAAGTAGAAATAGAAATACAGTGTGAATGGAAACAAGAGATGAAGATAAATATATAAATAAAATACTAAAATAGACAATAAAATATAATAAATAATAAAATAATAAAATAGACAATCTGGAATATATGCAATATACGGTGAAATGGTTGCAGCATTATAAATGAAATGAGAACGGATAGTTATATTGTTTGTTTTGTTTTTTAAATAGCCATTAGCGTCCGATCATCAGAGGGAGGAGCTGTACAGTTTGATGGCCACAGGCAGGAATGACTTCCTGTGGCGCTCAGTGGCAAAGTCCTTCTAGGCAAGTCACGCCACTCGGCCATCGTACGGCTGAATCTGTGCGGCTGCTGAGCTCTGGCTCTACTCTGCCTGACCACTGATGTAACCAGATAATGTCTAATACAACATTTCTTATCATTCACTCTATAAATTAGATAACGATTCTAAAGCAGTAAATGTTTTTGGTCTCTGTCGTAAAAACTACTTGTGCGCATGCGCTGGTGAAACAACGTGATCTATAAGTTTCCCGGTTCGGCTGTGACAGCGCAGGTGATTGGCTGTTGGTGAAAGGGGCGGGATATGCGCCATCTTTGGCGTCGCAGATTTCCCCATTCAAAATGATCAGAGTGGTCTGTCTCTACAATAGTAGAACGTCTCTGTCAGTGGTGCGTTCAGGAGCGATCAGTCTCTGGCTGAAGGAGCTCCTCTGTTGGACCAGAGCGTTGTGGAGCGGGTGAGAGACCTGCTGCAGTATCACCCGCAGCTTCCACAGCATCCTCCTGTCTGACACTGCTGACAAAGAGTCCAGCTCCACCTCCGCAACCTCACTGGCCTTCCTGATCAGTTTATTGAGTCTGTTGGCATCGGCTGCTCTCAGTCTGCTGCCCCAGCACACCACAGCAGACAGAACAGCACTGACCACCACAGACTCATAAAACATCCTCAGCATCGTCCGGCAGATGTTAAAGGAGCCGAGCCTCCTCAGAAAATAGACGCGGCTCTGTCCCTTCTTGTAGAGGACTTCAGTGTTCTTAGTCCTGTCCAGTTTATTGTTGATGAACACCCCCAGATATCTGTAGTGTTCAGCAATGTCCACGTTATGTCCCAGGATGGAAACTGGAGTCACTGGAGTCCTGGTTCTCCTCAGATCCACCACCAGCTCTTTAGTCTTTGCTGTGTGGAGCCCCAGTTGGTTCATCTCACACCATGAGACACAGTTATCCACCACAGCCCTGCACTCAGCCTCCTCACCTGCTGATACATCCAACTACAGCAGAGTCCTCAGAAAACCTCTGAAGATGGCAAGACTCTGTGTGGTAGCTGAAGTCTGTGGTGTAAAGGGTGAAGAGGAAGGAGAGAGGACAGTCCCGTGTGGGATTATATGCAGAAAGTTGTTTTGTTTTGGTTCTAGGAGGATTCAGCTCCATCTGTTTGTTGGCCGTCCAAACTGAACATTAAAGTAGAACAACTCATTTCAGTGACAGCAGGCGTTCATAGTCCCAGAAGATGAATCCTCCTGACGCTATTGATCATGACATGTAGCGCCACCAGCAGGTTAACGTTCTTCCTTATCAAGTGAAACATCCTTGACGACCATGTTTCTGAGTTGTGTGCTTGGCGCTCCTCATCAGATGGTTGTCTGCTGGTGTCGGGGAGGAGCCGCACACCATCACTGTAATCAAGACTTCTTCTTATACGCTGCTCAGCTACTCCACGCTGCCACTTCATCTAGTTCTACAGCTAGTGAGCTCTCTGAGAATAACCCTGTTCTCCGTCTGCTCACAGTCCTGACCTCCTACTCCGTCCCTGCCTGTCCTCCTCGGCAGCCAAACTTCTCCTACCTCACTTACCTGCTGCAGCGCTTTGTACCATACTGTCAGTCCAGAACCCCCAGAACCCTGGCCCTGCTCCTCTCTGCCTCGTCTTCTCTTGGTTTCACTGCAATAAAAGACCGTGCACTGATTTTCTGGCTTATGACGCCACAGGCTCCACTGTCTTTGCTCTGTCGCTGTGGTTGCTCCCGCCTTCAGCTCTGGCAAAGCGATCTCTGCTGGCTGACATTAAACGCATCATTACCGGTACACCAGTGCAGGAAAGTTACCACAGATAAAACACACAGAAAACTCTGTATACTGCAAAATACAGAGATTTGTTTGGCAGCGATGGGCTTAATCAGCACTGTGTGATCGAGCCGGGGAAGCGCTTGGATGTAACGATCGTTCGTATGTAAAAGTTCTGCACTGCAGGTGTATGTACAGCTCCACAGAGCTGCCAGCACGGCTGCACACTTCATTTCTCTGAGATTAAAATGTGTTTACTCTGCTTTAGCTAATAGAAAAATACTGGGGAAGAAAGATCTCACACAAGTGCAACAGCTTTGCTAGCAGCAAGCAGAGGCTGTTGTTTAAACACACTGAGGATCTGGCGTGCACAGAGAGGTATTTTGCTGTGGTGGCAAACAGGAACGTGAAGCCGCTCAGATTGAGACAAACAGTGCTGCTGTGTTTTTATAGCCTGTATCTCCACCCAGCAAATGGTGCCGCGCGCCATAGCTGCCCCCACATTATTTACACCTCCTTTTTATTAGGGCAATCTTGACATGTGTGCCGGTGATCGATGGGAGGGCTTTTTTTTATTCTAGCCCTGTTAGGGTTGCCGAAGTGGGCCGTGGGCTCGGGTCCTAAAAACAGGGGAAAAGGGGTAACTATAATGATGGGGCCGAGCTTTATACTGCCTTTGTTTGGATTTTATTCTTTTTCTTCAACAGGCAGGATTTAGGATGAAAAATGTGTCAAACTGGAGATTTAAGCTGATTACTTTGGTGGAATACGTGTCCTGCAGCAGCCGGAGGGGCTGCGAGTGTTCGATGTCACCGAGGCAGACAACCAATGTGAACCTACCTCCTTATTACAGAAGTGAGTCAACACGCATCCAATTATTTCTTATTCTAATCACATGCAAACCAAATCCCAAACCTGCTATTCATCCAAGACAACAGTATCTCATTTGCAGCGGGGTTAAAGGGTTATTCCAACAGGCAGATACAGGAAGCTAACACAGTTCTGTCAGGAAAAGAATCTGCAAATGCAAAATAAAACAACATGATTCAAAGACGGCGCTGCTCCAATCAAAAGGGGATTCACGCTGCTCACTGTGTAGTCAGTGCATATCGCTCATGATCGGTACCATCATGATTGACACTTCCATACTGTACAAATGGAGCCTTGAATTCTGAAAGCTCATCTCAATAACACATATTTGTATTAGTTGCTGCTGAAATGCTATCCAAATAGATCTGACCTTGCCTCACATACAGAACAAAAAATGAATTATATATAACCCATGCAGACTTCACTTGGAAAATATGGGGGAATAATACATACTATGAAGCGCTGAAGATGCACTTTTCAAGCCGTTAAGCCAGGAGGACATCCACACCGGTGAAATGTCAAAGCCTGAAATCCACAGGAGATACATTCCTGGATTTGTAAAGGGATTTTCTTTGAAGCATTTGCTGGTGAATATTAATGTCCGGAGGAACTGCGCTTGTCAGGCTTTGTGCAGCTCAAAATGGTCACGACAGCACAGAGAGGCTGCACAGGGCGTATTCTTGAAATTAATACCAAACATAACCTTAGAATTAATCTTTAAATGACTCTCTTCCTTACCTGAAGACAGATTTGCTGCATTGCTCTGAATCTTTTCAGAAAGTAATAAGAATTGTCTAAAATCAGCTTAGAAAGCTTGAGAGCAGGAAGAAGCTGACAGTGACTCACCGGACTCACTCACTCACTCACAGGCAGCAGAATCACTTTAGTTTGTACATAATACATTTATTTAGCACAGCTGATTAATAAATAATACATGCCTAAATGCACTTTTGAACACATTCTAATTCAGTTAATACAGTCAGCTCTCCTGTAGGATATGAAGAACAGCATGGATGGTAAAAGTACAGGAACATGTGCCTTCTCTGCACTGTGAGTACGTTTACTTTGGATACTTTGAGAACATTTTGCTGATGTGATTTGTTACTATTAAGTAAGATTTAAAAGACACTCTGTTGTATTAACAATATTAATGTACTAACAACAGTATGAATTCCTCCTCCATGACTGCTTGTTGGTATGAAGTACTGAGAGCACAGTAATGTAGTAACACGTCATGATAGGAGTTACAGTCAGCGATGTTAGAGAGAATTACTTTGATTTCATATTTTATCAGAGCCCACCAATATGTCAGTAGACTGATATTTTCCATCACCCAACACTTCTTCTTCTTCTTCTTCTTCTTCTTCTTCTTCTTCTTCTTCTTCTTCGTGGTCTCTAGCAGAATTACCTCTCTACCTCTACCTCCATCATTTCAGTCAGATGTATTATGTTCTGTCTCTATCACTTTTGAAGAAAGTCACAAGGTCACTCTGCAGAAAGGTCATGACTCCATTTTATTTTCAATCCCATCTCGTATGATTCGGCAGATTCCTCCCACTCACAGACAAATAAGATTCCTGCCTCCAAAAGATTTTTACTCTTTAACTGACTCGAACTTTAAGATAAGCTGCTCAAGGATGTTCTTTCTTTTTGCCTCCCATCCTGCGTCCACGCCTGCAGGCTTACACTTCTAGCTAACAACATATTACTTTTATAACATACAAAGTCATAATTACCAATAAATGTTGAGTAAGAATCTTCTTTTCACACTTCACAGCAACACTGTAAGCAGCCGTTCAGGTTTTCTCTGCCGCAGCACCAGTGAAATGTATTTGGGTCTTATAAGGGCCGACTCCCTCCTCCTCTTTGTTCCTGCAGCTCTGTGTGCTCTTTCTCCTGATTAACTCTGATATGTTTGAACAAATTTGTGGTATTTCCACTGTAGCATATTAACAGGCAAGCCAAGCAAACCAGGTCCTGCTTCGTCCTGGAGGACCGTGGACCGGATGTTTTTCCTGACAGTAGAAGGTGAAAGTATCCAGAGATGGACTGCAACAACAACTCAGTGCTGAAATTTGAAAGGACCAACAGAAAATCACCTTTTTTCTGGAATACAATTAAATGATGTGTTTCTTAATATTCAACAACATGCCCCATGATGTGTTGACGCAGTGAGTACTAATCCAGTCCAGGAGGTTGAATCTGGAGAAAAAAATAATGCTGGTAAGTTTCTGCTTTTCTCGGACTGTAATATTAAGCGGCCACCCTGGACACCGAGGGGCTGCTGGTAAACGGGACACATTAACACAGTGTCCTCAGCACGGCATGCCCAGTACTGTTAAACTCCGGCTTCTGGTGCAGCTGAGGAGTTTTGACCACAGAGACCATCATCAAGACATCAAGTGTTTACAAGTGACGGCTCCATCAGCGTATTTATACTGCAATACCCAGATATTTGTTTTTCTGATGCGAGCTGCGTGTAAACAAAGACGTCTCAAAGTTTATCAGTTTAATTAAAATAAAATGAAGCCAATGAAAACTGAACAGATAGCTTGTTAAGGCTTGATATGAATGATAAACGTTTAAATGGAGGAGGAATGATAATTAATGCAGCAGCGGTAGACAAAGGTATCTGAAAGTCAAAGCCTGGCAGGTATAACGCACCGCGAGCATGTTCCTGTCTTGAAATTTGAAGGAAGACCTTGAGAGCCTGTAATCATCAGCTGGGCACTGCTGCAGAGGAGGAAATAATGATGAAGATGAAGCTTCACAGACATGTGGACAGTTTACCGATGGACTAATAGCAGGAGAACGGAAGGAGAGAAGAGACTGCTAGGAGAATTTCTGTGATTTCTCCTCGACTGGGGGAATTGCCGGAGCACACCAATTGATATAATTGCCTCCATGTGCAGAGGGCTCTGGAGATAGCTGCGGTGCTGCTCTGCCTCCATCAGATACCACTGTCTGAAACATCATTTCTGTTGAGCACAGAGACCCGGAGCCTCCCGCTCTCCCTGCTCTGAGCATGTCATGCTGCCGTGGATAATAATGCTACCATGTGGACCTGGTTCAGGAAAAACACTTCCATATGTTGTGTGTGCACGCTTCCCTTTCAAGATTTATGAATGAATAAGCTTCAAATGCTCCAAAGTCCAGAGAGCCGCTGACAGGCTCATGTTTGGAATTTCACAATGAAATCCATTCGCTGTTCTGCGGTGTGTTTGTCTGTGGTTTTGCCAAAGTACTTTCTTCAGCCGTGCACACAGGAAAGTGTAACTGATGTTCTTCCTCTTTCACAATTACTCTAAATATGTGGTTGCACTGTGACCTGGTTTGGATTGTTTACTGCAGTCAGTGTAAAGACATGCACATGGAAATGCCTGAAGAAGCTTTTACTTCAAACATGATGATTTGAAGACTTACTCTTTCATTTGTCTTGTTGACTCAAAATCTTTCTTCCTTTAGTTTTGTTATGAATAAGTAAGAATGCACTGAGTGTTCAGACTACTCAACAGGTGAGTTCTGATCCACCGTTCCTTTAGGTTGATGTAAAAACTTTCAAACTAACAAAAGACAAGACATCAGGCGGACATAATGTAAATCAAACTACAACATGTGTTAGCCTCTCTAAATGCCCCATACAATCATATGAATATGATCATATTCCCTCAGACTCACCTCAGCTCACCTGTCACCACTATGGCTAAAGGGAACATATTTCTAAGATAAGCTTCGATGTGAGCTGGTGAGTTTTGAAAGTATCGTCTGTAGAAATGTGTCAGAGCTCAGTGGCTCTCAGTGTTACAGATGTACAAGATGTTAATGTGTAAAGAGACACATACAGCCGGTATCTCCACAACAATCGGGATGAATAAATAACACTACAGGTAAAATGTGGCAAAAATATGTTTTTTAATCTTTATTTTGGGTCGGGCTGTCCCTCAAGGTTAGTTTTAGTTTCTGCCCAAAAACAAGAACCGGACCGCTGCCTGTTGGTGGGAGCTGAGACGGAGCAGCGGTTCTGTGTAGTCGTCACTCTCTGTGCCATCGGCACCAACATCCACATGAAATACTGTTGCTGTAAATCAAGTTAGTTCCACCTTTGCTCTTGAAACAAAGAGTCATGATTCATAGCGAGGTCTCCATCAGCTGAACATTAAAAATACAATATCGCACTTGAAGTATTTCAAACAAACAAGCGATTGTTCTCAGTGGACTGACGGAGTCCCTCTGGCCGTGACAGACATCTTGGAATAAATCCTCTGCTGTCGATATAATCGTTCACACTCTAACACACCAACACTTCTTACAGAGCCAGATTCAGTTTTTGTCTTGTTACATATCCATGTTATTCAGTTCCAGACCCACCATGTGTTCTGCTTGATAAAACAAGCACATACAGCATGACAGCACCTGAAGGAACCAAATGTTCAGGTCGAGCTGCAGCAGTTACACACATATAGATCATAGATTCATCGTTTCATGTCATTTTAATTTTTTAACATTTAAAAAAAAATAAAAAAAATATTCGATTAGGACAATGCACACTAATTAACATATCAAATAGCATCAATAATAATAATAATAATAATGAATTTTATTTGTAGTGCACTTAATATTTAGCGAACAATCTCAAAGTGCTACATCAATAAAACAAGAATCGGAGAGAGAACGTCTCAACTAGACTAATGAAAGGCTTTCTTAAAATCACTTCATCAACGTAAATATGCCGGAGTTAGCATGATTGCTAAATGTCATCCGTCGTCCTGAGGCAGTTATTATTAAAACATACAGACAATATATCATAGCAAAAGAGAGAGAGAGAGAAAAAGAAAACGTAGAAATTTTACACAAAAAAATCCTGATTCACATAAAGTTTAAAGTCCATACAAAAGGTAGAAAGAAACAAAATTAAGAAACAATTCTCTGATTCAAGCTTCTTAAGTGTGAACTTGTCTGGTTTCTGTCCTCCACTATGACAGTTAACTGGATATCTGTGGGTTGTGGATGAAACGGGACATTTGAGGACGTCATGCTGCTCGACATTTCCTGACCAAGCAATCGACTGACTGATCAGCTGATTTTAAGGAAAACTCCATATTGTAGTGTTGAAAATAACAACATGTAAAGCAGGCACATAAAAACGTATCGCTGGTCGAGATCTATAACAGATTTCAACTTTACAGCATATCTTATTCTAAACTATGAGACCAAAAGCTTTTATGAGTTCTAATCCATGTTTTAAAAGCCTCTTCTTTTCCCTGTTGTAGATGTCAGAGGTGAGTCTTCTAAAGGCTAAAGGAAGGCACACATGAGCTTTCTGAGGCACATGTGAAGGGGAAGTCCTCCAGCTCTTGTCCCACAGTAACCTTTGCTCTTCTGGCTGGACGCTGCTCTGCAGAGTCCTGCTGAACCTCTTGAGGGCAGTGCAAACAGTGAGCTCTGGGGAGGAACGGCCCCAGCCGACACAAGCAGGCTCGCCAGATTTCTCCAATTGACATTTCTCATCATGCCCACACAGCCGGCATCAGTATTCACAACCTGAGTGGAGGAGGCCACTGGGGAGGCGAGCAGAGTGCGAGTGAGAGAAGACAACAGAGTACAGGGACACAGTCGGGCCTGGAGCCTCGCAGGGTTTCCCTTTTCTCCGTCTGCTCTTATCTTTTCCTCAAGCTTCTTGTTTTTCTTGAATACAAATATTAAATATAAAAAAACAGCCATTATATTAAACTCAGAGATTAAATAGGAGTCAAAGCTTCAGGGGGAAAAAAAATAGACAGTTGGACACAAAGACAAATACAAAGTTGAGGCCAAGTGGGCTGAATGCTGGAGAACCGTCCCGGGCCTGGCCGGCCCGTCAGCCGGAGGTCTCAGGAAGTGATTAACCCTCCTCAGATGCCACCGGATGATGTGAATGCACACGTGTGTGAGCCTGTTTGTGTGTGTTGGGAGGAGAAGTGGTGGGAGTCGAGTGTGGGCAGCCAATCTCTAAGCCCTTCTCCTGAGGCTCTCCCTAAAAGTGGGGTCATCACCCCTGATCTTGAAATTGAATTCCGATGATTCTGGTTTCCCCCGTGTAAATCCTCTTCCCTCAGGGCCGTCCACCCACACACTGTGCAACCAGACCTCCGCTGCAGCTCCCATCCTCTGTCAGTTTCAGCTACAATCTCATTCCAGAGAAACTGGATACATTTTTAATTTCATCAAATGTAGAAACTTTAAAAAATGTTAATTTGATACTAAAAATCTGAACTTGATCCAAAGTCCTTAATTATTCCTTCATGTAAATCATCCTTCAGCCGGAGACAAAGACTTTGCCTGCAGCCAATCAAATGTTATTGTTGTGTTGTGCAAAATAGCTCAACAGCAACTTCGTTCAACCTCAAAGGCAATTTAACAATTTCTCAGATGCAACCAGCTGCAGCGTCCAAGCGCCGATTAAGATTCCGGCTTTGGATTTGAACCAGCGACAGAGAATCTCGAGGTTCTTTCCAGACAAAGTAGCACATTTGCTGGCTGTCATTCACTTTCAGGCAGATGTTTGTTGGGTAAATCTGCCAGACGAGGGAACCCAGCCAGTGGAGCGAGTGAAGAAGTGCGTACATCAGTTCGGTGTTCACCGCAGCCCCAAACACACCGGATGCCGAGCGTGAAGCGCTACATGCCAGAATGCACACGACGAGGCAGATGCAGCAGACGTGTCTGCTCCGAGCCGCACGCACAGATTGACTTATAGTGAAAGTCGTCAATGATTTTCCAGTTCCCAGTACAAAAAAAGGGAAAACGTCATCATTGCACGCATTAAAAACAACAATTTTCTCCTGAAAATGATGTTTGATTATATACAATGAAACTAATGTGCATTTTCATATCTGTGTGTATGAAGTGTAAAGATGCCTGGATTCATCTACTACTCAGGAAATGGGAAAACATTCATACTGAGTGTGTTTGAAAGCTTTTCACTGCAACAAAAAAGACTCATGTTCAAGCAAAGAATGTTCACTGTGACCATATTTAATCTGCTTCCATAACAATATTTGCTGCTGGCAAACAAAGCGTGATTCATGCTCTGATGATTTGGTTTGGCCAACCCAAAATATGTGGTTGGTTAATACCCTGTCTGAGTTACACATGCACTGACTTTCTCAATATTTGACAGAAAACAGGATCTTTTCTTCAACCTTAATCTTGCATTAATTAACTATTTAGGGGGTTTTGTCACTATGAAGGACCACCTACACTTTAAAGATAGTTCACTTATATGTTATTCAGAATATGATGATTTGTAAAATCAAACATCTTAATGCTTGAATCATGTGCAACACTTTCTACTGTCTTCTTGAGGTTATTGTTAAGAACTCAGCTCAGCCACGTGTGAGCCCGTATGAAGGCTGATAACACGACTTGTTGGATATCGTAACTATCCACCGCTTCTGTCTGAAAGCTCTCTCAGCTCGACCTTTGAGCTAAAAGGGACTTGCTGCTTGTTTCTGAAGACATTCGGTTGTCTTCCTGAGACTCAGTATTCCCTCTTCGACTCGAGTTGTGGCTGAACACAAGCAGTAGCAGCGAGGTTTGATGCAAGAGTTCACATCATTACACCACTGCGCTTAAAAAGGCGAACCGCAGGCTTAACAAGAGGTTTTTCCTTCACCTTTGACATTTAGCATGTCAATGAAGCGCTCATTCTGCTCTCTCTGCAGCTCCTCTCCTCATTACCCTCTTTGGCGCTCTTCAACGCTCTTTTTCTATCTCGTAATCTTTCTCCCTTTCACTCCCCCCTGCACACATTCCCTCCTGCTCTGTCTCTCTCCAGCAACACAACCGGTTCATTCTGCAAATGACTGCACCTGAAGTCAACTGGAAAGGAGAAGGTCTGCTCACGTAGTTGCTCCACTATAGGGCTCCGTCTGCTTCGCTCTTCCCCCTGCAGGCTTGGTATCCTAGGGGCTATAAGGCTCAGTCCCATTCTGTTCCAACCTGGATAAAGTATGCTCACTGTCAGCACTTTCTGCAGCAGCCTGGCACTCTGTTTATTTTTGCAAGACACAGAGCTGAATAGACTTTAATAAATACCGTGGCCTGAGAGTCAGGGAGCCATCTGAGCTTGTCACAACTTGTAACTTAGCTGGTGCACCAGTTCAGACCCGCGATTGGGTGTTCACTTAACGGATGAGTGAGTGCACAACTCTCTCACCCGGGCTCTTTGGAAATTGCACCGGTCAGGATACTGCAGAAGAATCACTGCTGCACGCATCTACTGAGCCACACATGTCCACATGCCAGCATATCTAAACCTATGCTGGGTCCAGATTGAACAGCTCAAAGCTATTTTGAAGGATGCTTAACAGAAATCAATTAGCACGAGATTCCAAGTGTGACACCAGAGCCATGATTTGTTGGAACGCTTCCATGCTGTCCTGAAGTATTTGCTGGGTGTTTTATGTTTCCAAATATAGCCGAGTCACATCCTGCTGATGCCAGAATGGATTCAAACACATGTAGAGGACACACAATTAGAAATGGCACAAAGCAGAGGTGTGAGCTGAAAGATGGCAGGTGAGAACAAACTTCACATTCATTACTATGAAAAAGAAACACAGCACACACCAGGTGATCTGATGATGTGTGCTCATCAAACTGTGAGCTCTGTGCACCAAATCTGATGTGATGTGAATGCCATAACTTACTTTGAGGCTCCGAAAGGGAAGAAGTTCACATTTTGGATTCATTTGCTCTCTTATAAGACTGCAAGCACTCTTATAGCTGCTAGTATGAAGCTACAACAAGCAGCCTGTTAGCTTAGCTTGGAATAGACTGGAGCTATTCCAGCACTTCTAAGGCTTACAAATAACATGATATAACTTCTTTGTGGTGTTTATACTGTAGTTTTGCACTTTCACCCCCGAGAGGTCGAGAGAAAATCATTCCTACATGAAACACTCGCAACACGGTCTGCGGATCATCTTCATTGTTGCTTCATCATTACTTCTGGAAAGAGACATTGTTGATGAGTTTTAGTTTTATTTCTATATTCTGTTAATTCCATTATATTTGAGAAAAGGTTGAAATCTCTACAACTTGCACAAAAGCAATCAAGATGGAAAAATAGCACGACAGCTAAAAGGAAAAATATGAATTTCTGTGGGGCCGTAGTTTCTCTTAAGTCCATACAAAGACAGCAACATCTTTCCCAAAATGTCAGATTATTACATTAAATCTGTTAAATCTGATCTGTTACATTAAAGTGACATTATGTAGACAGAATGAGTGCAACACCGTCACAAATTCAAATCCCAGGTCTGCAACAGTTCGTCAGACGGCTGCTGACTACATTTCAGTGTTACATGTAGAAAACCTGTTTGCTGAAGTAAACGTGTGGCGCTGTGACCCGACCCGCTCACTGAGGTTACACACAGCAGAAACACCATCCAGCCTGTCACAAGACGCTGGACCAGCACCTTGATTCTGAAGCTGTTATGTTAGTGTGAAAAAGTGACATGATGTTGCTTTACATTTGTAAGACCTGTGAGCAGAATATGTGTCAGAGTCTCAGTGACATGAAGCTGCAGAGCTACACGTCACTGCTTGTTGGTGATTTATCAGCAGTGAGAGTGTTGGACAGTATACTGAAGTGTAGTAGAGACTTTTACAGCAGCGGCAGCATTACAGAAGTCAAAATGAGTTTTTCAGTCATTCATTTCAGTCTGAAAATCATTGTTCCACATCATGTTCAGTGCTTCTGCTTTTTTATTATTCTTTGCAAACGACTGGAAAGACACGAAGCATACAGTGTTCATGTGTATGTTTTTGTGATGACTGGTGTTTTATTGAAGTTATACATAATACAGTGGTTTATAAAAGTGAACAATGCTGATAATGAGGTAATGTTTCAGGAAGTGTGGACATGTATTGGGTGAAAATGCAGCTAAATGCCTTTGAAACATGAAACAGCGTTAAGTAAAGCAGCCAGGCTGTTGGTCTGAGCGCTGCATGATCACTTCAGGTCGGCTCCGCTGCTGCTATTGACTTCTCTTTTTCTTGTCAGTGGGTTTCAGGGTTTAACTCGGAGTTGCTGAAAATTCCACAGTGGTTTCATCCGGTGTTAATCTGTAGAGATTTGCATTAGTGTCCAGAGACACCTTTGATCTTTCTAAAGACTTTGATTGGATGTGTGAACGAGGGGGCCACTTTCCCATCATGCATCCACTGGATTAAAGGAGGGGAGGGGAGGTTACTTATAATTTTGGAAGTTGTTTTCAGGTCAGTGCAGGCTTTCAGAAGCAATCAGACAAACACATTTCAGTGGCGGTGGCGCAGAGACAGAGGAAGGGGGCGGGCGTCCGGGTGCGATTTCAACTCAGTGAACTTATGACGACAGTCTGTTTCTGTAAACTGAGCACAAGGCACGGTACCAGAAAAACCTGACATGGTGACGTATGTAAGAGCAGAATAACCCAACAAATATTTTGAATCAAAGTGAAAAAGTCAGCTGACAGGATATCAACACAGCCTTCAAGCGCTTTCT
>CAEMYA010000731.1:490061-501375 GCA_903131615.1 Diplodus sargus | reverse complement strand
TGTGTTCACAATCAACCAGTCACATTCAGACGCATGTTAACTAGGAGTCAGTACACACCTGCCGTCATTAAGTGCCTCTGATTAACCCCAAATTAAGTTCAGCTGCTCTCGTAGGATTTTTGTTAGTCGCATCTTACAGCAAAAACCACTGAGAGCTTCCGAAGCATCAGAGGGGTCTCATTGTCAAAATGTCTCAGTCAGGAGAGGAGTACAAAAGTATTTCCAAGGCATTAGAATCACCATGGAACACACAGAGGACATTATCAAGAACTGAACAGCCCTCAAAACTGAGGAAAAGAGGAGAAGAGAACTGTCAGGGAGGCTGCGAGAGGCCTGCAGCACGTTCAGAGAGCTCGTAGTACATTCTCCATTCGTCTGGGCTCTGGCTGTGGAGGCCAGACGGAGGGTGTGTTCACTGTGTTCCATGAAATATATAAATCTGAGGGAAACATTCACATCGCCTCAAAGTAATTCCAACTCAATGCATTCTATCAGTGTTCGGCATGTTGCTCTGCTTCATCAGGATGGTGTGTATATCTTATGACTTTATCCACCTTTTTCTCACTTTGAATTGATCCCACAGTATCAGATGTTCTTTACATTGTTAGTAATAATATTATACAGCACAAATTATTCATCACCCTCCAACGTCAGGATCAAACCCTGAACGTCGAAGCCGAGCGTTTGTTTCCTCCATCTTACACCCCAGTGTAACACGTTTACTTGTAATTGACTTGCGCAGCATCATTTTGGGTGCAACGCTTTTGTTTTTCTAACAGGCCCTTCAGGCTACTGTTAGCTCAGTGAGCAGTTTGAGTCATTCTGTTGATGTATGTTCACAATCTCTGCTGCCCTCCAATGATTCAGTGTGTAGAACAGTACGCGAGAAGCCGTTCAGAGCTCATTGTGGATTTAATTACTGTTGTGTTGGATCAATCAGTCACAGAGAGAAGAAGAAAAATAAACATTTCACAAGAAAAAGGGGCAGATTATTACTCTGAATGTCATCTGAATAAAAACTGCTACCAGTGTGGCAATGAAAGCCGCTTGAACTTGAACTCCTGATCACTTTGGCAGTAGCACCAAAGGGCTTTATGCAAGGAGTGAAAGTGATTATACATTAATTAAGTTATTCTAAAGGTTCAGTCAACATTACAGCTGAGAGTCTGTGGCCTGTTTGAACATGAGCATTACACTCAGAGACGACGGGCCTTTAGAACCTCACAGAACACATCACCTGACCTGAGTGGTGACAACGTGTGAGGCGTCCGTGAGGCTGAAACTAAAGCACGTTTCATTTCTTCTTTGTTTCTTCTTCTTTTCATCAGCACTGCTTTACCTGAACAAGGTTACTTCAAGACGCACAGACATTCACTCAGCCTGCTGTCTTTTTGCATGAGCAACACATTTAAGAAGTAGAGCAGGTTGTTATCAGGTGAAAGACTGAAAGCAGGAGCACTCTCTGGGCTCCCTGATGAAGGTGAGTGTGCTCACATGTCAGACCAGTGGCTGTATAGGTCGTCTGAGCTGGGAGCGTTTTATGACCCAGTACTGAACCTTATATTGGGCGGTGACCTCTAGTGGCCGGAGCAGTTATCACAGGAGCACAGGAGGAAGTCAGCTGTCGTGTTTTTAAAAGTCCGATACTAAGGGAGGTTACCGTGGAAGTCCGGACTGTCTCCCATGACGTTGCTGTGTGTCTGAAACTAAAAGTTGACTTTAACATAATTTAAATGGTGTCATGAGTTTAAGTTAACTGCACCATCTGTGCACATCACAGTGTGTGAACAGTAGGAGCACCACTGAAAACAGTCGTATAAAGACTTTTGAAGCTCAAGAGGAAGCTGCACGTTATCTAATAAACTGCCTTCAGTGATGTCACTCAGTGGCTGAGTTGCATTGTGGGTAATGTAGGTACCAGGTTTTGAAATGGAAGAACCACTAAACAGGTGATATCTCTGATTCTGCTCTATTGATTTCGGTCATTTGTTTGTCAGCTGCTAATAATCAGTCCAGCGGTGTTACAGGTGTTCAGTAAATACTACACAGCTTATCTGAGGCAGTTTAAAGGGATAATCCACACAGAAGCCATTTTTCTTACCAAGGCACATCTGTATGTATTCGTCTATATCAATGTCAGTTACATTTGGGTTCCAGTGATGAAGTGTTTACATGGAGGAAGCAAAGTCTAACAAACTCCTCAGTGCTAACAATCCACTTGTTTGCTGCCCTGGAGGGCTTCAGTCGATAGTCTGCGGACAGAAAATCTGTTCACAATCAATTAATATATATTATATCTTTTAATCTTCAACCTTTGAACCCATTAAACAGAACACGGCTGCATTTCAGACAAATATACAAATATACAATACAAATAATTAATCAAACAATGAAAACTGATAAATGCAAATGAATTGTTAATGAAAATACCATTTAGTTGCAGGCCTACAGTGTTATTATTTGCTCTGGATTTGTTCAATATGATTGTAGAAGTTATATTCAGGGTGGAGTTAAACAAGAGATCAAACCTGCGATCGTTCTGTCACTGGCCTGCTCTCTCTGCACCACGAGGCCAATCTGAGTCCATGTGTAAAATGTGCTTGTGTCAATACAGACGAGCCTAATGGTCTGTGTGTTTAAACTCTTCAATGGGACGACACTGGGGCTTTGGCGGGTCATAATGGGAACACCAGTGTGTGAAATATGTTATGCAAAGGAAGCAGGCGAGTGATGTAGCAAAGGGCCACCGTTTGGCACTAAGTCGAGAGAGTCAGCAATAAAAAGAGGACTAAAGTAAACGAGCCGCTGACATTCAGTTTTGGCCGCCGCACCGCGAGCGAGAGGCGCCTTCCAAAGTTGGCCGAGTGAGATAAACAGCGAGTCGGTCACTGAGCAGGAGCTCTGCCGCCAGCGCTCAGAGCTTTACTTTTCATTTGCAAATATAATAAATTACAGTATGTGTTTTTGTAAAAGCAGCCAAGTTACAGCACTGAACTTAATACGATAGCTTTGAATGGATCCTCTTGTATTTATCGAATAATGAACATGAAGAATAAACCTGGACATCTGTTGAAGCGTTTCAGCAGAACTGACAGAAGTGTTTCTTGATTTACAATGAAAGTTCTGTATTTACATGAAAGCATATATTTATCAAGGAAAGAATGGACTAAGTTGCCTGCGTCTCTGTGTGAGGTGGTAATGCTGTCTCAATCAATTCATATGGAATAAAAACTGTCTTTGCATGCTCTCCATTTGTGAGGTTGTCATGTTTCCATATGAAGAAGAGACGGTCACACTCAGGACAACCCAGTCACCTGAACACATGTCAGCTCGGTACGTTTCTGCAAACCCACAGAACCGAGTTCAAGCTGTCCTTTCCTTTATGTTGCAGCTTTACATTAGTTTAGGTTCAATTTTCTTTTTCTCTCCTGTTACAGCGCTGTGCTTATGCTCTGGTTCAGGTTGAGGCACACAAACACTTGGTTATATTGAGGAAAACATCGGGAATTCTGTGTGGCTGGAAATGTCCCAAAGTCTCCTTCAAAAGTTACAGTTCTGTTGGCACAAACATGGCTGGAGAAGGCCCAACTTCCTGTAAAAAAGTATCTGGTTCTGGTCCCACAAACACGGCGGAAAGGTCCCCAGCTCCTCTTAAAACATTACAGCAGTGTCAGGCTTACTAATCGTGCAGCAGACTCTAAGTGCTGCTGCCCATTTGGCAGCCTGGCTGCATGTAACTCCACCATCAGTGCTGAGCATTAACATTCTGTAAAACTTACCGTGAAGCTCATCAGTCAGTCAGACATCTGAGATAACAAGCATCAAAACACACATACATGACACACAAACCCGCCCTGGTAATCACTGTGGACCTCTGGTTTGCATGCCGAGACACGTAGAACACACTGTTCTGAATCATTCGTCCCTGGAAGTCGCATATACTGTTCCTTTCATAGAAACACATCACTTTCCTCTGCCTCTCGTTCTAAGCACTTTATTATTAAGCCCTGCTGTTACTGACGCTGCTGAATGCAAAATGTAAAATTAACATTTTAAATGTGACGTGTCGTGTTGTGTGTATATATTTCCATGTACGTATATTTGATACCCAGTTGGACAGGAATACTTTACACAAAACAAAAACTACAAAAGCAAGCACTGCTATTAGAAAAAAAATCTAAACTGTGTCACGCTGAGCGAGTCCTGTGGTTGAGCTTTCATCTAAATTATTATCCCGAGAGCCCGGAGAAGTCATTGCTTCTGACAGCAGAAATATTAACAGCAAGTGGTGTGGAAGTTGCAAATTATGAATAAAACATAACGTGTCATGTTTGACAATTCTATCACTGCTAATAAAACCATGGGCGTGCTCACCAATCACGGCACCGACAGCAGTAATTGAAACGGCAACATGATTAAAAATCCAATTAATCATGCAGCCCTAATGGACAGAAAAATGCAAAAACCGTGGATTGACCTTCAACATGGAATTTGTTCTCTGCTAAAAAAATCTATATAAAAATGTGTTTGTCCTTTTAAAATAATTAGAGAGTGTACAGAGCCCTGAGACAAACCTGCAGACTTTGGGGTTGAATAGTTTGTAACCGACCAGCCAGTTTAATTAAGGAGAGTCATTTAGGGATTAAGACATTATGGTAGTTAACTGATTGCAAACTAGCTTAAGGATAAATATTGAGAGTCACAACCTAAAAATAACCACCAAAAAACAATTTGATTGTAATTTAGTTTTCATTATCAAAATCAATTTGAGCATCATTCAAATCCAGCACCCATCTCAACAACATGTAAACCTTTAGAAACAAATAAAATGGATCTGTATCTCCTCCAGCGACAACACCGGCGTCCCGTCGATCCATCTGATCGATCACTGGAGGCGTGGGAATAAATCTAATCCCATCTCTCCCGCTGACAGCGTCCTCTGGGCCCTGCCATGATCCTGTTTCCAGGATGAGCCACTGACACACAAACCATTTGAGCTCAGCACACATCCCTGCAGGAAAAACTCATCCGGACACATTCAGCTACAATAGTGTCACGCTCGGATTGGCTCTGTGAGCACTGTCATGGCCTTTTGAGCACGAAGAGGGGTTTTGGGTGACAAGGCCTGTGAAATAACAGGGGGGTAAAAGCACTCTGCAGTGTGTTGACTGTCTCTCTTGCACTCTAACATGGACCGGTGTGCTGTAAGCGATAAGCAGCCACCATCAACAATAATACTAATCGGAGCTTCAATGAAGGGGGATGATATTTGTCATCACTTTATAGATCTTGACAGCAGTTTCTGTGGCTCGTTGCTTGGTGATTGCTCCATTGTCTACTTCCCTCTGCAGATAGATGATGAAGTCTGTGGTTGAACCTGGAGGCTAAATCGTCATGTGCCTCTGCTGAACTCAAGAATCATCCCTTTTATGTCAAAAAAGCCGACCGCCCCCTTTTCCAGCAGACACTTCAGAAAAGCAAACAATCGGGTCCAGGAATAGCAGCTGTATTGTTGCGTCCCCACGTTTCTCATAAGGGCCCTCCACTCCTCCCGCCCTCCTTCCAGAGTTTCAATCCAAACCTGAATGAGGCCCAAACAAAGAGGAGCTGTCAGTGGTCTGCTAGACTTGGTGGATTAAGCGGAGAAATGAAGACCTGTCGTGGACTTCAGCCAAATAGTCTCCCTGTATCTAAGCGGCAGTGGCAAGGAGCCACATTTCTTTCATGACGGCCTTTTAATGAGCTCTAATTAAATATCTGTGGGTTCAGCAATTGTCCAGGGGTAGGTAGTGGATCACTGGCCATCTAAAACCAGAATAACAAGAAATAGGAGGGATGAACTCTCAAGGGATAACCTGCTGAAGCCACCCTGGCCTCCATTGGTGTAATATAAACCTCTGGTGGAGAGAAACATTTTGTACTGCCTCCACACTGCTATAGTAAAAACCAAACATGAACAGTGGATCCAGAGGGACTCTGTGGCCGAAGGCCAGTATGATCAGCTGTTTAGGAAACATGACAGTTACCAGATATCCAGATATCACTTGAAATATATAAAAAAAAACACTGATCTATGCATTTTTCTGCTATTTCATACAGTAAGCGTACGCACAAGTGGTACTTATAAATTCCAGAGGAAAAGCAGCTGGAAGCCGTCAGAGATTAGACACAAACATAACAACTGAACAAAGAGAGAAAGGTGCTGTCTCAGGAGTCCACTGACACAGAAGATGTGAGAGGTGTTTGTTCTAAATCGAGTCTGATTGTAGAATATTTCAGTCTTCAGTCAGTTCATACTTAGCTACTTTCAGTGGAACATTCGGTTGCTATAGCAACCCCCGGGGAGGTTACCGCGGAAACGACTACGGGTGACACCTCTGGTGCTCAGCAGAACTAGCGTAAGTAGCTAAACATAATATCTGGCATGCTGGCTGCACTTTCAAGGCTTTGGAAAAATGTTAGCCAAGTGGGCTTAGCAATAACAGTTACGGTGTTAGTAGGACTGTGTTTACTTGATAATAATAAAAAGATTGGTGTCCTGTTAAAATGGAAACCGCTGCTTCTGGACAAGTGACAGGATGCACCAGACGTGGTGACTGCAACTTGTGTTAGGTATCATTGGGGAGGAAGAAGGAAGATATTCATTATTCAAGCATTTGCAGTTATATTCAGTCAAACACTGGGTTGCTAGTAGCAACAGTTCTATCACAGTGTTTATCATTTGTACATTGAGACAATGTGATTGTGATTTTGGGCTATATAAATAAAATTGATTTGATTTACATCAGTTGACTACGGACCAAGTTGTCCATTATCCTAGCTGCCTGAAGCTAATGTGTTGCTAACTACAACATTGTAAGTTGCCCTTGATTTTCTGTTGGTGAACTCATGTATTTTTCTCCTTCTCACTGTGCACTCGGTGTTCCTCTACCAGCTGTGGTCTGGAGATCTCATGGAGGACTTCATGTTGGTCTCTCAGTGGTGACACACAGGCAGGACAACGTCCCGTCTATTAGTTTTCTTCTCACTGTACTGAAAATAAATCTCTGTGGAACTTTAACTTAAGTGACATTTTGAATGACAACTTTTATACTTATTTTAAAATTGTAGTTTTATTACTCTCAGTAAAGTTTTCGAGAACTTTGTCTGTTCAATGATATTAACACACAGTATGAAAATAACTGTCAGTCACTCTATGTTAAAGCACCAAGGAAAACCAGTTCCTGACTGACAATCTGTTGGTGTTCTGTCACCTCGCAGACTCAGACTAAGGCGTGAAACTGGAAACTAGTGTTTAACCATGCGTGTTGTTTGTCCTAAACTCATTTTGCACATAGAGCCCTGGGATTGTTCAAGATGTCCAGCGTGTCTCACAAAAGAACAGGAAAACAAAACCCTGGCCTAATGAATTCTCTGTAATGGTGAAACTCTTCCTCCCACCGACTAATGTGGGAGGAAGAGTTTCTGCATGACAGTAAAGGTGAGAGCCATGAAAAAGCCTCGCTGGAGCTTCCGATTCATCATTTTGTGCCACATTCCTGTGCACAATCCGTGTGAACAGCTTCCAGCAAGTACGATTCCTCCTGGCTGTGTTTTCTTCATGGGCAGCTCTGCGCACCATTAAGCAGCAGAGGTACTGACGCTCTGGGAGGATACGTGGTACAACGGAGGTGACCAGGTACTACCTGTACTGATTCAAACTACTGGGAGACCTGGATGTAGCCTATGATACCACTGATTCTCAGAGGAATCAATTGTTGCTCATTTACAAGATGTGCTGTTCTGTAGTAACATGTGTTTCTGAATATAAGGCCAGAGTAAAGGCAGAGTCACAGCTGCAGGTCGAAAGGTGAGGCAGTCACAGAGCCTGAACAGCATCGGCGAGCCTTCGCAGCAACCAGCGTCCTCAGTCAGAGTCCAAGAACAAACATAAAGAAAAGTGATCAAACTTCCTGATTGCTTGACACTTGAAACACACATATAGCCACCAATCGTGGGAGTATTTAAAGGTGTTACTTTTAATATTATTTTCTCTTCTCACAAGTTTTTTGTACTTGTTAACATGTACCTGTATAAGGCTGTCACTAATAACAGTGCACAGGAATGCAATGCATCAAAATAAGTCCAACACTGCTTGTCTGCACTAAAAGTTCTGTTGGTCCAGCCAGTGAGATTATGTCTGCCTGAGCAGCTGAGAAACGTTTCTAATTCTGAATCTCACCAAAAATGCACCTGGCTAAGATGCTGTGGTTACTGACCGCTTCCTTTTCCCATGAATCTCTCACTAAGTGTTAGTGTAGCTGGAATTCTGGTTGTGTTAATGTGCCATCAATGCTTTTAAATTGGATTGTTTATGCAGTGTTTTGATTCTTTCAGCTGGTAAGTGGAGGAGGGAGAGAGAAGAGACAAAGAGGAGAGGATACAAGGGAGAGACACAAAGAGAAAAATACGCCTGCACAACTTGTCTGAACTGAAGAGCGGTCTCATGACTTAAACATTCTGGGGGATAAAATATGCCCACACTGCAGGGATTCTTTTCCCAGAAAAACTTGCAGCTTCAGCAGTGTGAGCGCATCAATGGAGTATTGTATCAGTGTTTTGTGATCATATTGTGCTGCCTCACGCTCAGTAAAGCCGCAGTGATCACACGCTGGAATTATGGAAAAGATGGTAAAACAATACCTTTGCTTCTCAGGAACAGCATAGTAATGGAATTTAATGAAACTCTGTACATCGAACACCTCTACCATACGCACTGTGATGAAACCAAAGCAAAGAAAATACTCCAGACATGTTTTAGCACTCTGGATGCTACTTAAATACGGTCAAAGTATCGAAATGTACACAACCCATGTTCAGAAACTCTGAACAAGCTGTCAGGACTTCTGTAGAGCTGTGATGTGATGAAGTCACTGTCCTCAGCAACAGCACAGTCATGGCTGCAAAAGTCACCAGCAGTGGCGCCTGCTCATGCCTGTGAGAGCTGACCAATCAGAGCATGACCTTTACATTTCATCCAAAATATGAAACAAATGGTCAGAGCCTTGATCTTAAAGGTGCAACATGTCAGACTGTTAGCATAAAACTTCCTTGAATTAACGTGAAGTCATTAACAGAATGAAGTTTGGAGGTAACCAGCTGTCAAACCTCTTTCCCTCAGAGTCTAAAGCTCCTGTGGTAGCAGCGTTAACACCAACCTCTGTTGTCTGGCTAACTGCACGGCTAACTGAGCTAAGATAAGATCTTATGCTAAGATAAGCCGCAAACAAGATGTCCATGTTTATGTCTAATTCTTACATATTGCACCTTTAATTCCAGATATCCAGATATTAACATGTTAAACATGTTAAAATAGATGGTGGCACATTAATCACAAACACAAGCAGCAGCTCAGATGCTGCCGCTGTGAGGACACATGGTGGTTCTGTTGAATGTGACTGTATCAACTGGTCCAACATCTCCCATCGGTGGTGTCAGTGGATTGAAATACGATGTGAGGATCATTTGACACGATCTAATGAAACCATTCGTTTTTGGAGGTGTTACTTTATTTCTCACCTGTTTGTAGATTTCAGGACTCTGACAAACTGATTAGAATTCATTTTGAAGAATGAAAAAATATACAGCTCCAAACTAATTGTATAGGCACATTCCCTGCTGTTAATAATCAGCACAGAAACCGACCATATCTAATGGATTCTGGTGAGAAGGCAAAACTGCATGTTTAGAAATGCAATCAGCTGTTCTCAGGTGTTGTTCCCTCAAAGCCGAGGAGCTGCAACATAGCTGCCAGAGGCTACCTGCCACCTTTTACCTGAAATACTTGGAGGCCACAGCTCCACTGCCAGCTAACACACTCTGTCTGGGCTCGCAGGCATCACAAAAGTATAAAGGCTTGCTTAGTTCAAGGTTAAATTCATTTTTAACTTGCTGATATTTGACCAAGCTTACAGCTGATTTCAATATTTGGACTGATGGACACAACATTATGACTTCATGCTCAGCAGGTGATCTTGACCTTCCTCTTTCTCACCCTGAAGGGAAGAAGAAACCAACAAGCTCAGTTTTAAGTTGAAAAAACAGACAGATTGTTCATGATTTTTCCTCAAGTGTCCTTACTCTGCTCACCTGTGAATCATCAGATAAACCTCTAAACCTCACACATGAGTGTGATGGCAGGCTGGAGTGTATCTATAACCAGACTGGGAAAGTCAGAGGGTCCATTGCGGCTGTTGCTAACGCTCGACAAAGACTGGAATGCAGTGAAGGTCAGATTCCATTAGAGGAGTGTTATACAACCCGGGGTGGGTGGGAGGGCACAGAGGACGGCTTTCACTCGCTTGCCTTGCTGACTTCAGAAGCAACACAAATTCCTCAAGGGTATTTATCTGTAGCCAGGTGATTTCCAGGCCTGACCATCATGGATTGAGCCATGAGAGGAAGGGAAGGGATGGCAAGGTAGTTTAGGAAAGGGAAGGAGGAAAGGAGAAAAGGAATGCAGGAAAGAAAAAGAGAGTCCTGTACACAGTTCTTCTAAAGAAAGGAAAGGTTAGTGTTTACTACATTGTATTCAGGTGATTTACAGGTGGGGCGACCTCCGATTGAGTTGGGTCAGAAAGGAAAGGAAAGGAAAGGAAAGGAAAGGAAAGGAAAGGAAAGTGTATCTGCATTCAGGTGATTCTCGAATGACTGGGGGAATGGAAAGGAAAATAAGTAGTTTGTCTGTATCCAGGTGATTTGCCGGCTCATTTGCATCTTTTATTTAATCAATAAGGGAAGGTGATTAAAACCCCCCTCCTCACTTTTACCAGCTTCAGGGTAAGCCATGAAAAGAAGGAAGGGAAGAGCGGAGAGAGGAATGCAGGAGAAGAAAGGTGGGTGTTTATCTTCATCCAGGGGATTTCCAGGTTCAGACATCTTCAGACTGAGCTGAGAACTGCAGGGAAGGAGAGGGAGAGATCAAATGAAATGAGGGAAGGTGAGCCTTGTTTTGAACAATGAACGGAAAAAAATCTGCATCCACATCATATACATACGTTACCAATCTCAGGAGGAGGACGACTGGAGACAAAGGGAAATAAAAGGAAAGGAAAGGAAAAGAAAGGAAAGGAAAGGAAAGGAAAGGAGACTAGACTAAATGAAAAGGGAAGGAAGAAAAGGGTTCATCTATGCCAAGGGAGCAGTGGGGGAAAGGATGGGGAAGGAAAAGGAAAGGAGAGAACAGTGTATGCCCAATAAACCTGAATGCCTCAATCATGCTTTCTCAACCCAACCACACAATCTCTCTCTCTCTCTCTCTCTCTCTCTCTCTCTC
>CAEMYA010000731.1:437313-480029 GCA_903131615.1 Diplodus sargus | reverse complement strand
CTAAGGATGCTCCACTATATTCCAAAACACTGTATAGTATTCCACTGGGGGAAAAGAAAATGGCCATGAGCAATATGTCAGGATTATTCAAATACATCACAAAGTTAGAAGTCAGCTAAAAACATTGATGACCTGCACAACAGCTGTAACATTGTGAAACAGGGAAAATGTTTAGCAAAAGATCACAGTTGGGTTTGAGTAAATGTCAGCAAGGTAGAAGATACGTGACGAAGGTCATCACAGTGGACAGCATGAGACATGAACAGCAGTCTCCTGAGTGAAAGCCTTTTTCAAGAAGTGTTTTTTGTACCGGCCAACAGCACCATCCGAGTGTGGACGTTACACTGTGTCTCCTGATTTCCTCCGTTGTTCCCCTCATAGACATTGCAGACACTAGAGGTCTGACCAACAATAAATAGAAATATGGGTCATACTAAGGTGGAGAAATGCCCCAAAGGCATGTGTTTGTGTTGATGTGACAGGGACCTTCAGTAGGGGGTCGTGTGAGTTCAGACTGCTGTCTGTGTGGAACAGAGATGAACGTAGCATGACACTGTTACTGAGGCTCAAAGTGTGGATGGGGTGAAGAGGACAGGGTGGATCAGCAGGACTGCAAAAGCTTGTGAATTCAACACAGAAGCATCTTTTAAGTTCCCATTTTCTATCATTAATCAACTTTGTCTTATTTAAAGGAGAACTTCGGTCAATTTCAACATCAGCTCTATCGCTCAAGCTACCCTTGACTTGCCAGCACCGAAAACGCGAACACTTTTGGTCCACCCCTTACAGGCTCGTTGAACAGAGAGTTAGCATTGACAGCTAACAGCGTGGGGTCACGTCTTTACACACCTTACAACACAGCACTGTAGCGTGTATGGCTCAAAATGAATAAAAAAGTGGTTAAAACAGCGTGTTTGTGCAAGCAGCTACTGACCGGTTTGTTTACATCTCGTCTTCCCGAAGTCCAAACTAGTCAATCCGTCGAGCGTGCGCTGACTCCCTCACTGGCAGAGACGGAAACTTTTCCGACAGAAACGTATTCCAGCATTTTCCTTTCTCTGTTCATAACGTACATGTCCATGTTACAGCCTGTCAGGAGCCATGAGCCTTACAATAGCCTGTCATAAGTTACTCGCTCTGCACTGAGAGGCCGTCCAGACGAAACACTCTTTTGTGGAAACACACATGTATTGCATCGTTTTGGCCGATCGTCCACACGGATCCTGAAAACGCACTTTTTTTGAAAAAAAAGGGTGGAAAAATCTGAAAACGCAGCCCTCCCGTTGTCTTGTGGACAGTGAATCTGCATACTTTCCAAAACGATGACGCCATCGGCCCGCCCCTCGACCTCTGAACACCGAGACGTCTCATAACAACAACAACGGCGGATTACTGCTTGCGTTCGTGTTTCTTGCAAATTACTCGCCTTGTAGTTGAGTGTGAGTCGCAGCAGCAGTTTGACCTCATTATCGGTCCACACAAACGATTCTGGTTTCCTTGCACTAGCCATTTTCGTTTTCTTCTTCTTGTGTTCGGTTTCTCCATCTACCATCTGTTTGTTTACAGCACGCAAGCTCAATGCGCATGCTCCGTCTCCGTCTTCTTGCAGAGAGGAGAGCAGAGCTCTCTCGTTCTCCAGTGCAAGTATATCATCTGTATACTCCGGTTCGAACAAATATGGTCTACCGTCTAATTCAAAAGGTTCGTCGTCGATGTCTTCCACTTCAACATCAGACAAGCTCTCCATCGTGACTATTTCAGAAACAGCTTCGATCGCCACTGACGAGTCCCCTCTCTGTACGAGCTACGATCATGCGCAGACAAGCTAACGTTAGCTCTCAGTGCAGAGCGAGTGGACTCATGACAGGCTATTGTAAGGCTCATGGCTCCTGACAGGCTGTAACATGGACATGTACGTTATGAACAGAGAAAGGAAAATGCTGGAATACGTTTCTGTCTGCAAAAGTTTCCGTCTGCCAGGGAGGGAGTCAGCACACGCTCGACGGATTGACTAGTTTGGACTTCAGGAAGACGGGATGTCAACAAACCGGTAAGTAGCTGCTTGCACAAACACACTGTTTTAACCACTTTTTTATTCATTTTGAGCCATACACACTACAGTGCTGTGTTGTAAGGTGTCTGCTGATGTTGCATAGCTTTTGGGGTGATATTTGGAGCATGTTAAGATGTTTAAAACACAGTGTAAAGTTGTTACCCCACGCTGTTAGCTGTCAATGCTAACTCTCCGTTCAAGGAGCCTGTAAAGCCGGGCATACACTGTGCGATATTTTAAATCGTTTGATTCAGCCCCAGCTCAAACTGCACGACTAGATCGCTGAGTTCAAAAGTTCGCAGCCCACGAGTAATGTTCTCACACTGTACGACCCGATGCTCTGATGCGACCTGACTGCTCACACTATACGTTCATAATACCTAAAGTCGGACTTCTGTATACCGGAACTGCAACGTCAAAAAGAGGTAGAAGAAGAGGATGAACCCGGAAGTGGGAGACACCGAAGATGCTCAGTAAAAACAAACGCGCTGCTTTGGCAATTTGTGCCATTCTGTGTGGCGATAAATCAAAAAAGCAGCAGGGGCTAAAAACAATAGCTCCTTAATTAGCTAGCATTAGCTCATGTTAACATTAACTTACCAGGCAGCTGCAACTGTGCGGCAATCTCCGTCCAACTTTTTTCCCGGTTGTTCCGGTCGTGATAAGTCTGGGAGGCCACGTCAAAAAGGCTTGGGTGAGCCTGCCACAGTTCCACCAGCTGTGCCTCCATTGCCTGGGTCCAGATCACTCTCTGCGCCGCCATGTTCCTCCGTGTTTTGACGTGACATCAGAGATTGCGCATGCTCTGTGCGAGAGGATGAGGCAAATCGGGTCGTGGCACTGCTTCTACTGTGCGATACCTTCACGAGGAGCGACCAGGATTTCAAACAAGTTTGATTTTCTTCCGAGCACACGATTTGTGATCGGGAGTTCGTCGTGAGGTTTTAATCGCTCGTCGTTACCCCACGTACACTGCACGAAGCACGACCTACGATTGGGTCGAAATTCGGCCCGATCCAAAAAATAGTCGCACGACTGGAAAATCGGCTCAAAACGAGCCGACAATCGCACAGTGTATGCTGGGCTTAAGGGGTGGACCAAAAGTGTTCGCGTTTTCGGTGCTGGAAAGTCAAGGGCAGCTTGAGCAATAAAGCTGATGTTGAAATTGACCGAAGTTCTCCTTTAAGAGTCCATAAGGTAAACTAATTAGTTATTACCTTTTCATAGCCTTAAAAGTGTTTTTGTGGCAGCAAACACAAAAACACATGAATCGCTGTCGTCACAGACCGTATTATTTGGGATGTCACTGGTAAACAACATCCAGTCTTTGTTTGCTTCTGTTCAACAGCTGAAAGTAGAGACCAGACAGAAAATGTGAGAGATGATGAACAACAAGCCACAAAAGTCCAAAGACGAGACACGAACCGGGAACAAAAGCCTGAAAAATGTCAGGCAGTGAAGCCAGAAGCTCCGATATGAATTCAGCTGAACTGAACTGGCCCAGAGTGGCCAAAATGATGCGTAACATTAAGATTTTGTACAAACTACCTTAATAAGTGTTGGTTTTATTTGTCCAGCATTCACTTCAGAATCATCAAGCTGTAGTTTCTCCCCGGCTCACTTTGTGCATCAGTTTTTTGTGATAGTCATGCCGCAGTAAAGGAAACCCAGAATGAAGCTCCAGAATCACTTCCAACATGAATACATCTACACTTTCATTAACTTCAAATTTAAATTCAGCATATATTCTCTGTGCTTCCTGGCAGGTCCCCAAACACAAATGAGCTGGAGTGTTTCCGGGGACCCTGGGACACATCTGGTTCTGCTGTGTGCCCGGTCTGGTATTTAGTAGATGTACCAATGACGAAATCTTTCGATTAGAACTAGGAAATTGCTTCTGTCAAGACCACTCAATGTGGGGAGATAGCTCGTGCTTGAATTGGGTCTCAATTTGAAAAAGAGGAGTAATCTAATGTGGCATCTTGATAACATTTATCGTGGAAAAGAAAAGACGGATTTGTCTCTGTGCCAGAGGTCTTTGGGTTCTGGATTTCTCTGTGCTGAGTGCCGGCATGCCCTTAATGCGTTAAATGTGTTTAAAGATGTTGAAGACTGTAGTTTCACTGTTCTCGATCACACAAAGCAAGATTGTTGCTATCCACTGATAATTCTGACTTACAAAATAAAATCAAAACTTGCTCAGCTGAACCATTTGGGAGGGGAAAAACCTCAAAGTACAGCGCATGTAGCCTGCACATGTTCCAATTAGGCTCTCTAAATGTTTAATAAGCACAATCAATGTGCAGAATGAAATCTGCAACACAGGGGTTCAGACCAAAGGAACTGTAACTCACTCTGTGGGTTACCTTTACCTTATGGAGAGAGAAAAAACCCTTTGTAAAGGACTCAGGCATTCCTTTCGTAACCATTTTAATGGCCAATGCCTCCTGGTCAAGAGGTGATCGCTGAATGGACTAATTCTGCAGGATTAGTCCTCTGTGGTGGTGATCCAGCCAGCCAAACAAATGTGACCTTATGGTGCAGAATCAGTGCATGAACAACTATACATTGACTCCATAGGAGGGGGCAGTTCAGTCAGGGGATTAGTGAGAATCAGCCACTCAGGCATACCCCTCCGCTTTCACAGTCTCCTTCTTGACTTTGAAAGACTTTAACAAAAATGACATCACAGACGGGGGGAGCTGGTGGCACAACGAGCCAAATACCAGAGAGGAAATTCAGGGCAAGGTAAGCCTATAGACAGCAGAGCTGAGCAAACTCAGAACCTTCCACAGTTTGTGCTCTAGGGATGTTTTTTCAGTCTCCAAAGGCCTTAAAGAGTGCTGGGGGGATAACAGCACAGAGAGGTGGACATGCTAGAGCTGGAAAACACAAAACACAGGCTTCACGTGTGTCAGGTGACCTTTTGTTCCCAGCAGGGCTCAGTTCTGCAGGACTGCACAGCCAAGTAAACAGTAAATGTTCCAGAGGATGGTCCGGTCCACAGGCTTAAGTAGCAACTGACAGACAATACTGAAGGTAAAATATGGTGGCTGCAGTGTAAAACACACAACTTTCCTGCTGAGTGTCACTGAGCATTACATCATGATGAGGATGCAGTCCAGTTCATAAAAGCCTTTAGATTGCCTTTTCTCAACGAGCTCTGCTCGACCTTTCACTGCAAAGATCCTCTCTAAACAGCAAGTGGCACTTTTTGCGACGCACTTTAAATTTCTTGCAGTAACACAGGATGGGACGGAGGTTGAATGATTAGAGAGAATGAAACTACATTGATTTTGCCCCCCCCCCCCCCGTGCATGAGTGCAGATGGGGTTTCCCTTCTGCAGGTTTCTCCAGGACTGAGCAGTGCTTCCTGTGACTTCCCTGAGCAGCGTGCATGAGAAAAAGTGTTTCAACAGAAACAAACCAATCGATAAACACAGCAAGGCCTGAGGTGCCGCCGAACAACTAATAAACAGAGCAACAGTGTGTGTGGGTAACCCTAACCCGAACAGAACAGAGCCCCACCAACAGAATCTTTAACACTATTAACAGAGCAAGGCTTTGGCTTAGCCGATCTCAGAGTTGATGGTTTGATACCCAGCGATGACTGCACGGATGAATGGATCCTGCCACTGACGAGCAGCTGGCACCTCGCAGGGTAGCCTCTGCCACGGTGTGTGAATATGTGTGTGAATGCTGACCCAAACCGACCGTCTCCATCCGGGATCCTGGCGACCAAAACAGGTACTTTAAGCCAAACCATGAAGTTTTCTGAAGCCTCACCAAGTTGTTTTATTACCTAAACCAGCAGCACAGCTCTGTGACAGCAGAGAGACAGAAAATTCATGTCAAGTTGCAACATAAAGAAATGTTGATTTGGAAGTTATCTGTGTTTTTTGCAGAAACATACTTGTTTGTCATCCAAGTGAAATGTGTCACTGTCTTCCCTCGTTAGGGAGGAAAGTCCTCATTGGACAGCTGACTGCAGCTGATTCTAAGCTCAGTGCTGAGGCTGTTCTTCTAGTAGTTTTCTAATACATAGTACATTTAGTTGCTTCTGTTCAACTCATATGGTTTCAAGGCTCAAATAAGGACTTCCGGTTCGTCCCACACACTCCTGTATTCTGATACAGATAATGGTGTACTCACCCATGGACCAGGACTTCATCATATTTCATTAAAATGTATAAATTAAAGTAATCATGATGGCCCAGGAGGTGATGAGGGAGAAGATTTAAACTTGGGTCCAGCTTACAAAACAAGAAGATTGACAGGTTGTCTGTAACTACATCATCTTCACTGCGTGATCTGCATTGGAACAAAAATAATTTCTGAATCTGAATCTGAATCTGAATCTAAGTGATCATTTACGAATCAACAAGCTGAGGACGAATCTCATTTAGTTCGTAATTCTTTGTGAAGGTCCTTGATCCACATACACAGAATCCATTATTTAATGTCTACCCAAATGGATTCATTTGGTTTGACGTCAGTACTTTCAGTCTTCCGATGTGCTTAACCTCTCTTATCCCCCACTTCTCATGAGCCACAGGGGCCTTCAACATCATCGGCTTTATGACACGACTGGTAAAGATCACTGGGATCCCCCATTCCTCAGGTTTAAGTCCTCTCACCATATTCTAATGCTCGCCCTATTAACAACCATTTATGACTGCGATGGCTGAAATGTGCTTACCAAGTCTGTCATCGCTGCAGCTTTGTTAGCATCAGTTGAGCCAATCGAATGTGAAATGGCTTGCTGGGTGACGAAACCCCCGACGGTGAACTCTGAGGCTCAGGGATTTGGTCCGGGTGGACAGGTGGTTCCACTGGAGAGGCAGGAGCTCGGCACAGAGCCTTTGAAATCTTGTCATCTGGAAAATGTGGCCGCTTTTGAGACGACAGAGGTCCACTCTACAAATAAGTCATTTAATCTTCAGTCTTTTTTTAGAGTAATAGCACCTTTCAAAACCACATTTGGATGTGCTCACAGTGAAAACAAATACAACTCAAAACAACACAGGATAACAAAACATCAGTTCAGATACAAGTATGTGAAGAATGAAACACTGTGCAACATGATGAAATCAGCCCCTCTGTTTCTAAAAGAATCAGACAGGTCAATTCAATTACACTTGATGTCTTTTTTAAGACGATGTCCCCTTAAAGTAGGTTAAATATGCCTGAGGAAAGTCAAATAATAGATTTAATGCTTGTTTTTTTAATTGAATGATGAAATCAATTACGAAGTTGCATACATGTTGCTGTGCACCTCTTCTGTTTGCTCTCAATCACTTCCTACGTTTGTTTTTTAACTGATGAAAAACGGACTTAATGTTGCTGATTCAGTTTTATGATGCCGAACACATTCATCAATAGAATTTATTATAAAGAGTCGCCTTGTATTTTCAAGGCAAATTAAATTCTAACTGGCTTTCTTCCATGTCTGTTGTTGTTCTGCTGTTTCCAGTCTGAACCTGCAGTCTTTCTCCAGGGCGACTCCACTGGTTTCAAAACAAAGTCCAATTGTGTATAATTATATGAGAAAATGAACCTACTTCTTGATTTATTACTTCAGTAGACATTTTCTGATTGAGTTTCTGGTCTCAATTGCTCGTTTCCGTCTTCTTCACAGCAGCCTCACGTTCATTTTTTTAAATGATGGTGCCATTTTTAGTAACATGCTTCACAAATCACTACCGTGGTGTGTCTTTGGGTTGTCAGTTATCAGATGTCAGATATCCTCTCAGCTCACCCCTCCAATCGAAACATGGTGGCTTCTCAAAGAAACCAAGCTGGCGACAGCTGTGATGTCACAGCCAGCAGTAGTTCACAATGGATGATGTCACTGTGGGTTTATGCTCGCGTGCAACATGTTCCATCAAATACTATTTTGTGTTGCTATCTTTCTTCTGTCTTGTGATCCAGAGTGTTTCCAGTCTAAACAGGGATTTAACATAAACAGGGAATTTAAAGAATACTTGACGCAGCCACAGTGTCCCGAGAAGAGAACAAATAAACTTTTTTCTCCCTCAAAGTTCAATTTCTACAATGTCTCTGCATGACAACGATGGTAAGATCAGGGTTATGGCAAAGAAATATCTTGAACACGGAGCTCTGTGACCGAATACAAACCCTCAGTCTTCTTCATGAATCTTAGATATGCTGCCAGCTCATCCACGCCCCGACCTTTACAGCTGTGCTGCAGTATTTCACCTGTTGCAGTAGCTGATACATCCGGGCGCTGAGCGGCAGTAATATGTCTTCTGCAGTCAAACTGAATGAATATGGTCTGACAGCAGTGGCATTTTTTCTTTTCTTCTGAAGTTCAAATATTGTGTGTCATACAAATCATGTTAACATTTCTTCAATACGTGTCATGTCTCACTCCCATTACATATATATGAGCTGACTTTAATGTCAGGAGGTAAACAATACTGACGTGACAACTCAGAAAGATGGCTGCCAAACCAGAGACCGCTGTTTGAGACAGCGGTTCAACTTTTGTAAGTGTGAAACCACTCTGTATTTTTAATGAGACATCAAGATACTTTGGGGGGAAATATAACTCGGTAAGCCAAAACACTCTTGTCCTAACCCAGCTAAGTGGTTTTCACACCTAAACCTAACTAGACCCTAGACCCTAAACCTAACTAGACCATGTGCACAGCGTGGTCATGAACCCGAAGAAATGTAAAGTTTCAGTATGACCACGGTTTTATTCTGACCTTTGCTTCATGTGCAGTGTTGTGTGTAACGCGTTACAGTAACGTAACTACTTATTTCGGGTAAAAAGTAGTGTAACGCGTTACTACTGAACATATGGTGACGAAATGCAGTTCCTCTTTCAGTTGGGCACAACGTTACTTTTCCCAGGGACAGATTTGACAGCGACACTGCCTCAGCAGCGCTCTTGCGCAATAGTCGCGGGCTCTCATTCCGCACTGAGGCTGGTACTGATAGCATGCAGAGAGCAGTCATATCATATCATGAGATAACTGCTGTAAACATGGAGATTAAATACGTCTATATTGTGCTTCTATGGTTTACTACTGCAACAGGGTTTCATTCCTTTTTTACTTTAAATCTGACCTTGAACAAAAGGTTGCGCGTGTTCCTCTTCCCTATCAGTGCAGCATATATACCAGATGGATTTGAGCTCTCCTTCTCAACCTGCCTTTTGCTGCTCCTTCGACTGAACTGCCCAGTTATCCAACGTCCACTCCTTCATTGCAGCTGACAGGTAAGTGGAGAATATGTGGGGGCGAGGAATCATCCTGAGGAAATACCAGAGAAATTCAACTGACCTCTGAGCTTGACACGGATCAGTGAACACTGATATTATCTCCTCCACACACACACAGACATGTAAACGCTCATGTGTTTGTGGGCCACACACTCAACACACTCTCATACCCAAATCAATCACTCGACTCAGAGTGCGCTAATGATGTTGTTGACGTTAATGAGGAAGGGGACGCGCTCTTGAAGGCAGCTAACGATGCTAATCATGGAGATATCACACTGATACCCGGTAACAAGGCTTCATGTCAGTGGATGAGTCATCGATTAACTTGGATGTGTGTCGTTAGGCGTGTGGAGCACTACTGGTTCAGGGTTTTCTAAGGTTATTCACACCCTGATCGTGTTAAATGCATCACAAGTTGATGGGATTCTTTTCCATCTACTTCTCAGCAGTATTTTCATGTCATTTGAACAGATTCCGTTGTAAAGTAAAACCTTGTGGATCCAAATAAAGTTTTGTGGACTTACATATTCAGTTTTTTTCTTTACTGGAGGCAACTGAAACTTTAAACATGAAAAATCAGTGGCGGGCATTCCTCCACTAAGGCCCAACAGTCCCCTTATGTGCTCCCTCAAATACCAGCCACCTAAATATTCCCTTTTTTCATTGAGATCCTGGCATTATGGGGAAAAAAATGTTGAGAAACACCCTACCTCACAGTTTTAGAGAAATGAGAAAACATTCCTGGATCCGTCCCTTTGAGCAGGGACACACCAAAAGCTAACTGGGTCTATTCTGGGCTGAGACCCAACCTCAAGTTATATGGAAATCCGTTCTGTAGGTTTTGTGTAATCAGGCTGACAAACCAACCTACTAACAAACCAACGAACAAACACTCACCCCTCGGTAAATGCCTAATTTGATTTTTTAAATCTCATTTTCAATCCATGGGTTTGAATCTGCTGCTGTTAAGGTCTCAGCTCTCCTGGCTTTCCCATTCAGCCTCAGGAACATGAGTGAGGTCCAGCACTGATGCTGGTCAGAAGCACACTATTGTCTAAAGGTCTAAAGTGTTTCATTTCCTTCATTGGAACCAAGGGCCCAAACAGCCCCAGGCCACTGCAGTGACAGAGGGGCGGGGGCAGGGCAGTCCAGGTGTTTCTGCCCTTATCCTGCAGTTTATATACAACATATATAGATAAATTGTGCTGCATCATGATGGGAAGGCAAGTTTATCAATGAAGCCCCACTCAGAATTAATGCAATTCAAAGTGCTGTACAGGAGCAAAGAAGTACATGGAAATACGTCATTAAGGAAACAATACATTGTATTCAAAAGACAATAATAACAAAAACAAGCAAATAAATAGTTACAGATTAAAAAGAAGACGTTTGATTGTATTGTGAACATGCCTGATTTAAATGAGCTCGCTCTGTCAGCAGATCTCGTTTTCCAAACGCTAAAAGCTTCACATTGTTTGGTTTTGATCCGGAGAACACGGAGTAACCTGGGTGGTAAATAACAGATGTCCTGAGAGCGTTCAGTGCTTTATAGACAAGTATTTAATCATATGTCCTTTGAATCACAGGCAGCCAGTGCAGTGGTGTAATGTGCTCCACTGCAAGATTTTGAGCATCAGCCTGTCGCTAAATGATAAATGACCTGATTCATTCAAACTGACGGAGTCTTTCTCTCAAAAAAAACCCATACATTCATATTCAAGAAGATAGAAAGAAACATGTTACTTGGAACAGAGTCAAACTTATTTGCATTGCACGCTTTGGTGTGCAGCTCACTGGCAGCCTTAAATATCATTTACCATCCTCCAGCTGATTGCAAATCTGGGCTCTGGTTTCCTTTCTTTATCTAAATATTAATAGTCTCCATTACACGAAAATTACTTTCATCTCCGACTCACACGGAGGGATTAGATTTTAATCAACGCATTAAATATGACTTTCTATTCCTGCAGATGGGAGAGGATGGCAGGCAGTCAATTAGCATCATGCTCTGTTTGCGGTCTCACAGCGAAGCCTTGATAAAGTCTCTGTTATCACCGAGGCTGCCAAAGCATTAACTAAAACCAGAGAGTGACACGTGGGAATGAGGCAACATACTGACGAGCTTCTGTCAAGGATTAATGCATCAATGTGACTTTAAAACATCTTTTGAAAAGAAATCTTTTGACTGAATAGAACCAAACACTGATGTTATAGATTGTTTATTTTCTCCAACACATACTAACGTGACATCTGAAGATCAATCTGCCATCACAGCTCCTCCAGAACATCAGTCCTCACACAGACACTGAACTGGAGGCATCTGCTGTACTTTGGACTTCAGTTGTTCTGCTGATAATCACAACGGGAATTTATGGAAAGAAAGCTGTGAAGCATTTTGGCCAAGAAAACTGCTTTTCATAAAGAATATCAGCAGCCCAAATGTTTTCACTTTGCCTCACTTACTTACCTTTTCAAGGGAAACTCACTTTGCAGCAGCTATTGAAATACAACATAAGACATGAAGTACATATGTATGTAAATATAAAATACACAAGTCATTGTGACTGAGTCATATTAAAACAAGCAGCATGAGACTAAGAAGACTTTGCATCAGCTGCTATCTCACACTACAGCTCGACTGTCACTAAATACTTCAGACTGTCAGTTGCACTGATTATTTTCCTGCACTGTCTTCTTCACATTTGTTTTATTTTTACTATTATATTTATGTGAGTGATCTGTTTTTTTATATGGGTGAAATATGTGTGTGTATGTATAAACTACTGGATGTCCAAAATGTCCCTCGGGATGAATAAACTTTGTGTTGAACTTGTTGTATTCCTGATGACAGTCGCTGTGTTCTCATGGAGCCAAAATAAATACTGTCCCATATAAACGATACCAACGTATGTATGTAAATGCATCATGTTGAATTAACAGTTGAATCAAGACTTCAGGCTAAGTTTCTAATCTGATAGAATGTGTTCACTCCTCTGCTCCACGACGAGCTGCACTGAGGCAGAGCTAATCCCAGGTGAGATCAATAAAGCCTGATCAGCCTGATGACAGCAGCAGGCAGGCTCGTTCCCTGTTTGTCGGTCAGTGGGGTATTTAAACCAAACCGGAGTGGTTTGTGGGGTGATGTTAGAGGCTCTGGGGGCATAACATGGCTCACACTGTCATGTTTATTGGTATGCTCCTATCTTCTGCGGTTTCAGCGAGAAACTCTTTCAGTCAGAGGCTGTCTTGTTACTTGCCGGTGCCCAGGAACCTCAATTTTGGAGTAAAGTGAGTTGCCTGTTTTTTTGTTTTTTCTGGGGCTTCCTGTGTGTTTATCAACGGTTCCTACCATCTTATCACAATGCTCCTACATCTATGTGATCAAATGCCTCAGTCTCTAATTTGACAAGTGAACATGGCTGTACTTCTGCCTCATTGTCCCCAGATGCGTGATGTGTATTTCAGTGACTGATAGTGTTGCTATGAACCTGTTCCCCTTAAAGATCTCATCGTGCTTATAAAATGACTCGGACCTAAAATCCTTTTCTCTCAGAACTGCACCTCGTCCTCATGAATTTGTGAACCTCGCTGAGCTGCCAAAGTCCTGGGACTGGAGGAGCGTCGATGGCGTCAACTATGCCAGTGCAACTCGTAACCAGCACATCCCTCAGTACTGCGGCTCCTGCTGGGCTCATGGCAGCACCAGCGCAATGGCGGGTTAGATTTCTCCTGTTGGAGCTTGTTGAAGATCTGTTGAAATGTGTGTGTCTCTGAAAGTTGCATTTGAAATCTACAGCCATGTGCGTGAGAAACTGCTGATGCATGCTGACGATACTTTTCAAAGCAAGTATGTTAATACAATGTAGTCTGAACTCAAACTTCTCTCAGAAGCTTCTAGAAAAGACGGGAGGCTAAAGAACTCCACATGAATTCTGCTCACCTTCATTAAAAAGTCAGGAAAACCTATTTTAGACCAAAATGACTGGGTATGAACGGTAACAGTACTGACAAATACTCAGTCGTCAACAGTGACTTCTGACGACTGGTACCAACTGTGGCTGTGCTAAATGTGAAGCTAGACGTGGCAAGTGATGATAGCCAATTCTCCTGAATTTATAGTTTGGACACTACTGGAAGGAATCTGACTATTTCCCCAGAACGGTATGCAGATTACATTTTGTGAGTGAATAACAGATGGAACCTCCTTATATAAAATCCTTTCAGTCTTGTGCTGAGCTTTTCCAAGGCAAAAGTGACATTTTTGGGGAACTTTTCTGCTTCATAGATCGCATCAACATAAAGCGGAAAGGAGCATGGCCATCTGCTTACATTTCTGTCCAACACGTGGTCGACTGCGCTGAGTCCGGCTCCTGTCACGGAGGAGACCACGGAGGGGTGTGGGAGTACGCTCACAAACATGGCATCCCCGACGAGACTTGCAACAACTACCAGGCCATCGACCAGAGTAAGAACTCAGTTTGCCCTTTCAGTTCATGAGACTTTCTATTAAACTAACTTTTCTTTTCTCAGAATGCCAACTGTTCAATTCATGTGGAACTTGTACAACTTTCGGGACATGCAACACTGTGCAGAACTACACTTTGTGGAAAGTAGGTGACTTTGGAGCCATTAGTGGACGGGATGATATGATGGCAGAAATCTACGCTGGCGGGCCAATCAGGTTTCTAAATTGACCTTTTGCAGAGTTGTACCAATGACATTCTGTTTTCAACAATTTCCCCACACTGGAGTTTGATGATGGTTAATCGCATCAATTATTCTACCAGCAACCGCTATAAATGCCAAATCACTTTCCTTTTCTCAATGCACAAATTGACCTGCTCTCCCTTCAGCTGTGGAATCATGGCCACGGAAAAACTAGACTCCTACAGCGGGGGCCTGTACTCGGAGTACACCGACAGTCCTGACATCAACCACATTGTGTCGGTCGCTGGCTGGGGAGTAGAAAATGGCACTGAATACTGGATTGTGCGCAACTCGTGGGGAGAACCGTGGGTGAGTAATCATGTAACTCCATGGCCTCAGTCCCTGCATGGTTCAGTAGCTTTTAAACTTGGCATTTAAAAATTGGATGTTGGAATGAAATGCAGTGGGTGTGCTTGATTTACGATCCTAGTGACCTTGATTTATTTCTTTTTAGGGTGAGAAGGGCTGGCTCAGGATTGTAACAAGCACCTACAAAGGAGGAAGCAGAAGCAAGTACAATCTGGCTCTGGAGGAAGACTGCATTTATGGAGACGTGATTGTACCCACAACCTATCGATAGAGGTCAAGGCTTTGTCTTTGGTCCTCCTGGTAGTAATGACTCTGCTCAACCTTCATGTTTGACTAGTGGCCAGATTTGCACCCCTAAACTGATTTGTCATGGTCAAACTGCTCAAACCAGAAAAATAAACTGCTTTTGATCAACTGCAACATTTTGTTTGTCTGACGGGGCAGCAGATTCTGAAATGGAGTCACTTGGCTTTGATCGCTTCCTCAGCAGCTGGATTGCAGTAGCGTAGGTGGAAGCTTCTGGTATTCAACACTATAACAAGCCAGTTTTATGGTCACAAGTGTGCTCGCTGCCTCCATTCTGCCAAAGGAGCCATCACTACAGTAACATCGTGTGTAGACTAAAGCATTGAGACTCTTTGCCTCCCTGTGAATCTAAATGAGTTGGCTCAGTGCATCATATTTATATGCAATACAATGAAGTCATTTTCAGGGACAAAATGAAAATTCTTTGACATTGTCTAACTTTGAGTAGTGTGACATCAAAGGAGCGAAGATGAACACTTGGAACACAAACTTCTGTGGCTGGGGGGAAAATGTACCTCTGGTGATGCCAATCCACATGTAAACTTTGACTTGCGATGTTGTAACAATGGTGAAATAGACTTTCAGTTCTACAGCACTTTACAACTCCCATCACTCATACACTGATGGCTGAGGCTGCCATGCAAGGTGATTGCTGCTCAGGAGCAGCTTGGGGTTCAGTGTCTTGCTCAAGAACACGTCAACATGCAGCTTGGGGAGCTAGGTATGCCAATTTGCCAATAGGGAATAAAAAACATGTGGGAATGACCCCTCAAACTTCCTACAAACCAGCAAACTGAGTTCAGTGCACCTCACGTCCTGCACGGTCCACAGTCAGCACCAGCAGGATATTCATTCCCTGCCTTGTGTATGTGACTGCAGCCAGATACAAATACCGTAGTCCAGCAATACATCCTACCCCCTCCATGGGGAGAACTCCCTCCTGTAGGGTAGATGGATTTGCGTTGAGTTAACAAGTAGGAGCTCATACGTTGAGTAGTCTTTCACTGTAGCTTTTCTAGCAGGAGGTGAGAAATGTTTGAGTTTCCAGTTGTCTGGATCACGGCATACGAATGGATGCTTTTTATTATGCTGATATGTCTCCTTGCATCTTAGACTCCTAGCAAGGATGTGAGAAAGATGTGAGGAAAGCAAGGACATGCCTGCCTCCTCCCTCCATCCCTCCAGGAATAGAAGATCCTCCATGATGACAGTGGAACTATTTCCAGGTCATGGGAGGAGAGGAAGCATAAGACAGCACTGTAAGAATGACCCAGTGTTGGTAGCAATTTGATTTGAATTTGGGGGGGCTCATCACTGACTACATTTTGGGTGAACTATTCCTTAAGGATCGGTTCACCTGAGACCACATGCCCCACAAACCTGCATGTTTTAGGTTACTGCCCTGTGCACACTGAGAAGCACTCAGTTTCTTTTTTTCAAAAGTTGTGAAATTAACTTCAGATCTCGGGGGAACAACTTTGCTCTGGAGGTACTTCAGAAATGTATATTTCTTTCTATGAACTCTGGAACCGAATTAGCTTTTGCCTACATGTGCATGTATGATACAAGGTCAGGTTGTAGGAGGGTTTAAACACAATACTGTGGAGGGTTTAGAGCTCTACACTGACTGGTTGTCATGAATGACATACAACAACCCTGCTGTCATGGCGTTGGGACTCAGGTCACAGCACGACTGAACAAAGCCGGTCTCTTTCAAAAGCCGAATGACATTTGTTTGTTCTACATCTCTGAGCTTGATAAAGAGACCCACCTCTTTTATTGACTGACAAGCTTTATTAGTTTCAATTCTGTTATGCTTCTGGAGCAACATTCAGTTTAATCACCAGTTATCTACAGTGGCACACACAAACGCACACAGCCATCCTCTGAGTTTATGTGCAATTACAAAGAGCCCATTTTCTTGCTGTTCAGCCGGGGAACAAAAGCAAACTGAGCACTTAGATATTTGGTTCAGGGGACGCAACAATAATAAAAATGCATAAACACAAGCTGCTATGCTTTGCTGCTGATATGGAAATGCTTCCCATTAACTGCAGTTTCCATTCAGCATCTCTGGGGAGAACAAAGGATAATCAAACCTTCTGCGGCGCTGGTAACTTCAAGCCTCCAAAGCGAGGCGAACCTTAAGCCCATAAAGCCGTGGCGTGTCCGAGTGAAGGCCCACTGTGAAAACAAATATTGAACGTAATTTGGTTGCTTGATATTATGCGATGAAGCCCCCACCCCTCCAGCGATCTTTCACGTGAAATCAAATTTGTGCTCTGATTAAATTTCCTGCATGTTTTCTCATTTGCATAATCACAAACAGAGCTCTAATGGCTGTGAATGAAAACACGTGGTAATCTTTGGGTCTGAGGCTCACAAAACAAAGAGCCGTCTTTCTAGTGTGACAAGAAAAAAAAGGTATGAAAGATGCAGGCTGCAAATGCACATGAGCCATTTTCATACTGAGTGATTCAGCATTCATCTTCATTACAGCAATCGATATGGCAAAATGGATTTTTCAGCAATTCCTGCAAACCCATTATGTATTGTTTCAGTGATCAATATGCGGCTCTGTAAACACAGAGATGGAGGAGAGGTTGTTATATGAAAAGAGTATTACTGAGCCTTCTGGTCGTGCTGAATCCTGGATTATCAGCTTAAAGAGAGTTGGAGGGTATATCCACTTCTGAAGTATCTTTGAGCAAGGCATTGCAATGATTTATCTTTGGCAGCTGCCTCTAGCAGCAGTGTAGGAATATGCAGACAGCTTCCCTGTGTGTGTGCTTTGTGTAATCCTTCCTCATGCACTCGCCTCTCCAAGGCCACTGCTGAAACTTGCCTCATGAAATAAGCAGCAGAGAACAAAAGGATGAGCAGACAGCCACGGAACATCCTGCTGCTTCACAAAAACACATTTTCTGATTTAGCTTAAGAGGTTAGAGACACCATATCTGATGTTAATCATTCAAAACATGCCCAAATGATGCATTTAAATTATTACTATGAGCATATGAGCAGGATCAGATTTCTTCATGCGTTCCACAGTAACATCCATCATTCATTTATCGTGTCAAATATGAATCCAGCAGACTTTTCCACCCGGAATGAGACAAATCTCATTTCTGTTTGCCAAAAACACAAGGCCTGGATCACAGCACAGAATGTGTTGATGATTCTAATCATAATGCATGAAGCAGATTAGCTCAACGAGATGGTTTAAATCACTCATTATCATAGCGCCAACTTCAGCAAAACGTGCATTTGAGCTGATTTGCATTGCATAATACATCTGAAGCACAACAGCAGAACAAATTGAGTTGTGAGCCTCGTGTTGCTAATCAGCCCACGCAGGAAATATGATTTGATCATAAAAAACCAAACATCTTCCTCAGCCAGCCTCCACTTTTCCTGATGATCAGTGTTTTTCAATGCTCAGGCCAAAAACAAAACACTCACACAACAATCACTTAGTCAGTGTGATTCCTTAATCGATTTACAGCCACAGCCTCCCTGCTGATGTTATGCATCATTCCTCTGCTAATCTCACTTCCTTGTCCAATATACTTGTGCAACCTCGAGGCGGCCGCAGAATTAGCTTTAGTTAATGGATGAGTATTAATCCCTCTTAGTCACAACAAAATGAAGGCATAATGTGGCCATGAATATTTCAGCTACGCTGCAGCAACACAGGAATCTGCTCGCACAATCTGCCCTGGCTTGCAAAAAAAGAATTGGCGATCACATACATTATTAATGCTTCATCATAAAATTCATATTTTGCACCAGCTGAATGGGAGCTCGGAGTGGGAATCCAATGAGCAGTCAATACTATTTCAAACTAACTTGCTGAACAAACAGAACAGACAGAAATGGACTCTAAAACATCGCAGCTCGTCGGAGCATGCTTTTATCACTCTGTCTCCGAAGGTTGTGCATTCTTAGTAGATCCCTTAAAAATAGATGTGAACCTTCCAAGTCAGTGAGTTCCTGCAGCCTCCCCCTGGAAGTTTTAATTAGAGCACCAGTCACTCGTGTTATCGTTGTTTCAAGAGAGCCGCTTCCACATTCCTGAGCTGCCCACTTCATCACAGGATCAGAGGCCCGCAATGAGTGCACTGTTTAGGACCACTGCCTCGTATCCCCTGCTGGATCTTACCTCAAGAGTCCAGATCTGGATCAACTTCTGTTAGTGATGGAGAGCCAGAGTGCTCAAATATAATTAGCAGGATTATTTTAGGGACATATTGTGCATTTATAGACTCAGAATAGATCCCTGATAATAAAAAGAAATGGTGCCAGAGCAGCACATGATACAGATCCCTCTGTGTTCATGAGCTCTCCACGTACGAACATGCAGAAATAGACGAGAAGACACTCTTCATGTAAATGTGCTGGAAAACACCCTGTAGCAGCCACAGCAGAGCTCTGTGGCACCCGGAGTGACTGTCAAAGGTTTTCTATGTTGTTGGTGATGTTTCAGATGAGCAACTGATACCTAACTCATACCTCAAGCTATAACTCACTGCTCTCAAGTAAAGGTACAGCTAAAGGCATTGTGGTCCGTGTTATCAAAGCAACGGACAGCAGGAGGTGTTTGTAATGTCTCTGAGGAACTCTACAGCCAACAGATTCGTCTGAGACAACGCGGAGAAGCCGTTTCTCAACACATCCTGTCATACAAGGTCGGAAATGACAACATGTATGTGGAAGAAATGAAATCTCACAGCCTTTATACAATTCTGAGAAGAGAAATAAAGATAAAATCTTGGAGTTTGGAACCACATCAGGGTGAGATATCACTGTTGTGATTTGTGCATCATCACATGACCATTTCATTTTGAATGTAATGTGAAAGTAAGTCTTCTAATCGACGAGGTCTGCGTGGTCGTCTGTATTCACCGGACTATTAGTGACGATGTTTGATCCACTGTCAAACTATCCTGACAAGACATCATGTGTTCCTCTCACAGGGTTGGGAAAGAAGTGTTTCAGGTATCAACACGGATTCTTTCTTTCCTTTTCTTTCCTTTTGCTGTCTTACTCTTATTGTCCTCATGATACATATTACATGTAAAGTCCTCGTAGACTTGTAACTTTGAGCAGTCAAAACAAAATCAGCCTTGAGTAAATGCACAACCAGTTAATGAGACTCACTTGGTCTGATCGGTTGTGGTCGAATCAAAGCACAGAACATTCTGCCTCCACCCAGAAACAATGGAGTAGAATCAGATTTGATTTTAAAAAAACATCAGCAACTTCCAGTTTACGTTGTGACTCCTCAGAATAATCCACAGACCGACACTTGTCCCAGGAAGTCCCTCTGGAGACGTAACCAGATGAATTTGGACGCTGTTACTGGAGAGGAAGTCTGCCACAGTTCTCACGGCTGAGTCAGCGGTGGAAGTTACTTTTCACACCATGAAAGAAAGAAAAATTAAGTAGAAATCTGAGGTCCTTCAATTTGATACTTGACTATAATTCCAAGGACAAATTGTATTTTTACTGCACAACCTTTATTTGACATATTTAGTTACTGGCTACTTTGCAGATGGTGATTAATAATACAAAATACAATCAAGAAGTATAACATGCTGTATTATTGGGGATCAAGATAAAACTTTATTGATCCAGTAGTGAAATCAAACCACTATGACAAGCGTCGTGGCAGTGCCATCTCTCTCTGCAACACCAAAGTAATATCAATATTAATACAATAACTCAAATTCAATCATATATTTTGTTCTGAGATGTGCCGTCCTGCTGACCGCCTGCAGGAACTTGCAGTTGCAACAGAGTACTTCTACACTTTTACTCAAATAAGCTCAGAGAACTTCTTCCATCGCTGCTCTGAGCGCCACGAACACGTCCAGGCCAGAGCGAGGTCAGCAGGAAGATATATTGTTTTGTAATTTGGGTGAACTGACACTTTAGCAACCCTACACCATGCCAGAACATGTTTGTTTGTTCTGTAGCTTTACATTAGTTGTGCAGACTCCAGATGTATATTGTATATTATGTAGATTATTCTAGTGATTCCGTCTGCGTGGCTTGTTTGTATGCTCCTCTCTCCAATCGACTGATGACATGCAGTCGGTGAACATCATGGTGACTTCTGTCTTCCAGCCTTCATGACTGTAGGCTGTGTTTGCTCCCTCCTTCACAGAGAGGAGCAGAGGAGGTGGAGAGGCAGGCAGGGTCCGACCGGTCTGCACTGTGCTGCCCCCTGTTGAAGGCTGCTGGCTGTCGTGTTGACGTCAGCACTGAGCTGCTGCTCTGACTGGATCTTATGAAAGCACGTGACAGCTGAACACAGTTTGTTTACTAAGTTTACCTCTCTGGAGGTAAACACACCTTTGATTCTAACTAGAATAATAATAATAGTAATAATAATAATAATATTAATCTGGAGACACATGTTCAGTATGTATACAGGCTGGTGTTCCAGCTGAGGGAATGTGCATTTATGAGTAAAAACATTCTTTAGTTTGCAAAAATGTAAGAAAATGATCTACATATGATATCGTGTGTTTTTAATTGAAAATGCCTTTTTCCACTAAACTCGGTGACACATGAAGGATTGTTGTTTCATACGTTTGTCTCATCTTGACTACATTTGAAGATGGTCAAAGCATGAGCGCAGTTATTCTCGCTGCGCAGTGATATGATGCTGCTGTCTGGAACAAAGGCCTCTGCTCTCTTGGCACGCGAGGGGTTAAGGTGCGCGAACGCCCGCGTTGGCGTTGGAGGTATTTCACGCGCAGTGATCAACATATTGATTCACCAAACATGCGGACTTGTGATGTTTTACTACCAAGGAGGAACAAAGAGCCGCGCTATGCTCCTCTGATGGATCAGCAGTCGCGCTGAAATAATGTCATTAACTACAGTACAGGCTTTGTGCGCGGAATGACACTTGCCCGAATCATTAACTACCAACTACTTGTTTTTAAAAAAAGAAAAGAAAAGTGCCTGAATCCACAAGCGCCTGAATGATGATCGAGGTCGACAAAGCGCCTGCCGCAAGAAAACAAGTCTGTCCAAATGTGGCTCTGAAGAAAGGGGAGTCCGCTTTCAACCTGATCACAAACTTGGTTTTGAAGGGAGGGCGCCCCGCCCTCCTGGTCCTTATAACCAGAAAGCCTGTTTGCAGGACGCTCAAACACAACAGGAACACTGGAGACCACATCGACGTGCATGAACCAGTCCTGGAGACGAACTCTGGCTACAAAGACTTTACGGATTACGGTCGTTGTTTCGCCTTTTCGATCGCAAGCAGAACGAGCAGAAGTGGCCATGGATTTTCTGAATCACAACTATTTGAACGCGCGCAGCCCATATGACTATACTTTTAATTTCTGGAACGACTATCTCGGGCTGACGACGTTGGTTACGAAGAATAATAAGCTCAGCATGCCCCAGAACCCCAACTCCATCACCGAGTCCCTGAAAGCGACCCTGGGCTTGGACGATTCCCCGGCGTGTCCGTGCGTAATCGCGGGCGGCGTTGGAGAGAGCGGGCACATGGACTGCTGCTGCCCGTCCGGGAGCCCCCCGCCGGCCTCCATCCTGGACTTGAAGGAGCGTTTCTCGATACTGAGCCCCTTCCAGAACCAGCTCGGCGTCCAGCCGGAGCGAGAGGTGGGCTTCGGAGGGAGCTTCGCGGGGTTCGATCTGTTCGGCATGGAGAGGAAGATGCGCAAACCCGCTTCTCGGAGCAAGCAGGAGCCCAAAATCTGCGTCTTCTGCCGAAATAACGGAGCTCCTGAGGAGGTGTACGGCTCTCACGTCCTGAAGACTCCGGACGGGAGGGTCGTGTGCCCGATCCTGAGGGCCTACACTTGTCCCCTGTGCAGTGCCAACGGGGACAATGCCCACACGATAAAATACTGTCCACTGTCAAAAGACCAGCCATCCCAGCGACCACTGAAGGGAGGGAGGGCTGTGGGGGGTAAGAGGATGAAGATATTCTGAGCAGACATGACTGTAAAGTAAAACGAATTGCACTGAACAATTTCCAGATGACTGTTTTGATTTCGGCTCGAGCCTTTATCCAGTTTCATAAACACATTGATTTGATCTTTTTTTTTTCTCTCTAAGATCTCTTATATTTTTATAGTTCTTTTATCCACATAGAATAATTTTATGCTTTATACATTGGATTTATTTTTCTTGCTAGTTTGTAGTCATTTGAGCGTGTGCATATAAAGACATGTATCAATAATCACAACAAAGTGTGAATACGTTTTAAGACAAAGTATTTTGGTCATGTAGGGAAACACACTGACATTGGCTAAAGGGGATGAATGTCATATTTCTACCAAGTATTTTTGTACGGTGAGCTAAGCTCACCAGGATTTTTTCTTTTCTCGTCTTAGAAAACCAAAGTTATGTTTGCCATTAAAGAAGCTGAAGAATGTGTCATTGATGAGTACTTGTGTCTGACTGGAGGAGCAACTCTTCATCCATCTGCCTGCCCAAAAAACTCCACAACATATTTTCCAACTTGCTCCTAAAGTTGACATTCAATCTGCAGGCAGGAAGGAAAAAAAAGAAAAAAACAGACAATGTGGCCTCTGTTTGGAGCTCGTGTTCTCCGGGGAACATTATAATCAATTGTTGCCAAGCCAAACCTCTTTCTCCAATCCTATGTGATGAGATCTGACTCCAGCGGTCAGAAATGAGAGATAGCCGACATTTTCTTATGTTTACATTCCCAAATAAGGGCGACACACTGGATTTCTTTCTCTGTCAGGTCTCTCTCTCTCTCTCTCTCTCTCTCGGTCTCTCGGTCTCTGGTGTTTGATTGTTTCGGTTCTGCCTGACAGTGTTTTCACCAGAGAGCCTCTTCATGGGCAGTCTGCTCTGTGACATCCTGTCGCTCCCAGTGTGGGGCTGAAAAATAGCAAAATGAATGTTAGTCAGCAACAACATGTTATCCCGTCATTTCTTTTCCTGAAGAATCCCAAAAAAGATGCAAAAATGTGGTGAATGTATGATGAAAGTGTCACTTGCAGGACTGCACATGTCTGACAGTTTTGTTTACCAAAGGAAATTCATTGCATTGAAGAAAGAAGAGAGATTTGCTGTATTGTATATAAAGTGATGTTTATTCAGTATTTTAACATTACAAGTGACTTCAGAGGGCGCTACCTCAACAGGATTTTGTACTTACATGTCAAATGTCAACAGCAGTTTATTGATATAGTGCTGCCATTTATAATAAGGGTTTTGATAGTATTTTTGATCTTTGTATAACATAATTGTATTTTCATTTTGTTGCATTTAACATGACGGAAGTGAATTTCCAAGAAGCTATAAGCATTGCTCACCAAAAGGTGATTGTCTGTACATAATGATTATTCCCATACTTTGAAAGTGTAGTTGTTGATGTGACATCCTGAGAGTGTGCAGATCACACGCGGCGGACAGAAATGTGCCACTTTTAACAGAGGTTTTTGATTAAATGAATAATAGAAAAAGAAACACTGTTGAACTTTGTTATTTATATTTTACCACAATTTTCCTGTATGCTGCTGTGCAGAATAACAACATATGAATCCACTAGAGAAATAAAAACTTATCAAACACGTGGATCTATGTGGTCGTGTTCTTCAGCTGGTTCATGAACCGGCTTTAAAGGAGTTCAGCTCCACTGACTGAACAAACAAGCTGACCTTAAAGGACAACTCAACTTCTCACTGTTTTACTTTGTTTACGTGTGGCGGACCCTGCCACCTCTCTAGCTTCAAACAGCGTTCTGGGACCTAGTTGTCCTTTGAGAACAGCTGGTTTATTCACTGATAGAAAGAATGAATATGTCTGAGTTTGTTTTATTACCCCATAATTCCTGGAAAAATTAAAGATCTGACTTTGAATTACTTCTCCAGAACTACATGGTGCCTCTTTAAGCAGAAATCTTCGCAGGAGTCTAAAATGGGGCGTTTTAGTGATTTGAAGGTGGTCTGATTAAATCAAACACGTCGACGGGAACGTCCCTGCTTTCTCTCATCGGCCTGCGAAGTGACTAAGTCACACACTGTTGAGCCCTCGTGCACACAGCAACACGCTCAACAGAGAAAAACGTCTCTTTAACCTTTTGCTTTTGGACAAACTCAAACTGATCTGCTGCTCTGGCATCTCAAAGATTTGTCTCTGAAGGACAAACACAGTGCCACGGTTGTTTAGGGAGGTCTGCCCACACAAGAATGTCTTGGCTTGTGCCTCGCCATTCAAATGGATCATGTTTGCACTGAAGTGGATTGAATAGCTGGCCCTCCCGGCCTTCTCCGCCTGCCATCTGTGGAATGGCTGCTGCGGACATATTAACGGGGCTCGAAACAGGCAGCAAGCTTTGCTGCTGCGCCTTGTTTTTTGGGAAAAAATCAGAGCAATGCACAGTTGTGCAGCTGCGAGAGCTTACCGCAGCAATGAGGGAACAGTAAATAGAGATAAACCAGGATGAGTTCATGAATGACTTTACTGTCTCAGCAGCAAAACAACCCCAGACATTCATAATTGTGGCTGATGCTGAGCGTACAGTACAACAACACATCAAGTCGACTGCACGTACATACATAAGCCCGAGGCATCCGTCTGGTGTCATCCACACCTAGGCTGTTCCTCCCTCCCTCCCTCCCCCCTCCTCTCCATCCCCCCTCCTCTGTCTTCATGCATCTCTCCAGCTGAGGCAGCAGCATTAAAAATGGATGACTACTAAGTGCAACAGGGATTTCTCTCAGTTAGAACAGTGGTGAAAAAGCCTGGCGGGCTAGTATTTCATGCAAACACAGTCAGCTAACAGGTCTTATTCCCTCTACGCCGCAGCCTCCATTAGCCACTCAGCAGACAGGGCCCATATAATCTGTTTAGTTCAACCATTTATGAGATATGTATCTTTCATGATCATATACTATGTCAATATACATTATGTGTACACAACAAGTCTCTCTGCAGAGCTTGACAGAAGAGCGATGTTTGTTTCAAGACGAGATGTGGGGCAAGAACTTCTGCCACGAGGTGTAAGTTCATAAAAAGAAGAGACGAGCGAGGACAGCGTTTTAATCAAAGGGCAGCGCTGACGCTCAGGTGTTGACTCCAGGTGGTTATCACCACGAATGAAGCTCCAGGATTCCCTCTGGCAGCTGATTAACATTTAGCTCGTGCTCTGCAGCATTAGTTAGTCTTTGCTGTTAATGTGATTTAGAGGATTCATTAATTCTCAACATCTCGGCGGCTACGCTGGATATTTCCTCATTAAAGTGCCCTGTAGTTACAGTAGATCAGTGGTTCCCAGCCTTTTTGTCCGATGTGCCGCTGGAGCCCGATCAGATGGTTCAGGCTCGGGTTCTTGTCTTTATTCTACCATTTTTCTTCATGAGTCGGTTCGATAAAAGATCGTTGCGTCTATGGTTCAAATCCACTGAAGATAAGTTATCCTGGCATTGTCTGTTTTTCCAACGTTCGTTTATACCACCAAATTCATGCAGTCCACCATTTAGTAACTGACTGCTCTGCATTCTTTTATATACTGTATGTATTATATACTGAAGACCACAGAAACAACACAACAGCAAAAATACTAAACAAAGACCGCTTTCTTTTTAAAATCACTGGTCAATATGGGCAATATCAGCAAAACCGTCTGCCATGTGGTGTAAGTTTACAAAAAGAAGAGATGAGTGAGGAAAGTGTTTTCATGGAAGGGCAGCGCTGACGCTCAGGTGTTGATTCCAGGTGGAATTCACCCGGGACGTCAAAAATGGATTGAGCCAGTTTCTATTTTTACATTTGCATCGGACCTGTCGTTTCACCTGCTGATCATTTGAAGGAGATGAACGTTTCAACCAATTATTTATTACTTTTACGCAGTGTTGCAAAAGGCAGAGAAGCTAAAGTAGAGATATCACGATGAAATATTACTTTGGTAACAGTGGAAGTCATCCATATGTATCCATACATGACTGATATTAACTGCTCTGAAATATCAAGAGAAATCTTCTGATAAGAAATATACTCAAGTGTCAAAAGTAAAAGTAAATCATGTTTAGTGTTTGAATATGCTGTATAGTATCTGTAGACCGATCATCAGTCCGACTGATTATCAGATTCAGTGTTGTTGAAATCATAGTTTTGTTTTTGATTTTTTTTGTTTTAGTCACTTTCCAATAAAAGTTCTTTGAAAGTCTGAAACTTTGACTCTGATGAGGTTCTTGACTCGATGAACTCCTGTTTCTCTGCACAACACTGGAGACAGTTCAGAGAGTGTGTGATCATTTTCATCTTCAACACAAATACTTGGATGTACAGTATATCTCTGAATTACAATACATAATTAGATACCTAAAAATTGTATCTAAGAATGTAAAAAAATAAATGATTATTGATAGCTGAGCCACCCCAAAGTCTTTCCACCTCTCACCTGGTGCCCCGGGCATCGCTGCCACAGATCACCAGATGAGTTTTCAGTCTGAGGATGACGGCTGTGACCTTTTAGAAAACTCAGGTGTCAGATTTTAGATGGAAGTGTCGTCTCTCATGCTATGAAACGTGTTCACAGTAATCTACAAGTTTGCTGAATGCCTTCTTTTAAAGCAAACAACGGGCCATTTCAAAAGCACTCTTCTTCTCCATGGATCCATATAATAGCAGTAAGGCATATACAGATGATAATAGTTTAGAGATCTGAACATTTCATTTGTCAGTTCCATCAGTTCCCAGAAAACATTTAGAACAATGATGTACAGTCGTCTGTATTGTTGCAGTAAGCAAAGCCTCTGTGCTGCCAGGTTTTAAAATATTCTTAGATCAGTCGCTCTCTAATAAAGATGACCGAAAAAAAAAAGAAAAAAAAAACTGCACCAAAATACAACACAGCAGCTCCGTCGGTCTCGGTGATGGGTGTCATCGAGCTGAGGTTGAGACCCGGGCCTGCTCCTCCAGGCAGGACCAAGCAAATACTGAAATGGCTCGGCTAAATGACCCGATGACACATTTGCATAACATCCCTCTCTTTCATTGACCCACATGACAACAGTGTGGAGGGCTGATAATAGGTTACAGATCGGCAGATTTCATTTGCGGGCCCCATCATTTCCCCAGAATACTCTTGTAGTGAGGAAGCTCCTGTCGCCTAGCAACACCTGGGGATAAAACTGGCCGGCAGCTGAGCATGAAAGTCATCCACAGAGCGAGAGGAGAGGAGAGCATCTTCAGCACTCACATCCGGTGGCTTATTGGTGATCTGGTGCAAGTTGGATTTTAAAATTGGAAGGAAAGCCCTTAAAGGGATGCATTTTCAACAGGGTAGCGCCCTCTGTGGTGATTACAGGTACTACAAAAACACTCCTACCTCTTCGGTGACACTTCCTGTGTTTGGTGTTATTCGAAGCTGCTGATGTGGAAGAAATCATGATGACCAGTATCGTGTTATTGAACTCTCTGTGGACATGCCTTACTGTCCGGTGGGCTCTGTGATAACAGCTGCGTCCCTCCGAGGGCGGATTTCAGCTTTGATGCTGTAATTGAAATTTCAGAAAAGATTTATTTGAACCCAAAACTTGTTGCTGTTTAAGTGAGGCAGACAGGTTATTAAGTTTCTTTCACAGCATGATCAGCTTATTTCTCAGTGGCTGTTCACTGCTGCAGACGCACTGTCAGCTGAAATAATCCTCCAAATCACTGGTGTGTTTCCATAGAAGATGTGCAAATAATCTCAATGTTTAGTCAGTGAGTACAAGGTCCCTTCTTCTTAAAACACTCGTCTGTCTGTTCAATCACAGCCTGGCTGAGGCCATTCTCAGCTTATCCACTGTTATTGGCATATTGAGTGGCAGTCCACAGAAATAAAACAAAGCAGCAGGGGAGTTGTTTTCTGTTCATATCTTTGCCTCTTGGTATTTATAGTTTTCAGGAATTCAATTTCCTCCAGACGTTGCGTTCCAAACGATGGTGTCTTATGTGGGTAAGAGCTCTCTGCAGGCTGTGATAAAGAATCCTGCTGAAAGGATGCAACGGGAAAGATGGAATTATGTATTAGATTTACTTCATCATCCTTATATACAAGATGCTCTTTGTTTTACGTCCTGAACTGCAACAGCAACGCAGTGTTTCTGCGTGCTACTCTTCATCTTGCTCCAGGGTTACATGCCACCACTACGCTCTCTGTCTGCAGAGATAATCGAGGCCATGTAACATAACAGGAGATACAACCCAAAGTGTGTCAATCAACTACAAAACAACAGGACACAATTGAAAAGAGAATGCTGCTCTTGAGTTAGTCTTTCAAAAATATCATTTCCTGTTTCCTTTTGGAGCGATTTATTGGTCATGGTGCTGCACTTGCTATACAAACCAAAGGAAAGACAGGTGAGAGACGGGCTCAAACCGCTCACTGGAGGAAACAGCTGTGCTGGTCAAATTATGATTATTTGGAAAAGTTGCAAACATGGTTGGACTCTTCTCTTCCCAATTCCACAAAGTTAAAGATGCAGGAGGAGAGTTCAGCCCTGCAGGGCCCTGCATGGCCCTGCATGGCCCTGCGTGGCCCTGCATGGCCCTGCATGGCCCTGCATGGCCCTGCGTGGCCCCACATGCATCGAGTCTGATGCATCTTTAATCTGTCCGACTCTTCAGTCTGCTGATGTGTCGACTGCTCACAGCTGAAGAATGTGCATGATAGTGAGACAGCCTGAATGAATAACAACTATCAAATGTCTATCGAGAACTAACTACACTTAGCTTCTTCATCCACACAGACGGTCACAGAGGAATACTTAGTGTTAGTGGTTTGTTCTTTGCTAACGGCTGAAGCTCAGGGCTGACAGCGAACCATCCCAGAGTCACGTTACACAGGCTGGTCAAAGTGCCAGTTAGGCGTATGAACGTTTAAAGTAGATGTACTGCAGCCGCTTCCAACACACACACACACACACGCACACACACACACACACACACACACACACACACACACACACACCGGCAAATGTCGTAATCAGCCTAATCTGGTGAAGCTGGTGTTGTGTTTGAGTCCTGAGTGACGGTACGGTAACAGTCTGCACTGCAGCCATGAAAGACAACTGCATGTACACAACTACTGCACTGATGTGTACATTTACACAACTACTGCACTGATGTGTACATTTACACAACTACTAATGTGTACATTTACACAACTACTGTACTGATGTGTACATTTACACAACTACTGCACTGATGTGTACATTTACACAACTACTGATGTGTACATTTACACAACTACTGCACTGATGTGTACATTTACACAACTACTGCACTGATGTGTTCATTTACACAACTACTAATGTGTTCATTTACACAACTACTGCACTGATGTGTACATTTACACAACTACTGTACTGATGTGTACATTTACATAACTACTGTACTGATGTGTACATTTACACAACTACTGCACTGATGTGTTCATTTACACAACTACTAATGTGTTCATTTACACAACTACTGCACTGATGTGTACATTTACACAACTACTGCACTGATGTGTACATTTACACAACTACTGCACTGATGTGTACATTTACACAACTACTGATGTGTACATTTACACAACTACTGATGTGTACATTTACACAACTACTGTACTGATGTGTACATTTACACAACCACTGCACTGATGTGTTCATTTACACAACTACTGCACTGATGTGTACATTTACACAACTACTAATGTGTACATTTACACAACTACTAATGTGTACATTTACACAACTACTAATGTGTACATTTACACAACTCCTGCACTGATGTGTACATTTACACAACTACTAATGTGTTCATTTACACAACTACTGATGTGTTCATTTACACAACTACTAATGTGTACATTTACACAACTCCTGCACTGATGTGTACATTTACACAACTACTAATGTGTTCATTTACACAACTACTAATGTGTTCATTTACACAACTACTAATGTGTTCATTTACACAACTACTAATGTGTTCATTTACACAACTACTGCACTGATGTGTACATTTACACAACTACTGCACTGATGTGTTCATTTACACAACTACTAATGTGTTCATTTACACAACTACTAATGTGTTCATTTACACAACTACTAATGTGTACATTTACACAACTCCTGTACTGATGTGTACATTTACACAACTACTAATGTGTACATTTACACAACTACTAATGTGTACATTTACACAACTACTGCACTGATGTGACCATTTACACAACTACTGATGTGTTCATTTACACAACTACTGATGTGTACATTTACACAACTACTGTATTGATGTGTACATTTACACAACTACTGTACTGATGTGTACATTTACACAACTACTGCACTGATGTGTACATTTACACAACTACTGATGTGTACATTTACACAACTACTGCACTGATGTGTACATTTACACAACTACTGCACTGATGTGTACATTTACACAACTACTGATGTGTACATTTACACAACTACTGTACTGATGTGTACATTTACACAACTACTGCACTGATGTGTACATTTACACAACTACTAATGTGTACATTTACACAACTACTGCACTGATGTGTACATTTACACAACTACTAATGTGTACATTTACACAACTACTGCACTGATGTGTACATTTACACAACTACTGCACTGATGTGTTCATTTACACAACTACTGCACTGATGTGTACATTTTCTCGACTGTTTTCTTCTCATGCCATTTAATATTTCTACTTCTCTATATTTCAACGTGAAATATTGTACTACCACTACATTTGTCTGAGCACTACAGCATCTTTACAGATTAAGATGTACAGTACAAGTAAAACAGATGAATGAATTTTCAGCTATTCTGAGAATCGAAAATATTTTATGATTTCAGCTTCACAGACTCGACTCTGCTGCTCTTCCTTTCATCAATTTTACTTTATATTTAATCATCAGGTTTGGACAATGGGTGGGACAAACAAATCAATGTGTGGACAAATTATTTTCACAAATCATTTTTACAAACCAAACAATCAGTTGATTAATAAAATAAACAGCAGATGAATCCATAATGACAATAATCATTAGTTGCATTCCTACAAAACCTTCAGTCATAATAATCTAATGCTGATCTAATATAATAACATATAACCTATTAATATTTAATACAGTCCCGTCTGTCCATGTTTCTGCATTTAGTACTTTTAATACTTTAAAGACATTTCTGTATAATCACCTGGAAATAAGAATTGTTGTGGTTTCTTTACATTGTGTTGAGGCAACAGAGCGAGCGGGTCCATGTTCCACCTCCATGTTTCCTACAGTAGCCCAGAGTGGACAAACCAAAACACAAACTCTATAGATGTCCCACCATAGAGGAGGGTGAGATGAGGTGTGTTCAGTTGGTTTCAACCATACCTCCTCATCCACTTAGTCCTACACTCCAGACTCTAAGAGCATTTTTAATGCACGACATGTTGTTCTCCTCCACCGCTGCTCCACCACAGAGGAAAGAAAAACATTTGTAGACATTCATCACTCCTCTCGCAAGTTTCTCTTTTAATAAATAGATCATTGAGAAAAAAAATGTTCAATTAAAGGGCAGCGTTATCAGTCAGGTGCTGAGTAGTTATCACAGGATTCCCTCTGGCAGGTGATAAAGTATAAGCTAGTTCTCTGCAGCAGTCGTGAGTCGTTGCTGTTAAGCTGACTTAGAGAATCATTAATTCAACATCAGCTCTGCCATATGAAAGAGTTAAACTTCTGCAGTTTACAAGATGAACTTTTGAGTCTTACAGTGTTGGCTGTGATTTCCTGTGGTTGAACTTTAAGTGACCTCAGGTGTCAGTTTAAGATGGCGTCCTCTCTGCAGCGTTACCGTCGGCCGCCTCGCTGTAAACTGCTGCCACACTAAAACAGCACATTTTCATAGCATGCTGCTTTTTCACTGACCCATGTGATAACAATGTTGAAAGCACATAATAAGTTACAGATCTGCAGGATTATTTTATTGGTCCCATCATTTCCCAGAATACACTTGCAATGAGGATGTTCCTGTCGCCTAGCAACTCCTGGAGATAAAATTGGACAGCAGCCAAGCGTGAAAGTCACTCCGTGGAGCGAGGTAAAGAGGAAACCATCTTTAACCCTCACACGGCGGCCTAGTGCCCATTTCAAGCCAGTTATCTGAATCAAATTTGGAAAAGAAAAGTTAATATACATGTAAATTTTATTTAGACATAATCAAGACATGACTAAAGGACTGATATGGACATTGTGCTGCAGCAGGATTAGATGAGGGAGCCCAGTGTGAGAGATGGTTACCTCTGTGATATAAACTCATTTAGCTAGAACAAGGTGTGCAGGAGTTCAGCTTCAGTTCAACGCTTTAGCTGCATTGGAGTTGCTTCCATGCTTCACCACTGGCGTCTATACACCTGTTTTAGTTTTGCTTATTACACCTGATCTAAAGGCAGACGCTGTCATTATTCTATAGCCTTAAGACTGTTCCAAAGCTCTTCAGCTGTCTGCTGCCAGTTAAAGCAGGTCTGGTTGGATTCTGACTGTAAAAAATGTCCATCTGCACAAAGTGGAACACATTAAAACAACCACAGAAATCTTGTCCTGCAGAAAACAGCCTCAGAATCACGTTAAACTGTGACAAGCTTATTGTTCTAGTACAACGTTTCTCATGTTGTAACAAAATATGTTCATGTTATATTATCACGTAATGATATGAGATGTTTTTTTATTTGATAAATTAGTTATTTAAAACAAGACAAAAGGAAATAGATCACACATCAAACAACACAGTACTTAAACCCCTGTGCACAGGAAGGCCCTGCCGCTGTGGGATTCAAACCCACCAGACCTGCTGTGAGGAAGCTGTGCTAACCGCCCGGCCACGTGCTGCATCACATCAACATTCCACACAATGATGTGATCCTGATGATTCTTCAGCTCCTGGCGTGGCAGCAGGATGTTAATCTAGCTTTATATCATTTCCTGTTACAAAAATGAAAATACACTACTACAATACGCTTTCTTCTCTAACTAACTGTAAAAACGGGGACTGTGTCCAAATTCTGCACAACAAACTCATTCTGAGCAGTTTGTAAGTGTGTAGTTTAGTCGGACTGGAAAAGATTACTTTAATACGTCAGAATGCAGCTAATGAAATAAACGTGATGAATCTGTGAGCTGCCTGAAGATTTACTGCACGGCAGAGACAGAGGAGCAACTGATGGCTGCAGACGCTGATCACAGGTAAGTAGATCATTTCCTGTCATGAATGATTTCTTCATACTATACTGTATTACTATGCTGTATACATGAGTATCTGTTCCAGAGGCAAACTGCTAATAGTATATGATTGGAACTGGGAGAAAGACACACTTGGTTGTTTGGAGTCTCTCGAGCTCCGTGACTTCCTAGAAAGCCTCCAGTGAACACCTGAGCACAGAATAACTCCACCTGTGACACCTGTGCACACTCAACACCAAAAAGCACTAAAAATACATTCAGCACCACTACATATTTTGCATACTATTGGTATATAATACATATTTTATTTATTTATTTAGATATATATTTAGTCTTAATAGAACACCAGATTCTCGCTAAACCCTAGATTTACATACATATATATTTTTTTTTATTATTGTGACACTCTTGTATGTTTTTATGTTATGTCTTATTGTGTTGCACTGACTGAGATGCATCTGTAATTTCATTGTAAGTTGAGCCTACAGTGACAGTAAAAGCATTCTATTCTGTTCTTTCTGTGTCAGTTTCAGATGGTTGTAGATCAGCGACAGGTGCTCGTCACCACTCAGTCTGTTTTCACCTCCCGACTCGTTCATGAGCCACAATTTGTTAATTCTAGTAGACAAAATGTTCAATAAAAATGGCCCAGGGTTGTTTCTTTTGCAAGCGTGTTGCTACATTGATCACCGTCCAAGTGGTAAATTGATCTGTTTTCTATCTTTTCTTATTTAATAATGCAGAGGATTAAAGTGCCAGAGGGTGGTCTTTTCCCACTCACTCGAGATTGTTTCTGGGGGAGACCGATGAAAGCGCTGCTATAGGTGTCAGAGGAACTTAAAAGATTTATTTCTCTGTAGGTGTGAGAAATCAATAGCGTCTCTGCTCGTGGTTCGACCAAAATGTTCAGTGAACGCTATCCTGCAATAACGGCTGCTTTATTTAAATGACATACACTGTGGTTCTCTAATGCTCAGAGGCAGAGCTCTGCAGTGCATCACAGTACTGAAGTATCAGGATTCATGAAACCTGTTGTGAGTCACTGACAGAGCTTTTATTTTATTGACGTGTGATTACAGGGGACATTGAGGGAAATGATGTCCATGCTTCTGACAATTTTCATCAACCCAATTTTTGCAGTATTTTCTCAGAGGTTGAGGTTAAAGCTGACTGATCTTGATTGTGAGGAGAAACAAGACCTAGTCCATACATAGTCTGTCAATTTTAGATTTTTTAGATTTTCTTGAGTTTCTGTTTCTTTGTTTGAATTTGAAGATAGACCAACCACCACCACAGTAAATCACTCTATTTATATCATTTCATTTATTTAGCACAGAAGAAAAGAAGCAAATGGTTCAGGTGAGATTAAGAAAACCTCCATGGTCTTACAAAACTCATATAATCCACAAAAATAAGCAAACAAGCGATGGTAGGATTAAAAAGTAGGCATAGAGCATGAACGAACAGAAGAAACAGAGAAGAGATGGAACGATGCACCACACGGCAGGCTGACACTGAGCCGAGCACAAAGTCCAGAACACACCTCCAAGTAAAAAATGCATAACGGACATCCAAATGTGATTCAGGGAATAAAGTATAAGAGACACACACTGTTCTTAATCTGTTCCAATAAAGACGACAGGTGCTGCTAAGAAGAAGCTCATTGACTGAAGGATCACAGCCTCAGCTCGGCCCAAACATCCAGTCAGTTGGAAGCTCGGCACAGTTAATGTGTTTTTGTCAGTGGGAAAATTCCAGCGCTGCACCGGGTCCCATGTGGTTGTGGTTTGGGTGAGAGGCACAGTAATGCGTTTGTGACGCAAGAGGGAGGAAATTGCAAAAGCTTCCTGCACAACTGTGCTTTTGTACCACTTCCAGGTGGATACCGGGCCAGTCAGAACACAAACAAGACCTCTACAGCTTGTACTGTACAGGGGTGCAGGGTGGTGGTGCAACAGCACAACCCAAAGGCTGCAAGAGCAACTTTATCTGGGAGGATGAAACCCCTTCAGCTTCCCTGTAGACAGGAATTCATGCAACTGCACCCTCAGACACACAAAGAGCCTCAGTGATGCAGTGGGAGAATGATTCTGAGTGAGGTCCGGTGGGTTTTAGAGTTAGGTTAGGTTAACCTGGACAGCTGAGTACTGCTGATGAAGCTGCAAATGAGCAGCTTTGACCTAAGTTACCCAACAGGGTCAGGATGCAGATAAGTTAAGATTTGTGAGCTCGTGTTTTGATCAGGATAATGATCAGAAATGAGTTGAGATAAGTTAGCATTTTAAAGCCACCTCTCATTACAGGATGTTTTCTTTGCACATCATTTGCAGTTTATAACATTGTGATGTGAAGTTTGACGTACATGTTTGAGTTAGTGACACGGTGTCGCAGTGTTTGATGTGAGAGTGAAATCTACACTGTGAGCGAGCTGCCAGCTTTGGAACCTAATTTAAACTCTCAACAAGTCACTTTAAACACTTCCAGCTTCATATCTATAAATATTTCCTCAGGACTGGATGTTAGTGCTGCTGCTTTAAAGCAAGCTTCAGTCAACACAATACAAACATATACTGTAGTTCAGACACTGATGTCTGCAGTGACTGACAATACAAATCTGAGCTCATGACAATGATTCATAATATCTGTGATGAACAGTGTTGTGTATGTATTACCTATAGCACCATCTAGTGTTTGATTGTTGATACTACTTCTTAAGGAAAGCACATACCTGATCTATCAATCTATCTATCTATCTATCTATCTATCTATCTATCTATCTATCTGTCTATCTATCTATCCATCTATCTATCTATCTATCTATCTATCTATCTATCTATCTATCTATCTATCTATCTATCTATCTATCAGTGTGACCTCAGAATTCAGCTATAGTTTAACTGTATTATTCACTTCATTATTCAATCATGCCATTAGGTACTGATCAAATTTAACATGTCCAGTAACAGCTTGTTTCCTCTGCAAAGGAGGCTCTGTCTGTCTGTCTGTCTGTCTGTCTGTGTGTCTGTCTGTCTGTGTGTGTGTCTGTGTGTGTGTCTGTCTGTCTGTGTGTGTGTCTGTCTGTCTGTGTGTCTGTCTGTCTGTCTGTGTGTCTGTCTGTGTGTCTGTGTGTGTGTGTGTGTGTGTGTCTGTCTGTCTGTCTGTCTGTCTGTCTGTCTGTCTGTCTGTTGGTTGGTTTGTCAACCTACTGAGTTCACTTTTAGATCAGGATAAGGGATGTACATGAAAACTTGGAGGATGTGTCTCCACCCAGGACTGAGTCCAGTAACTTATGCTTGTCAGCTGTACATGCAGGTGTTTAGGTGCTTGAGTGCTAAAGAGCCTAAAATCAACAATGATCCTGTTTGTGTTAACATCTGGGTGGAGTCTGTATTTGACGGGTTTGAAAATAGGGCCGGTCTGCCACAAACACTGGGGCCGTTTGTTGTCCCAGTCAGTCACTGGCCTTGGCGGAGGTATGCACTCTACCAATTGCAATTGTAGTTAATGATTTAACCCTAACCCGAACCCGGATTACTCAAAAACTACGAGCCACATTTCTTGGAAACTTGGATGGAGGATGGGTCTCGGCCCAGGATAGACCCCATTAACTTTTGGTGTGGATCAAGATAAAGGGACGGATCCAGGATTTTCTTTTTGCACTTTCTTTAAAGGTGATTTGTAAGAAAAGTGTATTTTTAGTCTCATTCTCAACTCATCAAAAACTGGCGCTTGATGATTGTGGCTGACCCGTCCTACGATCCCAAAGTGTTTTTAACGAGATAGATAGATAGATAGATAGATAGATAGATAGATGTTTATATTAACGTGTTATATTTATTAAATACATATGTCTATGTATAGTATGTTATATGTATTTTACATCTTTATGGGTGTCGGGTACTTTGGTGTTTATTCTTTTTTGATCCTGTATATGTGTGTAACAGTGCTGTGTGTGACATGGAGCTTCAATTTTCCTGAGGGAGCCTCACAATAGGATTAATAAAGTTGTCTGAGTCTAAGTCTTGGCAGAGGTATGCACTCTACTTGGTGCCATTCCAGGGTTTGTAATGGCTTGTTTGCTGCCTACAGCCCCTTTAGCTCAGCCTGCAGAGAATCAGGAATCTGTCTTTGGATTGTGTTCCCTCCAGCATCGACATCCAGTGGAGCTCTGTGGCTCCAGCTGAATCCTGAATGAATCCTGACTCAGCCTTTGCAGTGTCATGTGAGGTAAGATGATAAAACCTTAGCTGATGGGATTAGAGACAGATGTCTTTGTCTTTAATATCAGTCGACTCATGATGATGCTGCCTTTAGTGTATGAAAGATGTACACAGATAAAGTGATCATTTCCATCTCCTTCATCAAAAGAGCAAACCCGTCACCAGCTGTGAGCATGTAAACTGTGTGAGTGTTGCTGGAGGAGAAGAATCTCGCTCTGATCATTAGTAACGTTAAAAACCATGTTTGATCTGAATTTGGTGTGATTGCGCTCTGAGAGACGTCAGGGAGGGTTTGAAATGAACCAGCTGTTGGGAATAAACACGAGGAAGGAAATCAGCCTGTCTTTTGTTTCACAGCCAACTTCTAACATCTGAGCTCTGAGATCTGGAGCAGGCCGCAAAGTTTCACAGCATTCATGATGTGTGTGTGAGAGCGCGAGTGTGTATGTTCTGTAGGTCTACGTTAACAAAAACAACACTAAGCCAAAGGCCATGAACAAGATCGCGTGTAGCTCATTAAGCTACTGAATGATGGTAAATATCTCAGTGACAAAGAACTATTTGATTTGTCTGTTGCAGTCACAAACTCAGTCTGCTGCTGGACTGTAAAGATTCCCAAAGCAGCCACAGTGATGTTACAGACTGCAGCACACACTGACACAGCTGTGCCACTGATAACTCCTCATCAGCATGTTTCCATCTTTAGTTCACTCCAATAAGCACTTCCTGTCATTTCCTGCTGATTTCTCAGGTTGAATCTGTTCTTTTATTAAGCAGCAACGTGTAATATCACCAGCTGCCACTTGGTGTCAGTCTTCTCTCACCTTCAAGAGAGAAACTCAAGTGAACTCTTTGACCATGTGGAGACAATAGAACAGGAGCAAGCTGGGAGGGGAGCGTCACAGTGTGGACGTGTTCACACTTACACTGTTACCGTGGACATCAGGGCAGAAATCACTGTTGAACTGTGACTGAAGCACTGAAGCAAGAGCTCCACACAGCTCAGCTGTCTCACCTTTGGTTCAGTCTATGTGTAAAAACAAATCATATGAGCATCCTAAAACTGAAGCTATTTGTTTTTCATCAACCGAAAGCTTGAGTATACAGTAATTATATACATATACAGTAACTAAGTATACAGTAACTATATACATATACAGTAACTCAGTATACAGTAACTATATACATATACAGTAACTCAGTATACAGTAAATATATACATATACAGTAACTAAGTATACAGTAAATATATACATATACAGTAACTAAGTATACAGTAACTATATACATATACAGTAACTCAGTATACAGTAAATATATACATATACAGTAACTCAGTATACAGTAATTATATACATATACAGTAACTAAGTATACAGTAACTATATACATATACAGTAACTCAGTATACAGTAACTATATACATATACAGTAACTCAGTATACAGTAACTATATACGTATACAGTAACTATATACATATACAGTAACTCAGTATACAGTAATTATATACATATACAGTAACTCAGTATACAATAACTATATACATATACAGTAACTAAGTATACAGTAACTATATACATATACAGTAACTCAGTATACAGTAACTATATACATATACAGTAACTCAGTATACAATAACTATATACATATACAGTAACTAAGTATACAGTAACTATATACATATACAGTAACTCAGTATACAGTAACTATATACATATACAGTAACTCAGTATACAGTAAATATATACATATACAGTAACTCAGTATACAGTAAATATATACATATACAGTAACTAAGCATACAGTAACTATATACATATACAGTAACTCAGTATACAGTAACTATATACATATACAGTAACTCAGTATACAGTAACTATATACATATACAGTAAATATATACATATACAGTAACTCAGTATACAGTAAATATATAACTGCAACCAAATAACTAGAAAATAGGAGATGTTAGATGTACTTAAATACTCCACAGAGAAACATGCCAATTCTTGACTGAATAATATATCTATATATATATATATATATATATATATATATATATATATATATATATATATATATGGCTAAATCTAAAGAGAAATAGTATTAAACATATGTCTCTGTATCATTGTTTCACTTGTGTCCACAGCAGCCACATGAAGAGGTTAACGACACCCGGCGCTGGGGCTCGTAACACACACACACACACACACACACACAAACGCTTCAGATATAAACCAACGATAACAAATGTTTTCTACATGCTCACATTGTAATGTCCAACTCCCACTGTCAGAGATACGTCTGGATGTTTGTGATGCTTTTCATTTCCTTTTAATCTTTGTTGAGATGACTGACTAAAGTGTCTGTTTACACACCTTATCGCATAGAGGACACAATATATTACTGCATCATATCTAAACCTACTTCAGCTGAAACTCTAACCTTTTATCTCTCACCAGAATATTGTTCTAATTTTCGTTCTGTGAAAACATATTCAAAAGATCTCTTTCCATGCAGAAGCATCTCGGCGAGAACAAATGGTCCAAAGTGTAAAAGCACACTGACAAGTTCCACCAGTAAACATTATTAAATATGGTCATGTCAAAGTGCATGTTAGAATCTAGATGTTTGCTTCTAACGTTGAGGAATTGTGTTGGACTTGTCATATTAACAAATGTGGATAATCTCACTGTAAAATGTTGGAAGTCTGAATCATCCTCCATCCAGACTTAAGTTAACTCAGCACAGCCAGGAGGATCCAGAACATTTACAAAGGAATTGAACCATCCACAGCGTTATAAAAAAACTCCACCTACCTCTAAATAATAGCTCAGCTTTCTTTTTTTTTTATTGCCCCACTCACTCACACTCTCACACACCCACCCTTCAATGAATGTTAATGCAATATGGTCGCAGCCTGGCCAGGGGTGGGGATTGACTTGTTTCCAAACACTTAATTCAATTTGTCATCGCCATTCAGGGAGGCTCAAGTGGTCTAATTTGTGTTAATGAGGGGTAATAAAGTCATAGCCCCCTATATTACTGCCAGGGGGGCGTAAGCAAGTGTGTGTTAAGGGTGTGTGTGTGTGTGTGTGTGTGTGTGTGTAGGGATGGGGGTTGTAGGTACGTATTGACTTGCTTTGGTCTCAGGCGGCCTGCCTGGCTGTTCTCCGTCTTGCGTGCCGTCCATCAGGACACAGCCAGCCCCCCTTTCTCTCTATTGTACCCCTAATTAGATAGTCTTTGTTGGGCTAAAGCTGCCGCCATCTGGTCGGCTGTCCGGGGGTGTCGGCCGCAGGGTTGAGGTGGGGGACCCAGAAGGAAGAATCTCTGTGGTGGGTAGGCCCTTTCCTCCCATCCTCCTCCATGCCCTCCCCTCACTCAATGCCTCTGGCCCAGACCATCTTCCCCCTTTGGCTGACACAACAAGGACCCTTTCACACTTGAAGGAATTAGTGAAAGATTGATGTCTCCCTCCTCCTCTGTCAGTGTGAGAGGGCGTAGCGACACAGCGGTGAGACTTTCTCCCAGCAGCCGTCGTATTGTGTTCCCCATCCAGACTGCAGGATTGCAGGTTTCAGCAGGCAGATGTGAGATCAGTCGGAGAGGTTAGGAGCTGTAGATTTGAGAGGCTTGGTGGTGAAATGGTCCAAAAGTAGAAGGTCTTTGTCACATGTGCCCATCTGTGTGTGAGGTGTGGTTGAAAATGTACAGAAGTGCAGATAAAGACACTCTTAATGCTTATTTTTTCTAACAAAAGTAGGTGTAAGATCTACATCTGTAACGCAATCAAGTAGATTGATTTGACCAAACAGCTGCTCTAAAAGAGGCTCCATCTTCAGCTCCAAGCTGAAACTAATCTCTGTACATAGACATACATACAGATTCACATACGGACAATGTATTAATTAGCCGTCTATAACATGAAAACACATAAGCATTGATAGCAAACCAATCAAATAAATGTATGTCTCTGCAATGATGGATATGTTAAAACTTTACAAAAAACACTGTTGCGTTTAAGAAAACATTCTGTCTTGGCTAAAAAATCCTGTGTTGTTTTTTTGCTGCCACGAGCTCTTCAGTGGTTTCACACTCACAAATGTTGAAGTGCCTTTAGGATCTGTGGTCACCTGCTTGTCAGCCATCTCTCCCAGCAGCCACTCATCATCCACCTCCTGACATGAAAGTCTGTTCATACTCATGTAATGTGAAAGTGATATGACGCGTCATGTAGAAATGTCGGTATGGTATGTCTGACATGTACACACTTAAGGTATCTGTGGACTGCAGAAAGATAAAGTGCAACATTTTATTCGGTCATACTGCACCCAGATCAGATCAGATGAGAAGTTCTTTGGCCTTTAACACTTCACAGGAAAAACTGCAGCCGAACAGGAACTTTAATTACAGTATTTTTCCAGCTGCTAACACGCTAAAATGACATGCACAGCACACATATTTAACCTGACACACAGAGATTAAACCTCTTCTCAAGTCTCCCAAACTTTAAACACATTTTCTGCTTTATGCACATTTTGCAATTCAAAATGTCACGTTTTAAATGCACTGAACACAGTTCTCTGCATAAGACACAACAATCTGACATAAAGTCA